>CM029020.1:34463192-34697324 GCA_016801055.1 Panax notoginseng
AACATGGTAAAATACTAACATTCACTGCGTTGAATATTTTTTATCAATTCATATGATTATGCATATTCACTACTATGTGTTTTTGAAGCATTCTATATGATATCTCACTCTCTAACGGTTAAAACTGGAAAAGAAAACATGTACACGTTACCAGGATAGTGCAGAATGATTGTACGGTGACAAATTTTGCAGAAAGCAGCTCGAACTCAGTAGATCTGAAGAAGAAATCTCGAATTCTCTGTGCGGATTTAACTTAAAAATAACTTATGAAAGGGATGGCAAGTGCAACATAACCCACGGGTGGCCGCGGGTCAACTCGTGGCAACCGCAGGTCTACCTGCGGCTACCCTAGGTGGTCCCCACCCCCCTGCTCGATCAAATTTGAGTTGTAAAGGAGGTCCCACAAGTTGGAAAGTCAAATCAGGAAAAAAGATGCTATACAATTAAGTAGAAAAGCCTGAAATCTTGATTTTCAGAGACCAAACTGCAGGTCTACATATCAATCATTGGTATTTGGCCAGATACAAGGTTCACAAAATTGATGATCAAAGTTATTGAAAGTTTCCCTTGTCAACAACACATCGCGAAGATCCGATGCCATCAACCTGGGGTTTTAATTGCAATCAAAAGCATACATCTCGCCAGAAATCCATCCCCAGCGGAGATTTCATACATCCTAAGTCGTTGAAAGCTATTTCAACGAGGGTCAGGCAGCCCTGATATTACCAGCCGTTGGCGATAACTCCAACGAAGAATCAGAAGGGATCTGATGATGGCAGCCATTGAAAGCCATTTGAACGAAGGTCAGGCAGCCCTGACATTATAAACCGTTGGCAGTAACTCCAGCGAAGCGTCATAGAAAACATAATTCCCCAAATAGTCACTCGCACATGAGAAGAGCATCTTCGGTGGAAAGCTTGCACAGAGGATTAAGGACTTTGGTGATAACCCCAATGTCAACATCATGTCGTCTTAATCATGGAGAAACTTTCATTCCAAAGATTTTGAAGACATCTCTGCAACTTATCGGTAAATTAGGGTCAAATAGCACTAATGGACGATTTAAACCGCTGGCAATAACCCCATCGTTGCATCATAGAGATTCCTGTGATAAGAGCTTTGGAAACTACCAGTCGAGTAGACATCCAAGCAGTTCAACAGGGTCATCATTGATAACTCCATCCCCCAATAAAAGCGGTGGGAGCATGGCAGTTATCACATCCCGTTGGAAATCAGTCCAACAAACAACACCCAACATTACATTCACATCATACTGCATTGCATCTTCATCATGATTATCTTGTCACATTTCAAGTGTCTAGTGATCTTTATCCTATCCATGCTATTACATTACATGAATATGATAAAGAGGGGCATCTGTAGACACTCAAAATTTTGGATTCTTGTTACTAACCCTACAGGAGGGCAGAATCGTCTTCCAAAGAAAACCCTGGAAGTCACCTCAATTTTTAACCTCGGAGATAATCCCGGGAGATCTAGTTTTCAACCTCAGAGCTAACCCCGAGGGATCCAGTTCAAGTTTCGGAGATAAACCCGAAAAAGTCAGTTCCAACCCCGGAGATAACCCCAGTAGGTCAAGCCAACCTCAGAGATAACCCTGAGGGCATTCAGTTGTCTTGATAGATTTATCTGATAATAACTTCGTTTATGCGCGTAGATCAACTCTAGATAGCATCAAGCAGATCATTTACATTCCTTTGTACATACATGCACATGTAGATTTCAGCATGTGAGTTCATCTTCGTTTAGAAGATATGTTTGACTTTCATTACCTAGTTTAGAACTGATTTTTGAATAATGCATTGGATCAACTCAAAGTGTAAATTTTATGTTCGTGAGAACTTGCTTTGATAACAATTGTTATTTCCCAAAGGCACACTATAGATCTAGAAGGAAGGGTTGAATAAATCTTTAAAATTCTTTCATAATTACTTATTTGAGAGTTACCAAATAATTAATTAATTAAGATTATCTATATGCAGCGGAATATAAGTTAGAAAACTCCCCTTGAAGATTTACTTGGAAATATCAGTTCCTAAAAAATTTCTATGAATGAACAAACACATAGAAGATTTAACAGTTATAAAGTGTAGAATGTAAAAGACACAAGAGGTTTTAAGTGGTTCGGAGACTAAACAACTCCTACTCCACTCTTCTACTCAACGAGTAGGATATCCACTAAGGATATAGGCCCAGTAGACCATTTACATCTGAATCCCTAGGATTCCTTCGAGTCACAAGTCTCGGTATTGATTCACTTAGACTCAGCAATTCGGTCACTAATAAATAGGATCTACTGACTCCAATTCGGCCCTTAAGATCAGGATCCACCAACCCTAATTCCTGTTTGTAGAAGTGTGTGTTGAGGTGCTGCTAAGATGGATTGAATGCTCTTCATCTTATGGTACTTAGCAACATTGTTGCTCATCTTCTTGGTGCTTGCTGAATTCTATTTTTGAAGCTTGATTTCATCTGATTGCGAACAACTATTCATGATAAATGTTAATGTATTGCTAAGCTGTCCACTTAAGCTCTTTATCTTTTATGATTAGCAACATTGAACATTTTTCAAGATCGTAGACTTGAGGTCTACGTCTTCAACTAGTTGATTCTAAGTATTCCTGATGAAACGTATGATGGTGCTTTGACATTTGCCATCTAATCTGCCACTCTTATGTCATCAACATCATGGCTTCTTCAAATTTGGACCTTTAATTTTTCCATGTCTTCCATTTTCTAGGCTCTACAGCTCTGGCTCAATTGCTCTTGAGCTTTTTAGCTCTTTCGTCTTTGGCTCTGCCACTCTGACCTTTTGGTTAACATTCAAAATTTTGCATTCCTGTTACTAACCCTACAGGAGGGCAAAATCTTCTTCTAGAGATAACCCTGGAAGTCATCTCAATTTTTAACCCCAGAGATAACCCCGACAGATCCAGTTTTCAACCTCGGAGATAACCCCGAGGGATCCAGTATAAATTCTGGAGATAATCCCGAAAAAGTCAGTTCCAACCCCGGAGATAACCCCGGGAGGTACAGTAAACACCCCGAAGATAACCCCGGGAGGTCAATCCAACCTTAGAGATAACCCTGAGGACATTTAGCATCCGCAGCAGCCCAATCTCGAAGATGACCCTGAGAAACGACTTCTATAACTGCGCCAAAGCCAGAGATAACCCTGGTCGGGGAAAAATCATCATTTTACCACCTCAACACCATATTCACGTCGTCTCAACACAATTCAATTCACACTGCGTATCAAGGTGTCCCACAAGAACCATAGCTCAAATCCCGAGTGATAACTGCATAAGACAGTACAACGGATAGACTTTGAAGACTTGGAGATCTGGTCATGGACCCATCTTCCCGGCTTCGTACAACCTCTAATCCCATGCTATCATGTAGCTCTCGACAACAACATTCCGAAAAGGTACATCACTCCTTTATCGGATGCTCGGATTAAAAGTTATAAAGGTTTGAGCGGGTCACGCGTAGACTAAGTGCACGTACTTTGGGACGACGGGACTCACATGGCCCGGGAAAGCCCGGTCAGCCGTAGGTAGACCCGTGGCTGCGGCCATCTGGTCTTTAAATATGAGCTCTTGGCAGCTCATTTGAAAAAAAAAAGAAAAAAAGAGAGAAAACTCTGTCCATTTTAGCCTGTAACCCCTGCTAGAGTGCTCTAAACTGAGTGATTCTTCTTTCTAAACACTTGTAAGCTCGTGTTTTGTAACATACAGAAATTTAATAGGTGGAAACCGAGTTTTCAGGCATCAAAAACTATTTAAAGTCTTCTTGGCAGCCCACTGTAAGATTTTTCAGACTTTTAAACTTTCTACTACTTCTATATATATAATATATATATATATATATATATATATATATTTACATTCCTGTCTGGCTTGGAGTTTACTTCGTGACCTTTTACTGCTTATATATATATATATATATATATATATATATATATATATATATATATATATATATATATATATATCTACATTTCAAAGTCCTGCCTGGAGTTTACTTCGTGGCAGTTGATCATCCATATATATATACTTACATATATTTACTGCTTCTATACAAATATCTACTTTAACTGCTTTCATAATATAGATATTTAATTTTTCAGCCTGCAAGCTAGATTTGCCTAAATCTGTCTACTTCTTACTTTAACCGGTTCAAAAGTGACTAAACTGGAATCGTTGAAGCTAGAATGGTTTAGATTTACTCAAATTTAGTTCTTTTTCTAGCTTATGTACATTTTTTCTTTTTCATGTGAGCCTAAGAATCATGTGATCACTGATTCAGCCTCTGAATCTAGATTTGGTTCCCATGATGGACATTTCTCAGCTGCAGCCAACTTGTAAATTATCTACAGTGTCTGAATATCCTTAGATGGCTCTCATGTCCACAAGGAGCTCGACACTGCTATGTATCTTATTTTCTCAAAGATGCCTCGCATCTCAAAAATAAAAGCAATCAAGCCGAACATAATAAAATAGAAGTATCAAAGGCCTCAATTACTATTGAGCATAAAGGTTTGAAAAATCTGTTTTACAAAACTTCACTGCAAGTTAAACCCTTTGTATATAGGTGCAAACAAGGCATAGCACTACTTCCAGATAATTGCACATAGGCCTTACACACACATATACGCAGATAAAAGTTAGTGAAAAGTGGCAGCAACCGTGTTATCACGGAAGTCGAGGGGTGCCTAACACCTTCCCTCTGCTTAATCAAGCTCTCGGACCCTAACGAATCTCGATTTTCAATACCAGTTAAACAGTGTCAAACCATTGGGTCTTTGTGCAAACCTTTTCTCGGTTGAGTTGATGCAACCATTTAAAATTACCAACTGGCGACTCTAATAGTCAAATCGTCGACATATACATGTCAGACCTTTTTAACTTGTTTTTTCAAACAAAACTCACCTAAAATGAGAACACCAAAAGACAAGAATAGAAGAGGGAAAATAAAAATCCAGACGTCGACACTTTTCATGTACTCATCAGCTTCCTACAATCTGATGAGGTGCTGCCAAGATTAACTTTAATCTCCTTTTGTTTTGGGCTTGGCAGCTTTGAACGTTTCTCTGCTAGTAGAGTTGACCTTACTCTACGTTTTCTCTTGTTCAGCCCGATGTTTATCTCTGATGATGATCCTTCTTTTGTATTGATGTTCAGTTTTCATCATCATCTTCTTTTGAATGATGTTATCTTTTTTCGTTGAGAAGTATCCATTGGGACATTTAATGAATAGATACTATGATATCTCTGATGTTAACTTTCTGAGGCTCCGTGTAAGCGCACTTTCTGACTTAGGAATTGTCACATTAGTCAATATCTTCACTAGCTTTTCTGACAGCTTGCTTTTGGCCAACTAGTCGGTAGATATATCTTTACTTTCTACCAAAAATATTTCTTCTGATACCTTGAGATCATCTTCTTTCAGCGTTCCATTTTTCAGTCTTATTGTTAGACCTGACATACACTCTACTGTGACTTCATCTTCTGTTATACTTCTTGATTGCTTCATGATGATTGGATCTGCTTAACAAACTCTTCTTCGTTCTCTTAATTCTTTTAGCTGTCCTGCGAAGTTTATAACCTCTTTCAGAGTGAGCTATTCTCCTTTGTTCTCAAATACTTGTTGCTTCTATACGAAGTCTTAATTGCTTTACGATCTCTTTTTAGTTCTATGATTAGGTAGAATATCACTGTAGTGACTTTTAGATTTCTTCTGGAGATCTCTTCTTGTGAGAGATATACTTAGATATCATCAGAGTATATTCTCTTTCCATATACTTCTTTTTGAGTAATCATCACTTTATATCCATGGTACATACACTGAGCTTGGTGATCTCCTCTAGTTCGTGCAATCAGCACTTCACATTTTGGTATACTTTTCTGAGGCTGACTTTATGATCTTGATCTCACTGAACGATCTTGGATTTATCTTTTGATATTACTTTTATTTAGTGTCTACTTGGAGTATTCTACAATTTTACTAAGCCATCTTTACTTTGTGGTTCATTGATTCATTTAGCAAGTTGGTCGACTTTGTCAGATGATTTTTAACAGCTTCTTCGTCTCCTTTTGCAGCTCTTTGTTAGCCTTGCAACTTTAATTGAGATCATTTGTTCACTTCACGAACTGATTTTCTGTCTATGAGATGGAATGAACTCTGTGATCTTCTAATGTTGTATGAACATTGTTGACTCTAAGAAGTATCTCCATAATTTGAACTGGCAGAGTAACTTTACTATCATGATTTCTTATCATCTATACATTAGATCAATTCTCATAAGATCAACCTAACATTATTTGATCTTTCTAATCTAAGTCCTTGTGCATCAATTCTTTTTAAAAGGAGTTTACATAACTTACTTGTACAAATCTACATTAATCAAATTTTCCCATTAAGCACATGAAGATTTCTCTACTGATGATATTTCTATCATGCAGAGCATCCTTTTACACTGATTATATCTATTATACATGCAAATAGGATAAAGATCATCCTAACAAGTTTGATCATATTATTCTAATTCCTTGTACATAAATATCTCAATTAAGGACCGTGCAAAACTTATCCATACAAATATACTTTATATTCTTCATCATTAAATCATATACATGTTTCATCATCAAATCATATACATTTTGAATCTAATAAGGGTTTTAATCAAACTCCCCCTTACTTAAGCAGTCTTCTAATCTATTATTAGATTTTTAACAGACCTTATAACTGTCGAAGGTGAAGGACTGACCTTATAACCATCGAATATATATGATTGACCTTATAACTGCCAAAGGTGGATGACCGACCTTATAACCACTGAAGATAGATGACCGATCTTATAACTGCCGAAGGTGGAGGACCAACCTTATAACCGCCGAAGATAGATGAATGACCTTATAGCCGCCAAAGGTGGATAACCGACCTTATAACCGCTAAAGGTGGAAGACCGACCTTATAACCGTCGAAGATAAATGACTGACCTTATAACCGCCAAAGGTAGATGATCGACCTTATAACCGCCGAAAATGGATGGCCGACCTTATAACCACCGAAGATAGATGACTAACCTTATAACCGTCCAAAGAGGATGACCAACCTTATAATCGCTGAAGGTGGAGGAACGACCTTATAATTGTCGAAGGTGAAAGGAAGGCCTTATAACTGTCAAAGATAGATGACCGACCTTATAACTGCTAAAAGTGGATGACTGACCTTATAACCGTCGAAGGTGGAGTACCGACCTTATAACCGCTGAAGATAGATGGCCGACCTTATAACCGCCAAAGGTGGATGACCGACCTTATAACTATCACAGGTAGAGGACCGACCTTATAATTGTCGAAGATATATGACCGACCTTAGGGGTGTTAGCCAAGCAGAGTAGCTCGATACTTGACTCGAGATAGATTCGAAAATCCAAAGCTCGAATTCGAAGTTGATTCGAGTCGAATATGATCCATACTCGTTTTCTGTTTAATGATACACGAGTCGAATTCGAGAATACCAGTATTCGCTCATATTAGGGTTCGAGTATTTTATTTTTTCTCGAACCATACTCGATACTTGCTCGATGGATCATATTCGAATATTGGTCTGATCAATACTAACAAGCTAAATATGTGATATTTGTATCAATTTTTATAATTTATAAAGTTTAGTATTAAATTGTGTAAGCTTGTACTTGAATAAATCAGTGAGTTGATTGTCAATTCGTATTACATTCTTTGTAATTTTTTTATATAAATAAAAGTAAAAGACTTTTATATATAAACATTAGTTCAATAATCAATTTAGTATGTAGTGGTTCAGTATTAAGTGAAATGGTTCATATTCAAAACTTAATTTGAAGGCTCGTGAGTAACTCATTTTGTAAACGAGTCGAGTATTTACGAGCCGAGTAGGTCCGAGTAATGATCCGAGTTGAATCTGACGCAAAATTAGAAATTTCTTATCGAATTCGAGCTCAATTTTTTTGAGTCGAGCCGAATCTGAGCATTAGAGTGTTCGCTGAGATTTGACTCGTTTTTATCCCTAACCGACCTTATAACCGCCAAAGGTGGATAACCAACCTTTTAACCGCCAAAGATAGATGATCGACCTTATAGCTAGAACTGAGCAAAAAAACGGATAAAACTGATTCGAACCGAATTTTTTTAACCGAATTTAATATCTGATTTCCGGGTTCGGGTTTGGTTTTTAAAATTTTGTTAGTTGGTTAAACGAATAACCGAATAAGAAATTAAACAAATTAAAGCCTTAAAATTTATAACAAAAAAACAGACAAAGTAATGAGTAATCTCTCGTCTCAATCTCCGTCTCTGATCTCTCATTTTTCACTAGTCAATACCCTCACACCTCAGATCTCTCATCTCTCGACTCTCATCTCAGATTTGCCGCTCTCTGATCTCTTAGATCTTTCACTCTCTGTTTCTCTGATCTCTCATCTCTCACTCTATGCCCTAGTGCTCTAACCCAAAACCTCCGTCCCCAAATCGTGAGTCGTGACTCCGCTCCGCTACTGGCCTCTTGTGTCCGGCGTCTCAGAACATAAAATTCACTCAATCTCTATCTCAAAAAACCCTAAACCCCGTTGATTCCTTACTTTCCTCTGGTAAGCTTCACTCATTTATTAATATTGTCTATATAACACATTTCAGTTCCTTAATATATGAAATGTATGCACTTGAGTTCGAATTATTTCTATGAAGAAGCCTGAAATATTATAGCTTATGTTTTTAAAATCACGAATTTGAATTGTTTAGGATAGTATTGGCTTATTTTTCTTTAATTATAATCAATACACTTGTTGGTTTCTGTCAATTGCACCAAATGACCTCCAATTTCGATGTGAATTTATGGTTTTTATTAATGCCAGAAATATTTGATAATTTAAGTTGTAAAGTCGGGACTTTCAGTTCTTTGGATAAAGACTTCAGCTTTCTTCAATAATAATGCAATAGTTGTGTTCTGTGAATTGGGTTTGACAAAATAACCTTTGGGTTAGCCTATGGAATTATATATGGATTTCTCACCAAAAGACCAAAACTATTTTACTTTAGCTGTAAAGTCATTAAATTTTATTTTTGGGATAAAAGGCTAAAAGCTTTTGTTAATAATAATGCATTAGTTGTTTTATGGGAATTGAATTTAAACAAACGACCTCCATTTAATCTCTAATTTTTTAAATAAAATAAAATACATTTGATTGTTGCAGTTTGGTCTATTAAATGATATGTATAACATGTTGATCCCCGTTGCTCATTGTTACTGCTATTAAGATTTGTTCTTTTTTATATATTGAAATTGGTAGTGTTTTAATAATATTTATTATTCCGTCGGTAGATCTGATTGATTTAATTTAGATATTGTTGGTGATAAGATAATAGTGGTTGGAGGTTTGAGCTTCTTCTATGTTTCTTCCAGTAATTTACATAACCTCTTCTTTTATTAGTGTTTTAATCGAATATGGGCTTCTATTTTCTAATATTTCTGGTGTATCATTAATTATGTATTATTTTGAAGTATGAAATTCTCATTCACATCTATCTCAAATCTTAAAGCAATAAAAATAATATACAGAAAGCCATCAAAAGGAGAGCTAGACCAATGTGGCTTGAATTTGCACCCTTGGAGCAATTATATCCATTAACCTTGAGTCCTTGATAACATTTCATATTTTGTATTTCAGGGCTGTGGATTGAGTTGAAAATAAAAATAAGGAACATTAGATGGTAGAACTGTTGAAAGAGTAAATGATACGCAAACCACTTTTCAACATCTAGTTGGTTGCCAATCAGAATCTATACATTGAAATATCCATGAAGTTTTTAACTCTTGTATTGAATATGCATAATGATTAATGCATCTAATTTTTGTTTTGTGAAGTGCTATTTTTGCTGATTTGTTTCTGGCCTTCTGCTCATCTGATGTGCTGCATGTTGATGACCTATTGTTACTTGTTAACCTGTTATGGTCTTTAGACTCTCATGGATTATTAATTTATTATGGACTAATTAGACTTTGTGAAATTATGGATTATGTACAATGTATTGCTAATTTTAATCATGTTAAGGTTTTGAATTATTATGTATTGTTAATTTTAGTCAAGTATTGATTGCTTCTGCTATTGACTGTAATGTTGTTAAGTATAGGAAATCTTAATTTTGGATATTGACCGAATAACCGAATAGTAAATTATGTAATTTAGTTATCTACTAGTTCGGTTAACAGTTCAAATATAAAAAATATTTTCATTTCGGTTTTTGGTTATAACCGAATAAGCTATTCGGTTCGGTTATAACCGAATTGCTCACCCCTACTTCTAGCTCGCCCAAAAATATTTCCTCCTTCGTCAACTTTGTTGTGGTGCCGAATAGAGAGATGATCCACAAAGACATTTGATCGCAGAGAAACGATTAGTAATGACAATCTTATTGGAAATTTTAAGTTTAGATCTACTATAGTCAAAGACCGTAGAAAACTTGTGACTCCATCAAAATAGGTGTACACAACCCATTCTGAGTCGTCAAATATATGGTACAAAATTCAAATACAACTTCATTTATACAACTATTAATTGTCGTGTAAAATACGACAAAACATACGCTGTGAGTTTTAATACAAATATTATCTCGTAGACAATATCCAAACTTAAATAAAATCCTCATTATAATTATTGTCACACTATTTTACAAAATAGTGAGGATTACTAAAATAACTACCTTGGACCATTACTCCACTCCCCGACTAGTCCCAACTACATTCTCACCTCCTAAGAAGAACAATGGAACCAAAAGGAAAAGGGTGAGCTCAACTAGCTCATTAAAGAATATTATGACTAAGATAATATAGAATAAATTATCCTTAGTCCTCAACAGGAAAAAATCTGATAGAATACAATAGACAACAAGTTTTAGATCAACAACTGCAGCGAAAACAACAATCCATTAGAAAAGTCAAGTAGAGCATGATGTCTACTATCTTCTATGATTTAAAAGTCCATCATCAATATTTTATCCCTGTAACACCAATCAATAAATATTTTCAATCAACGAATTATCTATGCACTACGGGTCAAAGATAATCGTTTGCATCACCAGTGGTAATGATCATGTCAAACACCAGTCCATCTATGCACTACGGGCTCAAGAGGACTTTCACCACAAATATTTATCTGTAACATTAAAGGTTATGATTATACCAATACAAAATTTTTGGTCATAATCATATCAATCAACAGTCCATCTTTGCACTATGGGCTAAAGATGACTTACAGTACAATATAAGCATGAGAATGATGACAATGATATAAAGAATCAATCAAATGAGATCAAAGATAAATATTAAAGATTTCTAATTCAATTTATCCAGAGTTCAAAAAATGTTCAAATTGTCAACATGATAACTATTTGTGAAGTATAATTCAAGAATGATATTCATGTATCAAAAATAATTTGGACCGAAAAGAAAATTAAATTCTATTGTGAACAGTACTCATGAATAGTACCGTATGAATAGTATCGTATGAATTGTACCCATGAATAGTATCCCAACATGAAAAAAATAAAAATTTAATAAGAAATTTCAGACTAATATTCCAGTAAAATGATATTAGATAAAGCGCAAAACTTAAGGAATTTCTAATCATTTTAAAAATTATAGAAGCAATTCTTACCATAGTAAGTTTAAATTTAGCAATATGAAATGAAATAATATCACTTGCATAATATGGAGTATGAAACAAAATGATATTTCTTACGAGTATTGATATAAAATAATATCCTTTACCTTAGTAGTAACTAGATTTGACTGGAATATCGGATATTATCCTGAGAAAATGTTATACTAAAAGTTACACTCAAAATATTCTTATACTCAAAAGAAATACTCACAATATTGCAGTAGGAATGTTTAAAATATTTTGAGTGTTTAGGATGGAGGTTTGTAAAATCCCAACTTTCATAAATAAAGATTATTTTTTTCTCGAAATATATTTTTGAATATTAAGGTGTGAATTTGTTATAATGTTATAGTTGTGGGTAATATATATAAATTTTACAAAGTAAGCAAGTTGTTATATAATATTCGATTGATCATGGAATATTCATTTTAACAGGGAATATTCGTACGACGGCACAATCATTGGTGGACCCCACAACGAAATTATTGTCGGAATGAGAAAACGACAAATATTTTTTTATAAAAATAACGGCGAAAGTTTTACCGTTAACTGTTGAAATACCCAGTGATGAAAAACACAGTAATACGCGTGGTTGTATAGTAGCACACGGTATTAATTATTGATGCATACGTGAGAAGTCACTCAATTTTATTCAATTATTGCTACAGTAATTGTTGCATAGTATCTAACGTTATTTGATTTAATTATTGTCAATATTTTATATATTATTAAATCAATAATTGAGATAACAAAGTTATTCATATTATTATTTGTAATATTGACGATGTCTAGAAAATTTTGTCGAGAAGAGGTTTGGTCACCTAATTGCGCGCCAATAGAGAGAAATTTTTATCGGAAAGCCCCATCTTTCCTGAGAACGATCTGATTGTTAAATATTACGAATTATAATAATGATGATAAATGATGTTAAAAATATTGATAGAATTTTTATGAAGTATTTGTGATAATTTTGGCTTATCTTATGAACCCTCATTTATCCATTTTGTTAAAATAATCGGTAGAAAGTCATTCAGTGTATATATATAAGTTTTGTTTTATTTGATTATAAATAGAATATATTTTATTTTATTTAAAGTTTTCGTTTTATTAAAATATTTTATTGTATAGTGCAGCATAGTAAATCAAAATTTTCAAACGTTTCAGCCGAACGAATTCACCCGTGAATTCATTCTGTGCGTCCGTGATTAAATTTTTCAAATAGTATCCATTCCATTCTCTTATAAATAGGATGCTTAGTTAGAATTGAAAATCACACCAGAATCAGAGAATTCTTCTTCTATAATATTGAGTGTATTTCTTTTGAGTTTTAGAAAGTTTTGAGTATAGAAAACAGTTCAAGTTTTCTTCAAGAATATCACCACTATACCAGTTGGAATACTCTTCATTTTAAGGTAAATGATATTATTTTTGTTCAATATTCGTAAGAAATAATATTTTCTTCCATACTCTGTAGTATGTAGGTAATATTATTTCATTTCAGATTCAAAATTTTACACTCATTTTTTTTAAGTTTTGGCTTCTATACTCCATGAAATTAGTAGAATATCCTTGATATTTGCGCTTCATCCAGTGTCTTTTCATGAAATATTATTCTGAACATTTTTGATAAGTTTTAATTTTTTCATGCCGGATTACTATTCACGGGGTTACTATTCCTGAAGTACTATTCACGGGATATTCACTCGGGTACTATTCACCCAGAATACTAATTATAACAAAATTTGATATTTTTTTTCGGTCCAAATCATTTTTGGTACAATATTTTTTTTGAATTTTACTTTACAAAGCAGTATCATGTTGATAATTTGGAAATTATTGAATTCTGGATAAATTAAATTATAAATCTTTAACAATTTATCATTTACTTTCTTTTAATTGAATTCTTATATATATCATTGTCATCATCCTCATGCTTATATTGTGATAAAAGTCATCTGTGGCTTATGTGCATAGATGTACTGTTGATTGGTATGATTATGACCATGGATTATTCGGTATATGTAATCATGACCGTAATGTTACAAATAATGTAAAAATTCTTATTGGCCCGTAGTGCATTGATGGACAGTTGTTAGCATGATCATGATCATTGATAAAAACACGAATATCCTTGGTCCGTAGTGCATAGATAATTTGTGGTCGTGATACTAATGAATATTCTTGGCCGTAGTGCAGGGATGATTTGATGATGTGAATTAATTATTAAGCTGAGTCTCAGTGATAAAATTGATGATAAACTTTTTAAATCATAGAAGATAGTAGATATCATGCTCTACTTGACTCTTCTAATGGATTGCTTGTTACGCTGCAGTTAAACTTGATATTTATTATATTTTATCAGTTTAACACTGTTGAAGGCTAACGATAAATTATTCTATATTATCTTAGTCATAATATTTCTTACTGGGCTAGTTGAGCTCACCCTTTACTTTCATTGTTCTCTTCAAGAAATGAGAATATAGCAGGGATTAGTCGGGGAACGGAGTGACGGTCCAGATATTTGTATTAGTAGTTCCCATTATTCAGTGAAATATTGTGATAATAAATGTAATGAGGACTCCATTTGAGTTTGAATACTGTCTAGAAGACAATATTCGTATTAAAACTCTCAGCTTATGTTTTGTCGTATTTTACACGACAGTTGTATAATTAAGTTGTATTTAAATTTTGTACTATGTATTTGATGACTCAGAATAGGTGATGTATACCTACTTTGGGGGTGTCACAAGGTTGCCCTTCCTTTTATAGTGAAATTTGGAGGGGAAAAGCAATTTATTCTGCCTAACTTTTCTTTTTTCTTCTCTGCCTAATATTTTTTTCTATCATGCCTAATTTTTCCTCACTTCTTATTGGTTGAGGACCCGCCCACCAATTTGGAAGATGAAATACATTGCAGGGGAAATAAAAAGCAAGCGTGCACGGAATGGTTTTGGAAAAAGAATTCAAAACTAAAATGATAACATTCACTCCACTTTTATTCACATGCTAAAAATAATAATATTAGTTAAACAATTATAATATATTATAATAATATATTTGAATGAATATTTTATCGGAGAAGATAATTGTCAAACTTTTAATAAATGTTTTATGTTAAATTCATTTATTTATATCAAAATTGAACCAATATCTACCACATAATAATTATTCATAACTAATATTATAAGCTCGCAATATTAACAACCAGATCATTCTCAGGAAAAAGAGAGTTTTTTGATAAGGATTTATCCTTACTAGCGCGTAATTATATAACCTAACCCTTTTTTCGACAGAAATTTCTAGACTAATAATATGAATAATTATGTCATGCACAGTAGCACATGGTATTGAAATACTGTTGAAATACTCGGTGATAAAAGTACAGTAATACGCGTGGTTACACAGTAGCACACGGTATTGTACAGTATCTTTGATTATTGATGCTTACGTGAGCAGTCACTCAGTTTTATTCAATTATTACAACAGTAGTTGATGCATAGTATCTCATATTATTGATTCATTTATTATCACAATATCATCTGTACAATATTTTATATTATTAAATCAATAATTGAGACGACACAGTTATTCATATTATTAATTGTATTATTGACAATGTCTAGAAAGTTCTGTCGAGGAAAGGAGTTTGGTCATCTAATTGCGTGGGAGAAGTCATTATCAAAAAGTCCCCTCTTTTCTGGGAATGATCTAGTTGTTAATATTGTGAGTTATAATATTAATGATAAATAAATTTTATTAAAAATGTGTTTTAGTGAAATCAAGTGATTTGTGATAAATAGAGAGATTTTTTATGAAGTATTTGTTGTAAGTTTGACATATCAATGGACCCCCACTTACTCATTTTTTAAAATCGTCGGTAGAAAGTTGTCTCAATTTTTGTATAAAATAGAAAACTTTACATATAAAACAGTACTTTTTATAAATAGAATATATTATATTTTATTATATTGCATAGTGTTTTCATAGTATTACATAGTGTTTGTATAGTACTGCATAGTATTTACATAGTGCTTGTATAGTAAAATTAAAAATTTTCAGTCGAATTTTCGGCGCCCGTGAAGAAAGTACTGTGCAGTTCGTGATTTTTTTTAATAGTATCCTGTCATTTTCCTACAAATAGGATGCTCAGTTTATAAATGAAAATCACACCAGAATCAGAGAATTCTTCTTCTATAATATTGAGCGTATTTCTTTTGAGTTTAAGGAAACTTTGAATGTAGCAAATAGTGCTAGTTTTCTTCAAGAATATCCTCGTTATACCAGTCAAAAATACTCTCCTTTTAAGGTAAGGGGTATTATTTATTTCATATTCAAAAGAGATTATTTTTCGTATTCGTAAGAATATTATTTTCGTTCAATTTTCGTAAGGAATATTATCTTCGTTCAATATTCGTAAGGGATATTGTCTTCGTTTAATATTTGTAAGGAATATTATTTAAATCAATATTCGCAGCGGAAATAATAATTCATTAAAAGAGTTAAGTAGAAAATAAAATCTACTATCTTCTATATATGAATTTAAAAGTTCATCGTCAATATTTTATCCCTGCAACATTAATCAATATATATATATATATATATATATATATATATATATATATATGGAATCAAATGTTCATCTTTGCACCACAGACCAAAGATATTCATCTGTTGGTCATGTTCATCTAAACACTTGTTCATCTTTGCACTACGGGCCAAGGATATTTATCAGAAAATTATTCATCTTTGCATTACAGGCCAAAGATATTTAATAATATCATCATTTAGGACTGAGGATGATGAAAAATATTTTAAAGAAAACGAATCCAGTGAAATAAAAGAACAAATATTAAGGATTCGTACTTTAAACAATTCAAGTTCAAAAATACTTCATAAATAATCATAGTGGAGTAAAATTCAAGACTGATCAAAACATGGATACAATCAAAGTTAGTATCCATAATAGATATCTTAGACAAAAATAAAATTTTTTATTTTCGGTGAATAGTGCCGTATTCGTGAATAGTGCCGTATACGTGAATATTAACTCCGACACAAAAAGTTTCAAATTTGATAAAAAAATTCAGACCAATATTTTGGCATAATGATATTGAAAGAAATAATATCATTTACGAAAAAAATAACATCTCTTACCTCGAAAAAACAGTACTTCTGACTTGAATACTAGATATAGTGTTGAAGGAACTTGCACCGTATAGCAACACTTAAACTATCAAAATACTCACAAGAATACGCTTGATAATATAGAAAGAGAAAATTTTAGTTTCTGTTGTGATTTTTAATTCTAACCTAAGCTCCCTATTTATAGGAAAATGCTTAGAACACCAAAACAGAAAATTTAATAAAATAATAATATTTATAAATTAAATTCCTATGCACACCTTACAAGTTGATTTCAACCATTTAACACATGCCCACAAATGAAAAAAATGTTTTTCTTTTAAAAATTATTTAAAACTTCAAAAATCAATTATTCTAGAACTTCAATAATTCATAATAAATAGTCCTTTTATCAGAAAAATTTGAATCTTATGTCCTTTTATAGGAAATTCAATTCTCTACAACTTTGTAAGTTTAAGTTTTTCTAAATTTTAAACAGAAATTAACCGAAATTCATATACGAACGATTTTACAAGCTATAATCAAATTTCAGTCAAGAAATGGGGTCCACAAACATGAAAAACATGTTTTAAATATTTTTTGTAACAAAAATACTCTTTCTCCTTATTTATTCATATATCTCACATTCATTGTAAAAATATCACAATTATTATATTATTATAATATAATAATATATTTAAATGAAATATTTTATCATAAAAGATAAAATATCAATTTTCAACAATTGTTATATCAAAAATTTTCTCCATCTATATCCACATAAAAATGAATATTTTTCTTATCATATAAATCAATAATTAATTATTCACAAATAATATTACAGAATCACAATACTGACAACCAGGCCGTTCCTAGGAAAGAGGGGGCTTTCCAATAAGGATTTCTCCTTACTGGCGCGTAACTAGGTGATCAAACCTCTCTTTAGACAGAATTTTCTAGACATTGCCAATAATGTTATCTAATAATATTATTCAAATATGAATTATTAATCTGATAATGAAAAATAATGTGTATTGAAACAACAATAATATAAAATATCAACGTAGCAATCAATAAAATAAAATATTGAACAGTAATTACTGTAATAATTATTGAGTAGTGCCTTCTTACGTAAGAATTAATAATTGGTGCAATACCTTGTGCTACTGTGCAATAACGCGCATTACTGTGTTTTAACCACCGGGTATTCCAACAGTATTAACGGTAACAACTATGTCGTTATTTATAAACAACTTATACTTGTCGTTTTCTTCATCCAATTACTTTCCGTTATGGGGCCCACACAAGGCTGCGCCGTCGTACGAATATTCCCCAACAGTAAGAATATTTCACGACCAAACGAATATTCCCCGACAACAATGAATATTTTATAATCACTTGCTTATTTAAAATACTTGCGCATTTTACCCATAACTAACCACATTAATCAAATCAATCCCTACTATTATAAAATAATAAATAGAGAAATTCAATTTCATTTACAATAAGTTGGGGTCTTACAACCTCCCCTCCTTATGAAATTTCGTCCTCGAAATTGACGTACGTACCTGGTGTTTCGAAAAAGTGAGGATACCTCGCTTTCATTTCTGTTTTCAACTCCCAGATCATTTCCTCAATAGCATGGTTCCTCCACAAAACTTTGACTTGTGGTATGCCCTTTGTACGTAGAACATGTTCTTTCCTATCCAAGATCTTAACAGATACCTCTTCGTATGTTAAGTCTTCAGCTATCTCGTCTAGTTCTAACTCAATAATGTGGTTTGGGTCTTTCATATATTTACGAAGCACAGATATGTGAAAAACATTATGAACACGAGACATGCTTGGAGGTAACGCGAGTCTATAGGCCACATTTCCTATTCGGTCAAGAATTTGAAATAGATCGATAAATCGTGGATTGAGCTTTCCTCTCTTCCCAAATCTTGTAACTCCCTTCCATGGAGCAACTCGCAACAATACATGATCCCCAATACTAAATTCAACGTCCTTTCGATGAAGATCCGCATAACTCTTTTGTTGATCTTGTGCCGTTTGTATACGTTGTCGAATCATTTGAATCTTTTTCGTAGTTATACGTACCAACTCTGGTCCCAACAATGTTGCTTCACCCACCTCATCCCAACATATTGGAGAGCGACACTTTCGTCCATATAATGCTTCGAATGGAACCACACCTATACTTGCCTGATAGCTGTTGTTGTAGGAGAATTCCACCAATGGTAAATATTTATCCCAACTCCCTTTGAAGTCTAAGACACAGAGTCTTAATAGATCTTCAAGAGTTTGAATAGTTCTCTCTGATTGTCCGTCCGTTTGAGGATGGTATGCCGAACTGAGTCGTAAATCCGTGTCCATAGCTTTCTGCAAGCTAACCCAAAATCGTGAAATGAATCTTGGGTCACGATCCGAAACTATAGACACTGGCATGACATGCAATCTCACAATCTCATTTATATACATACGAGCAAGACGTTCAAGGGAATAAGTCTCACGTATAGGCAAGAAATGTGCAGACTTAGTTAATCTATCAACAATAACCCAAATAACATTTACGCCTTGAGAAACCTTGGGAAGATCCGTAACGAAATCCATAGTAATGTGTTCCCACTTTCATTTCGGAATCTCAGGTGGTTGTAATGGATCCTTTGGCACTTGATGCTCCGCCTTTACATGTTGACAAGTTAAACACCTCGAGATAAACTTCGCAATCTCTCTCTTCATATTGTTCCACCAAAATGTATGTCGAAGATCACGATACATTTTGGTACTTCTAGGATGAACTGCAAACGGTGTGTTGTGTGCCTCCATCATGATTCTATGTTTCAAATCAAAATCGTTAGGAACGCAAAGTCTGGAGTGGACTCAAAGTATTTCTTTTTCATCGATTCTTACTGCTGGAATAGCACCTTCTTGCACTTTCTTATTCATACGTATCAGCTCCGGGTCTGTGGCTTGAGCAACTTTAACTTTTTCGATTAAAGTTGGTTCTATACGTATATTTGACATTATCGCATGGGTCCTCGGAGTCTTGAATTCTATCTTCATCTTTTGTAAATCACACAAAATGGGCCTTTGTATTAACAACATCGCACTCATTCCTGCATATGATCTTCTACTTAATGCGTCAGCTACCACATTTACTTTTCCAGGATGGTATTGAATGGTATGTTCGTAGTCTTTTAACAACTCGAGCCAGCGTCGTTGTCGCATGTTGAGTTCTTTTTGGGTGAAGAAATATTTGAGGCTTTTATGATCCGAATATATCTCCACTTTCTCCCCATACAGATAGTGCCTCCAGATTTTTAACGCAAAAATGACTACTGCCAACTCTAGATCATGAGTAGGATAATTTCTCTCATATTCTTTGAGTTGTAGCGAGGCATAAGCTATGTATAACCTTCCCATGTTGCATGAAAACACATCCTAACCCTTTGCCTGAAGCATCGTTGTAGATAACAAATCCATCCGAATCAGATGATATTGTCAAAACAGGTGCCGAAATAAGTCTCCCCTTAAGCTCTTGAAAACTCTTCTCGCATTCCTCGCTCCATACGAATTTTGTATCTTTCCGAGTCAGTTGAGTTAACGGAGTAGCGATTCGAGAAAATCCTTCCACGAATCTCCGATAATAACCAACTAAGCCCAGAAAGCTAAGTACTTCGGTCACCGACTTCGGTTGCTCCCAAGTTTGTATTGCTTCAATCTTCGCCGGGTCAACAGATACTCCATATTTTGACACCACGTGCCCAAGGAATGCTACTTTCTCAAGCCAGAACTCGCATTTCTTCAACTTGACATATAACTTGTTTTCACGAAGCCTTTGGAGTACCAGCTTCAAATGGTGCTCATGATCTTCATGACTTTTGGAATATATGAGTATGTCATCAATAAAGACAACAATGAACTGATCCAAATATTCCTTGAATATTCGGTTCATCATATCCATGAAAGTCGCAGGAGCATTAGTCAATCCGAAAGACATGACTAAGAATTCATAATGCCCGTACCGAGTTCTGAAGGCAGTTTTTGGAATATCCTCAGTTCTAATCTTCAGCTGATGATATCCAGAACGAAGATCGATCTTTGAAAAGAATTGTGCTCCTTGCAATTGGTCAAACAGGTCATCAATACGAGGTAGTGGATACTTATTCTTGATGGTGACATGGTTCAATTTTCGATAGTCAATACAAAGTCGCATACTCCCGTCTTTCTTCTTTACAAATAACACAGGAGCATCCCAAGGAGATGTACTAGGACGAATGAAACCGATGTCCAACAACTCCTGTAGTTGGATCTTTAACTCCTAAAGTTCAATAGGAGCCATTTGATATGGGGTTTTAGAAATGGGCTTTGTACCAGGTTCAAGGTCAATAAAGAATTCAACTTCACATTTTGGGGGTAGACCGGGAAGTTATTCAGGAAATACGTCAGGAAATTTACTAATAACATGAACATTATTCAAACCTGACGTGTCTTTATTCAAATCCATAACATGGGCTAAGAAAGTTTGACATCCGTTTTTTAATAAACGAATGGCTTTATGGCTTGATATGACAGTGATTGATTTTAGTGATTTAGTTGCTTGAATTCGCATAACAGGTTGGTTAGGAATATGAAAACTAACAACCTTACGAAAATAATCAATTTTGGCATGATGAGTAGTTAACCAATCAATCCCTAAAATCACGTCAAATGCAAGTATCTTTAAAGAGATAGGGTCAACAGATAATGTGATGGTGCCAACTTAGATCAAACAAGATTTATAAACAGTGGATATAATGAAAGTTTCTCCTAATGGAGTCTCCACAGATACGTCAAAGTCAAATTTCTCCGGAGTCAAACTTAAACGTTGAGCACAAGTAGGAGAGATAAATGAATGGGTAGAACCAGTATCTAATAAGGTATAAACTTCGTAAGAATTTATGATTAGCGTACCCGTGATCACCTCGTTTGGGTTTCTCGTATTTTGACCAGTCACAACAAACGCTCTTCCAAGAACCGCTGACTTTAACTTTTCTGGGACAGCCTTTTGAGTCACCATCCCCGCTGGACTTGGTTTCGCTATCGTACAATCTCGAGCGATATGTCCTTCCTTTCCATAATTATAGCATACCTTGAACTGCTGTGGGCAGTTTGTGTGACGCCCCCAAAATTAGGTATACATCACCCATCTTGGGTCGTCAGATACATAGTACAGAATACAAATACAACTTACTAATACAACTGTCGTGTACAATACGACAAAATATAAACTGTGAGTTTGAATACAAATATTATCTTCTAGAGAGTATTCATACTCAAAAGGAGTTCTCATTACATTTATTAACACACCATTACATAGAATAGTGAGGACTACTAACTAATACTATCATTCGGACCATCACTCCGTTCCCCGACTTGCCCCAGCTACGTTCTCATTTCTTGAAGAGAACAGTGAAAGAAAAGGTGAGCTCAACTAGCCCAGTAAGAAATATTATGACTAAGATAATGCAGAATAAATTATCATTAGCCTTCAACAATGTTAAACTGATAAAATATAATAGACATCAAGTTTAACTGCAGCGGAACAAGCAATCTATTAAAAGAGTCAAGTAGAAAATAAACTCTACTATCTTTTATGATTTAAAAGGTTTTTCAACACTGTGATCGCTGGGACTCAGCTTAATAAAATAATCCACATCATCGAATCACCCTTGCACTACGGCCAAGGATATTCGTGTATTCATTAATGGTCATGATCATGCCAACAACTGTCCATCAATGCACTACGGGCCAATGAGGACTTTTACCACATCATTTGTAACATTACGGTCATGATTATGCCGAATAATCCCTGGTCATAATCATACCAAGTCCATCTATGCACTACAGGCTACAGATGACTTTCAACATTTTATAAACATGAGGATGATGACAATGATATAAGAATTCAATAAAACAAGTTCAAGAATTAATTTATCCAAGAATTAACAACGTCCAAATTGTCAACATAATACTGCTTTGTGGAGTAAAATTCAAGAATGCTTAAAAGAATATTTTCATGAAAAGATACTGGATGAACCGCAATTATCAAGGATATTTCACTAATTTCATGGAGTATAGAAGTCAAAACTTAACCAACTGAGTATAATAAAGAATGGAATAACAAAAGAAATCACCATGCATACGATAGACCGCACAGACATGTTATTCCAGCAGAATAATAAATAATAGAACTAGGTCTGGCGTAAAACGCACAGACAGGATATTCCAACAGAATAATAATAAAGACGGAACCAGGTCCGGTGTAAAACACACAAACAGGATGTTCCAACAGAATAATAGAAGAATGTCACAAAGTATAGGGTAGACCGCGTATACAGGTTATTCCAACAGAATAATAAGAAATGGAATAACAACAGTTCTCTTCATGAATAAGAAAGAATAACACCCCTTACCGTTTTAAAGAATAGTTGAAATAGGGAAGTAGTTAAGTAGCAGAATACTCTTCTTCTCTCTCTATAGTTTCTCTTTATAGTTTCTCTCTAGAGTTCAGTGAATTCGTAAGAAATAATGAAGGAATGAGCTGCTATTTATAGAAAAATAGAATGCATAGTAACTAATCCATGAACGGTCCAGATTGATTACTTTAATCTGACGGTCCATATTTAAAGAAAAATCTTTTAAATAAAATATAATATATTCTATTTATAGAATAACTTTAATAAAGTATTCTGTTTTATATAAAAAGATGTTTCTGTTTTATTACGTTAATAATACGAATAAAACAAAACGTCATTATCGCTAAATAATTCATATTATTAACTGACAATAATTGAATCAAACTGAGTGACTTCTCACATAAGTATTAATAATCAATACCGTGTGCTACTATGCAACCACACGTATTATTGTACTTTTACTACCGAGTAGTTCAACAGTATCAATGGTAAAACTTCCGCCGTTATTTTTAATAAAATATTTTTGTCGTTTTCTCAATCCGACAATAATTTCGTTGTGGGGTCCACCAATGATTGTGTCGTACGAATATTCCCTGTTAAAACGAATATTCTCCGACCAATCGAATATTATATAACTTGCACACTTTGCAAAATTTATAAATATTACCCACAACTATAACATTATATCAAATTAACTCCATAATATTCAAAAATAATATTTATAGAAAATTCATCTTTATTTATAAAAGTTGGGGTCTTACAACCTCCCCTTCTTATGAAATTTTGCTCTCGAAATTTGGGTACGTACCTGGTATGTCGAAGAGGTAAGGATACCTTGATTTCATTTCAGATTCTAACTCCCAAGTCATTTCCTCAACATCGTGGTTTCTCCACAAAACTTTGACTTGAGGTATAACCTTGGAGCGTAGAATATGTTCCTTCTTATCCAAGATTTGAACAGGAACTTCTTCATACGTCAAATCCTCCGCTATTTCGTCCGGTTCTAACTCAATAATGTGGTTCGGGTCTTCCACATATTTGCGTAACATGGATATGTGAAAAACGTTATGAACACGAGACATACTTGGCGGTAAAGCGAGTCTATAAGCCACAGTTCCTACTCGATCGAGGATTAAAAATGGACCGATGAATCGAGGATTGAGCTTTCCTCTTTTTCCAAATCTCGTAACTCCTTTCCATGGAGCAACACGTAAGAACACATGATCTCCTATATCAAATTCACGTCCTTTCGATGAAGATCAACATAACTCTTTTGTCGATCTTGTGAGGTTTTTATACGTTGTCGGATCGTTTGAATCTTTTCTGTAGTCATACGTACCAACTCCGGTCCCAACAACGTTGCTTCACCCACCTCATCCCAGCATACTGGAGAACGACATTTTCTTCCATACAATGCTTCGAATGGAGCCATGCCAATACTTGCTTGATAACTGTTGTTGTAGGAAAACTCCACCAATGGTAAGAACTTGTCCCAACTTCCCTTGAAGTCAAAGACACAGAGTCTTAATAAATCTTCTAGAGTTTGAATAGTCCTCTCTGATTGTCCGTCCGTCTGAGGATGATATGCCGAACTAAATCGTAAATCTGTGCCCATAGCTTTTTGTAAACTAACCCAAAATCGTGAAGTGAATCTTGGGTCTCGATCAGAAACTATGGATACTGGCATACCATGCAGTCTTACAATCTCGTTTATGTACATACGAGCAAGACGTTCAAGTGTATAAGTTTCTCGTATCGGTAAGAAATGAGCAGACTTGGTCAATCTATCAACAATGACCCAAATCGCATCTATACCTTGAGAAACCTTAGGAAGACCGGTAACGAAATCCATGGTAATGTGCTCCCACTTCCATTCTGGAATTTCAAGTGGTTGCAATGGACCTTTTGGTACTTGATGCTCCGCTTTGACTCGTTGACAAGTTAGACACCTTGAGATAAACAACGCTATCTCTCTCTTCATATTGCTCCACCAAAATGTATGACGAAGATCATGATACATTTTGGTACTTCCAGGATGGATTGCAAACGGTGTGTTGTGCGCCTCCATCATGATTTCATACTTTAAATCAGGGTTGTTAGGAACACAAAGTCTGGAGTTGACTCGAAGTATTCCTTCTTCATCGATTCTTGCTTCCGGCATAGCACCTTCTTGCACTTTCTTCCTCATACGCATCAGCTCCAGGTCTGTAGCTTGAGCAGCTTTAACTTTATCGATTAAAGTTGGTTCTACTCGTATATTCGCCATCATCACATGGGTCCCTGGAGTCTTTAACTCTATCTCCATCCTTTGCAAGTCACACAAAATGGGCCTTTGTGTTGACAATATTGCACTCGTACTTGCATATGATCTTCTACTCAATGCGTCAGCTACCACGTTCGCTTTTTCAGGATGGTATTGAATGGTATGATCATAATCTTTCAACAGTTCAAGCCAACGTCGTTGTCGCATGTTGAGTTCCTTTTGAGTGAAGAAATATTTGAGGCTTTTATGATCCGTAAAGATCTCCACCTTCTCCCCATACAAGTAATGCCTCCAAATTTTAAGTGCAAAGACAACAGCTGCCAACTCTAGATCATGAGTAGGATAATTCCTCTCATATTCCTTGAGTTGTCTTGATGCATAGGCTATGACTTTTCATGTTGCATGAGAACGCATCCCAACCCTTTGCTCGAAGCATCACTGTAGATGACAAATCCCTCCGAGCCAGATGGTATTGTTAGAACAGGTGCTGAAATGAGTCTCCTCTTGAGTTCTTGAAAACTCTGCTCACATTCTTCGCTCCAACCGAACTTTGTATCTTTCCGAGTCAGCTGAGTTAATGGAGTAGCGATTCGAGAAAATCCTTCCACGAATCTCCGATAATAACCAGCTAAACCAAGAAAGCTACGTACTTCGGTCACTGATTTAGGTTGCTCCCAGCTTTGAATAGCTTCAATCTTTGCCGGGTCAACCGATATTCCACGACTTGATACTACGTGCCCAAGGAATGCTACCTCCTCCAGCCAGAACTCGCATTTCTTCAACTTGGCATAAAGCTTGTATTCACGAAGCTTTTGGAGTACCAGCCTCAAGTGTTGCTCATGATCTTCACGGCTTTTGGAATAAATAAGGATGTCATCAATAAAGACGACCACAAAGTGATCCAAATATTCCTTGAATACCCGGTTCATCATATCCATGAAGGCAGCAGGAGCATTAGTCAATCCAAAGGACATGACTAAGAATTCATAATGCCCGTACCGAGTTCTAAAAGCCGTCTTTGGAATATCCTCAGTTCTAACCTTCAGCTGATGATATCCAGAACGAAGATCGATCTTTGAAAAGAATTGTGCTCCTTGCAACTGGTCAAACAGGTCATCAATACGTGGCAATGGGTACCTGTTTTTGATGGTGACATGATTCAACTCCCGATAATCAATACAAAGTCGCATACTTCCATCTTTCTTCTTCACGAATAGCACAGGAGCACCCCAAGGAGAAGTACTAGGACGAATAAAGCCAATGTCTAACAATTCCTGCAGTTGGATCTTTAACTCCTGAAGTTCAATAGGAGCCATTCGATATGGGGCTTTGGAAATGGGTTTTGTACCGGGTTCAAGGTCGATACAAAATTCAATTTCACGCTCTGGGGGTAGGCCAGGAAGTTCTTCAGGGAATACGTCAGGGAATTTATTAACAATAGAAATATCATTCAAAACTGACGTATTTTTGTTTAGATCCGTGACATGAGCTAAGAAAGCTTGACATCCGTTTTTCAATAAACGAATAGCTTTATGGCTTGAGATGACAGCGATTGATTTTAATGGTTTGGTTGCTTGAATTCGCATAATAGGTCGATTAGGAATATGAAAGCTAACAACCTTACGAAAATA
Organism: Panax notoginseng; assembly: GCA_016801055.1. Taxonomy (NCBI): domain Eukaryota; kingdom Viridiplantae; phylum Streptophyta; class Magnoliopsida; order Apiales; family Araliaceae; genus Panax; species Panax notoginseng. Next base: position 34,490,391 of record CM029020.1, read on the forward strand.
ATCAATTTTTGCATGATGAGTAGTTAACCAATCAATCCCTAGAATCACGTCAAATGCAAGTATTTTTAATGAAATCAGATCGACAGGTAATGTGTGGGTACCAACTTGAACCAAACAAGACTTATAAACCGTGGATGTAATGAAGGTTTCTCCCAATGGAGTTTCAACAGATAAGTCAAAGTCTAATTTCTCCGGAGTCAAATTTAATCGATGAGCGCAAGTAGGAGAAATAAAAGAATGGGTAGAACCGGTATCAAATAAAGTATAGACTTCGTTAGAGTTTATGATAAGCTTACCCGTGATGACCTCATTCGGGTTCCTTGCTTTCTGGGAGGTCACAACAAACGCTCTCCCTTGCACTACCGGTTTTGACTTTTCTGGGACGGCCTTTGGTGCCTCCATCCTAGCTGAACTTGTTTTCGGTAAACGACAAAATCGAGCTAAATGACCTTCTCTTCCACAATTATAACATGCTTTAGACGGCATCGCGCAGTTTGGACTGATGTGCCCCTCCCCTCCGCATTTGAAACATATGATAGGTGGTCGTTCTCCTTCCTTAACAACGGGTGCTGGTGCTGACGTCTTTCCATCATTGTTGAATCTCCTCTTCTTGAAATGACCATTCTTATTGTTTTGGCCCTGATTACCACCGAAGTGGTTACCATTTCTGGCCTGTTGATTTCCTCCACGCTTGTTGTCACCGCTTCGATGACTGCTCTCACTGGTATTATCATTTTGCCGACTGCTCTCTTTTGGTTGCGTTGACTCGTTATCGCGCTCCACTAACTGAGCCCTATTCACAACATCTGAATACAAACACAGTTTATGAGAAATAAGATGTTGACGTATCTCAGGTTTCAAACCTCGCAAAAACATTCGCGTCATTCGCTCTTCATTATCCACCAAGTGGGACGCAAACCGGGACAACTCAGCAAATTTAGCCTCATACTGCGACACGGTCATATTATTCTGCTCCAATTTGATGAACTCCACCTCCTTCATGTGATGAACACTTTCGGAAAAGTATTTATCATTGAACAGCTGTTGGAACTTCTCCCAAGACATCTTCAGTGCGGCAGGTTGAGTACGCTTAATCGATTCCCACTAGTAATCTGCTTTTCCTCGCAACATAAAGGCGGCAAAGGGAACCTTTTGCTCCTCGGAGCATCCCAAGACATCAAATATCTTGGTAATCTGCTTTATCCATGTTTCCGCTATAAGTGGTTTTGGCTCTCCCTTAAACTCTGGTGGTCCCAGCTCCTTAAACTGTTTAGCGGTGACCGTCAGAGAGTTTTTAGTGTTTCCACCTACATTTTGGACAATAGCTGCTCTCGCCTGCTGTTGCATGAACTGCATAAAGCTTCTGAACATTCCATCATTCATCATCTGGTCAGTGTTGTTGTTTGTATGAGGATTGTCACCTTCCTGATGCACATTATCCTGATTATTGATATATGGTGAATCAACAGTCGCCTGTGCTCCATTGCTATTCTCAACATTCTCAGATGCCATTTTCAGATACTGCCACAAAATAAAAGTTAATTGATATGTCATATATTATCCTTATATTATGACCGACCAATTAAATACCATGCAAATAAACTTAGGTAGGTCATACTAGCGAAGGAATTTCCCGTCTCTCCCCTCCTAGTTCTATTCTCACATTTTAGCCAGGGATCATATCCCTAAGCTCTGATACCAACTGTGACGCCCCCAAAATTAGGTATACATCACCCATCTTGGGTCGTCAGATACATAGTACAGAATACAAATACAACTTACTAATACAACTGTCGTGTACAATACGACAAAACATAAACTGTGAGTTTGAATACAAATATTATCTTCTAGAGAGTATTCATACTCAAAAGGAGTCCTCATTACATTTATTAACACACCATTACATAGAATAGTGAGGACTACTAACTAATACTATCATTCGGATCATCACTCCGTTCCCCGACTTGCCCCAACTACGTTCTCATTTCCTGAAGAGAACAGTGAAAGAAAGGGTGAGCTCAACTAGCCCAGTAAGAAATATTATAACTAAGATAATGCAGAATAAATTATCATTAGCCTTCAACAATGTTAAACTGATAAAATATAATAGACATCAAGTTTAACTGCAGCAGACTAAAAGAGTCAAGTAGAAAATAAACTCTACTATCTTTTATGATTTAAATGGTTTTTCAACACTGTGATCGCTGGGACTCAGCTTAATAAAATAATCCACATCATCGAATCACCCCTGCACTACGGCCAAGGATATTCGTGTATTCATTAATGGTCATGATCATGCCAACAACTGTCCATCATTGCACTACGGGCCAATGAGGACTTTTACCACATCATTTGTAACATTACGGTCATGATTATACCGAATAATCCCTTGTCATAATCATACCAAGTCCATCTATGCACTACAGGCCACAGATGACTTTCAACATTTTATAAACATGAGGATGATAACAATGATATAAGAATTCAATAAAACAAGTTCAAGAATTAATTTATCCAAGAATTAACATCGTCCAAATTGTCAACATGATACTGCTTTGTGGAGTAAAATTCAAGAATGCTTAGAAGAATATTTTCATGAAAAGATACTGGATGAACCGTAATTATCAACGATATTCCACTAATTTCATGGAGTATAGAAGTCAAAACTAAACCAACTGAGTATAATAAAGAATGGAATAACAAAAGAAATCACCATGCATGCGATAGACCGCACAGACAGGTTATTCCAACAGAATAATAAATAATGGAACCAGGTCTTGCGTAAAACGCACAGACAGGATATTCCAACAGAATAATAATAAAGACGGAACCAGGTCCGGTGTAAAACACACAGACATGATGTTCCAACAGAATAATAGAAGAATGTCACCAAGTATAGGGTAGACCGCGTATACAGGTTATTCCAACAGAATAATAAGAAATGGATAACAACAGTTCTCTTCATGAATAAGAAAGAATAATACCCCTTACCGTTTTAAAGAAGAGTTGAAATAAGGAAGTAGTTAAGTAGCAGAATACTCTTCTTCTCTCTCTCTATAGTTTCTCTTTATAGTTTCTCTCTCTAGAGTTCAGTGAATTCGTAAGAAATAATGAAGGAATGAGCTGCTATTTATAGAAAAATAGAATGCATAGTAACTAATCCATGAACGGTCCAGATTGATTACTTTAATCTGACGGTCCATATTTAAAGAAAAATCTTTTAAATAAAATATAATATATTCTATTTATAGAATAACTTTAATAAAGTATTCTGTTTTATATAAAAAGATGTTTCTGTTTTATTACGTTAATAATACGAATAAAACAAAACGTCATTATCGCTAAATAATTCATATTATTAACTGACAATAATTGAATCAAACTGAGTGACTTCTCACATAAGTATTAATAATCAATACCGTGTGCTACTATGCAACCATACGTATTACTGTACTTTTACTACCGAGTAGTTCAACAGTATCAATGGTAAAACTTTCGCCGTTATTTTTAATAAAATATTTTTGTCGTTTTCTCAATCCGACAATAATTCCGTTGTGGGGTCCACCAATGATTGTACCGTTGTATGAATATTCCCTGTTAAAACGAATATTCCTCGACCAATCGAATATTATATAACAATTTACGTACTTTGTAAAATTTATAAATGTTACCCACAACTATAACATTATATCAAATTAACTCCATAATATTTAAAAATAATATTTATAGAAAATTCATCTTTATTTATAAAAGTTGGGATCTTACAGTTTGGGCTGATATGTCTATCTTTCCCGTATTTATAGCATACGACCGGTGGTCGTTCTCTTACCTTAGAAATAGTTGCTGCTGATGCTGACGTCTTCACATTATCATTGTTGAATCTCCTCTTTTTAAAATCTCTTCCCGACTAGTTTCTTCTATTATCATGGCCATGATTACCACCAGAGTGGTTACCGCTTTTGTCCGTATTCTTTTCTCCCCGCTGGTTATCATTGCTCCGATGACTGCTGCCGCCGGTCTGACCCTGGTTGTTGTCCCTCGGTTGAACGTACTCATTATCTCGCTCTAATAATTGAGCCCTGTTGACAACATCTGAATATAGAAAAAATTTATGAGAAATGAGATACTGACGTATGTCGGGTTTCAAACCTCTCAGAAATATCGTCATGCGTTCCTCATTCTCCACCAAATGAGGTGCAAACCTGGATAACTCAGCGAACTTCGCCTCGTACTGGGACACCGTCATGTTGTTTTGTTCCAGTCTAATAAACTCCACTTCCTTCATATGACGAATACTTTCAGGAAAGTACTTGTCATTGAACAGTGTCTGAAACGTCTCTCAAGACATGCTGAGTGCGGCTGGATGGGTACGCTTCACAAATTTCCACCAGTAATATGCCTCATTGCGGAACATAAAGGTGGCGAATGGAACTTTCTGTTCCTCCGTGCATCCCAAGACATTGAATATCTTGGTAATTTGCTTGACCCACGTTTCTGCCTTAATCGGATCCAGTTTTTTCCAGAATTCTGGTGGTCCCAACTGTAAGACCCCAACTTATTAATGAATAAAATCAAAATTTCTCTAAATATTATTGTGAATAATAAGGGGGTTAATTTAATATAATACTTTGATTATGGGTGAAATGTGCAAATTTTGCAAAATAAGCAAGTGGTTATAAAATATTCATTTTGTCGGGGAATATTCGTTTGGTCGTGGAATATTCTTTCTGTCGGGGAATATTCGTACGACGGCGCAGCTATTTGTGGGCCCCATAACGAATAACTGTCGGATGAATATAACGACAAAAATTGAGTTTTTATAATTAACGGCGTAGTTGTTACCGTTAACACTGTTGGAATACCCGGTGGTTAAAATACAGTAATACGCGTTATTGCACAGTAGCACACGGTATTGCACAGTATTTTTGAAATTATTGATTCTTACGTAAGAAGGCACTACTCAATAATTGTTACAGTAATTACTGTTCAATATTTTATTTTATTGATTCAATAATTGCTACGTTGAAATTTTATATTATTGTTGTTCAATAATTGTCACTGCACATTATTTCCCATTATCAGATCAATAATTTATATTATTTAAATAATATTATTAGATAGTATTATTGGTAATGTCTAGAAAGTTCTGTCTAAGGAGATGTTTGGTCATCTAATTGCGCGCTAGTAAGGAGAAATCCTTATTGGAAAGCCCCCTCTTTCCTAGGAACGGCCTGGTTGTCATAAATGTGATTCTGTAATATTATTTGTGAATAATTAATTATTGATTCATATGATAAGGAAATATTTATTTTATGTGGATATAAATGAGGGATATATTTTTATGGTTAAAAATGAAGGAGTTAATGTTGAGGTTTTTATCAGTATTTTTGTCGGAATGGAGGTATTAAAAATAATGGTTTTTGAGATATTTTGCGGGGGTTATAATTTTTAATCCGACCGTTGGATCGTGGTAATTTTTGGATATGTTATACATATATAAGTTGAGTATATGTCCACAAATTTTGAACCGTTAAAAATGAACGTATAATTTATTATGAATTTTACGAGATGGTTGGTTCAGAAATTATTGAATTTTCGGAGTTTATAATTTTGATGGAAAATTTTAGAATTGGTGGGCCCCACTCTTGGTTGGTGAAGAAATGTGCTGAGATTTTTATTCAAATGTGGTGGGTGGAAATAGTAGCAGGTAAAGCCATCAGGCTGCAGGTTAAGTCTGCTTCGGCGTGTTAACATTTTCCTATAAATAGAGGGCTAAGTTAGAATTGAAAATCACACCAGAATTCATAGGTTTTCTCTCTTTCTCTCTCTAGATTATTGAGTGTATTTTGTGAGTATTTAGATACTTTGAGAGTTTCTATTCATCAGAGCAAGTTTCTTTCAGCCTTATACCGGTATTCCGACCAGAAGTACTGATATCTTGAGGTAAGGGATATTATTTTCTTCTTAATGATATTATTTTCTTCAATATCATTATGTTGAAATATTGATATGAGTTTTTATCAAATTTGAAACTTTTTGTGTCGGGGTTACTATTCACGTATACGACACTATTCACGTATACGGTACTATTCACGAATACGGCACTATTCACCGATAAATAAAATTTTTCCTTTTTGTCCAGGATGTCTATTATGGTTACTATCTTTGATTGTATCCATGTTTTGATCTTTATTTTTTAATTGGCTTAAATATGAATTAATACCCTAAACTATAGGGCATATTCCACTTCGGTGATCCACCTTTCAATTTTGTCAATTAGGTGTTTAAACTATCAATTTTTTTCAATTACACAAATTGAACACGCCACATCAGCAATTGCTGACGTGGCTTATTATGTGGGGCCTTAAGCAGCTTATGTGGCAGATTTTTTTTTTAATTATTAAATAAACAACTCTTATTAAACAAAGGGCAAAACAGTCAAAACATAAATTAACATTTCTAATATTCCATTTTCTCTTTCTCATCTTCTTCACTGCAATCAACAATGGCGACAACAATCAACACAAACCGAAAATTAAAGACCAATTGTCTATAACCCAGCCACCACTGCCACCACTTTTTCGGCGACCTCCATAGCCACCACCTCCGCCAATGACACGTAAGAAGAGAAAAAGTCAGAGAAAAGTCGGAGAAATCATTTCCCAGAGCAAAGTCGCCTCTTCTTCAAGCCGGAGAAATCATTTCCCGGAGCAAAGTCGCCTCTTCTTCTTCCTTTTCGTTCCGCCTTCACCGGTCCCAGAGCAAAGTCACCGGAGCCTGGATCCAAACTATCTAAAATCTATACTAATACCAGATCAAAAACAACAAAAAACAGGACACTTAGGGCAGTGGGGCAAAAACCCGCCGGCGAAGGACCACCGGAAAATCAGACCATAGCAGCAAATGTCCACTAATCAGCTAGAGAACCACCATGAATGCCGGCTAACAGAAACTACTCACAACCAGATAAAGAGGAAACAACAGTCCATAGCAGTTGCGTACCAAAATCTGGCCAATCAAACCATTCAAACGGAAATCACATCTTGTAATCAGCAAAATCGAATCAGTAATAACAGAAAATTCATTTGAACTAAATCAAAAGAAAGAAATCAAACTCCAGGACCAATTTTGGCCAAACAAAACACAATCAAACCCAGCCTAGAAAAAATCAAAAAACGAGCTAGGAAAGAAAGCACTCAAACTGACAGCAGCCAAAAACTGAACCATCAATGAAAAAACAGAGATCCCAAATCAGAACTTGAAGAGAAAAACAAACAAAACAAGAAGCCCTAATCGAAACAAATGCGAAGGAAAGAGAATGTCGGAGTAATAGAAACAAATCAAAACAAGCCGATGCTGGTGGTGGTAATAGCAGGATGTCTCAAGAAGTCCTGCCATGGACTCTCCCTCCACCTGGCTTCAACAGCTCCGGTGAAGGACGTGGAGGACAGGTCTTCTTCTCCGGCGATTTCTTCTTCGGCTAAGGTTTTTTAGAAAGACTGGTGGGTTTTTTAAATCGAGGGTTTGCAGATGTGAATTATTTGTTGGAATGAATTTTAAGTTAATGTTTAAATTAGGTTTGGACCATTTTGCCCTTTATTTAAACATATTTATTTATTTAATGATTAAAAAATTATTTATTTGCCACGTAAGCTTGTTAAGACCCCACTTCAATTAGCCACGTCAGCAATTTCTGACGTGGCGTGTTCAATTTTTTCAATTAAAAAAAATTGATAGTTTAAACACCTAATTGACAAAATTGAAAGGCGAATCACCGAAGTGGAATATGCCCTATAGTTTAGGGTACTAATTCATATTTAAGCCTTTTTAATTCTGCTTCACAATTGATTATTATGAAGTACTATTGATCTTGGATAAACTGTTATACGAATCCCTACTATTTGTCTTCCTGTCTCACTGGATTCGTTTTCTTTAAGATATTTTACATCATCCTCAGTCCTAAATGATGATATTACTGAATATCTTTGGCCTGCAGTGCAAAGATGTATGATTACCTGATGAATATCTTTGGCCTGTAGTGCAAAGATGAACAGGTGTTGAGATGAACATGACCGACTGGTGTTACAAATGAATATCTTTGGCCTGTAGTGCAAAGATGAATATTTGATTCAAGATGTATATTGATTGATGTTACAGGGATAAAATATTGATGATGGACTTTTAAATCTTAGAAGATAGTAGAATTCTTTCTCCACTTGACTCTTCTAATGGTTTGTTGTTTCCGCTGCAGTTGCTGATCTAAAACTTGTTGTCGATTATATTCTATCAGATTTTTCCCTGTTGAATACTAACGATAATTTGTTGTATATTATCTTAGTTATAATATTCTTTACTGGGCTAGTTGAGCTCACCCTTTTCTTTTTTGTTCCATTTTTCTTCTCAGGAGGTGAGAACATAGCAGGATCTAGTCGGGGTATGGAGTGAGGGTTCTAGAAAGATATTTTAGCAGTCCTCACTATTTCTGTAAAATAGTGTTTGAATAATTGTAATGAGAATTTATTTGAGTGTGGATATTGTCCAGAAGACAATTTTTGTATTTAAACTCACAGTATGTGTTGTCGTATTTTGCACGACAATTTTATTATTGAAGTTGTAGTTTGCTTTCTGTACCATGTATTTGGCGACTCAGAATAGGTTGGATGGAATGGACATATTTTGGGGGCGTCACAGTTGGTATCAGAGCTTAGGGATATGATCCCTGGCTGAGATGTGAGACAAGAACTAGGAGGGGAGAGACGGGGAATTCTTTCGCTAGTATGACCTGACTAAGTTTATTTAGTGTTTATTTGGTCGGTCAGAGTATAGGGATAATATATGACATGACTATTAACCCTTGTTTTATGGCAGTATTTAAGAATGGCAGCTGAGAACGTTAATAATGGAGTAAATCAGACCGTGGAGACACCTTTGATCACCACCCAGGGGAACGTGCAACAGGAAAGCAATATTCCTCCTGTAAACAACGTTACCGAGCAAACGATGAATGATTGAATGTTTAGGTGCTTTTTGCAGTTCATGCAAAATCAGACGAGGGAGACTCGTGTGCAGAATACGGGTGAAAATGATAACAACGCGCGGTTTGTCACAGCTAAGCAGTTCAAAGAATTGGGACCACCAGAATTTAAGGAAAAGCCGGATCCGATCATGGCGGAAACGTGGGTCAAGGAAATTACCAAGATATTCGATGTCTTGGGATGCACGGAGGAACAGAAGGTTCCATTCGCCACCTTTATGTTCCGCAGTGAGGCAGACTACTGGTGGGAGTCTGTGAAGCGTACCCAGCCTGACGCACTCAACATGTCCTGGGAAACATTTCAAAAACTATTCAATGACAAGTACTTTCCTGAAAGTATTCGTCATATGAAGGAGGTGGAGTTTATCAGACTGGAACAAAATAACATGACGGTGTCCCAGTACGAGGCGAAGTTTGCAGAGTTATCCAGGTTTGCACCTCATTTGGTCGAAAATGAGGAACGAATGACAAGGATGTTTCTGAGAGGTCTAAAACCCAAGATTCGGCAATATCTTATCTCTCATAAAATTTTTTTATATTCAGATGTTGTAAACAGGGCTCAATTATTAGAGCGAGATAATGAGTATGTGCAACCGAGGGACCACAACCAGGGTCATACCGGTGGCGGCAGTCATCGAAGCAATGAAAACCAGCATGGAGGAAAATATTCGGACAAAAGCGGTAACCACTCTGGTGGTAATCGTGGTCGTGATAATAGAAGGAGCGAGTCGGGAGGAGATTTCAAGAAGAGATGGTACAACAATGATAACGGGAAGACGTCAGCACAAATATCAACTGTTTCTAGGGGAGGAGAACGACCACCGGTCGTATGTTACAAATGTGGGAAAGAGGGACATATCAGCCCAAACTGCCCACAACAATCTAAGGTATATTATAACTGTGGAAAGGAGGGTCATATAGCTCGAGAGTGTTCTGTAGCAAAACCAAGTTCAGCGGGGATGGTGACTCCAAACGTTGTCCCGGATAAGTCGAAATCAGCGGTTCCTGGAAGAGCATTTGTCGTGACTGGCCAAAACGCGAGAAACCCGAACGAGGTGATCACGGGTAAGCTAATCTTGAATTCTTGCAAAGTTTATACTTTACTAGATATCGGTTCTACCCATTCTTTTATCTCTCCTGCTTGTGCTCAACGTTTAAACTTGACTCCGGAGAAATTGGACTTTATTTTATCTGTTGAAACTCCGTTGGGTGAAACCTTCGTTACATCTACAGTTTATAAATCTTGCATGATCCAAGTTGGCACAATCACATTACCTGTTGATCTTATCTCTTTAAAGATACTTACTTTTGATATAATTTTGGGGATTGATTGATTAACTACTCATCATGCCAAAATTGATTGCTTTTGTAAGGTTGTTAGTTTTCATATTTCTAAGCAACCTGTTATTCGAATTCAAGCAACCAAACCATTGAAGTCAAACACTTTCATATCAAGTCATAAAGTCATTCGTTTATTGAAAAACGGATGCCAAGTTTTCTTATCCCATGTTATGGACTTGAACAAAAAAAAATACGCCAGGTTTGAATGATATTTCTATTGTTAGTAAATTTCCTGATGTATTTCCTGAAGAATTTCTTGGCGTACTCCCAAAGTGTGATATTGAATTTTGTATCGACTTTGAACCCGGTACAAAACCCACTTCTAAAATCTCATATCGAATGGCTCCTATTGACCTTCAGGAGTTAAAAACCCAACTATAAAAGTTGGTACCCGAGCCTCTATCTGGTGACTTCCTTTGTGGAATGCACCAAAGCCAGACTCTCCGTAGGGGACGCCATATTCGTGCGATAGTAAACTGATAGGTGTCATTGTGACGTGCTATCCAAGGTTGGGATATGAGTCACAGTTGTAAGACCCCGAATTTTATGAAATAAAAGTATTCAATTTTTCTTATAATTACTATTTAGTAAATGGTTAAATTGATAAATGTTAAAGTTAAGGGTGATATATGAATTATTTTTTCGAAATACACAAGTGGTTATAAAATATTCATTGTTGTCGGGGAATATTCGTTTGATCGTGGAATATTCTTACTGTCGGGGAATATTCATACGACGACGCAGCCTTTTGTGGGCCCCATAACGGAAAGCGATTGGATGAAGAAAACGACAAGAGTAAGTTGTTTATAAATAACGGCGTAGTTGTTACCGTTAACACTGTTGGAATACTCGGTGGTTAAAACACAGTAATACGCGTTGTTGCACAGTAGCACACAGTATTGCACCAATTATTGATTTTTATGTAAGAAGGCATTACTCAATAATTCTTACAGTAATTACTGTTCAGTATTTTATTTTATTGATTCAATAATTGTTGCGTTGATATTTTATATTACTGTTATTTTAATAATAGTCACTACACAGTATTTTTTATTATCGGAGCAATAATTCATATTATCTGAATAATATTATTAGATAACATTATTGGTAATGTCTAGAAAGTTCTGTCTAAGGAGAGGTTTGGTCATCTAATTGCGCGCCAGTAAGTAAGAGATCCTTATTGGAAAGCCCCCTCTTTCCTGGGAACTGCCTGGTTGTCAGTAATGTGATTCTGTAATATTATTTGTGAATAATTAATTATTAATTTATATGATGAGGAAAATATTAATTTTATGTGGATATAGATGGAGAAAAATTTTAATGTGACAATTGTTGAAAATTAATATTTTAATTTTTCTGATAAAATAATTCATTTAAATATATTATTTTAATAATATATTAATGGTGATATTTTTACAATGAATGTGAGATATATGAATAAATGAGGAGGAAGAGTATTTTTGTTGGATTAAATGTTTAACACATGTTTTGTGTGTTGGTGGACACAATTCTTGACCGAAAATTTATTATAGATTGTAAAATCGCCCGTTTGTGGATTTCGGTCAATTTCTGTTTGGAATTTGGAAAAATTTTCTTCTGCAAAGTTGTAGAGAATTGAATTTTCTATAAAAACTCGCGAGATTCAAATTTTCTGATCAAATGGCTATTTATTATGAATTATTGAAGTTCCGAAGTTTCGAAACAATTGATTTTTGGGAGTTTAAGTTAATTATTTTGAGAAAAATGATTTTTTGTGAGATGGTGGGACCCACTGGTTGTTAAAATGTGCTGAATTCAGATCTTCAAAGGTGGGCTTGAAAATTTATATATATATATATATATATATATATATATATATATATATTAATATTATATTAAATTTTCTGCTTTGGTGTTCTAAGCAATTTCCTATAAATAGGGTGCTTAGGTTAGAATTGAAAATCACACCAGAAACTGAAGTTTTCTCTCTATTTCTCTCTCTATATTATCGAGTGTATTCTTGTGAGTATTTTAATATCTTGAGTGTTGCTATACGGTGCAAGTTCGTTCAGCGTTATTCCAGTCAGGAGTACTGCTCTTTTGAGATAAGGGATATTGTCGTAAGGGATATTGTCGTAACGGATGTTATTTTTTTATCAATGATATTATTCCTTTCAATATCATTATACCGAAATATTGGTAGGAATTTTCTTGTAAAATTCTTATCTTTTCATGTCGGAGTTACTATTCACGAGTTACTATTCACGAGTTACTATTCATGAGTTACTATTCACGAGTTACTATTCATGGGTTACTATTCACGAGTTACTATTCATAACAAAATTGGTTTCTTTTTCTAACCAAATTATAGTTGATTTATGAATATTATTCTTGAGATTAAAAATATATGTTGATCATATTAATTTTTTTTTCATATATAACATTTTTATAACCCTAATGATGATATTTCTCTTTGACTTAAGTGTAAAGATGGGTAGATTTTTGGTACGATCATGACTATGGGTTCTCTTTGGCCAGTAGTGCAAAGTTGAATTGTTGACTGGTATGATCATGACCATTGAATTTATAATTGAATATCTTTAGCTTAAGTGCAAAGGTGAAATGATCAACGTGGTTATAATTATTGGTTATATAAATTCTGAAATGATTATATATTTCTTTGAGATAATAATATATTTGGCTTGTAGTGCAAATATGAGCTGTTGAGGAATATCTTTGGCCTGTAGGGCAAAGATGAGTTGTTGATGAATATCTTTGGCCCGTAGTGAAAAGATGAAATTATTAGTATGATTATGAACAGGAACTGTGATTTGGTATAACCATGATCTTTGATGTTTCAGGTAAAGACAAGTGATGAAAATTATCTTGTTCTGGATGAGAAGAGAAATTTAGAACTACAAATATGATTATGAGTTATACATGTGATTGTGGACAAGAATTGTTGATTGATGTTACAGGGATAAAACATTGTTGGTGAACTTTTAGCATGGAGAAGATAATAGACTTTGTAGTCTATTTGACTCTTCTAATGGATTGCTCGTTCCGCTGCAACTATGGTTGAAAAATTTTATCATCTACCATATGTTCTAAATCTCTGATTTAATTCTGTTGAAGGCTATTGATAATTTAATTATCTTTAGTCATGATATTGTTTACCGAGCTAGTTGTGCTCACCCTTCTGTTTCACAATTCCTTTCAGGTAATAAGAGTGTAGCTGGGTCGAGCGGGGGTAACAGGAGAATAGAACGGTGGTCATCATTTAGTAGTTATATTTGGTGAATCATCTAGGGTGAGGCGAGCCCAACGTTGGAAGGGTGTTTTGCCACTATCATACAAGATGTCTAATGATATACAATCTCGTGTCATCATAAGACAGGGATGTGTTCATCCACTTGCTGAGTATATTTACGAGCACTACCTATATAATCTTGGTGTTTGTTTGAAGTATAATTCTCAATTAGAGACAGTGGAGATAATGATAAGTCAAGAGAAGACTCACCATTGGGAAGAATATGATAGTAACCTTCTTATTTTTCTTTGGGGTCTATTGGGTCAATCAAGGATAATTCTGCGGCCATATGATATCTATCATAACCTAGAAGCATAGCCTCTCATGTACGAGTGTTTCCTTGAGCACTTCCTAAAGATTCTAATTTCTAAAACAGTTTTTGACTATACCTTTATGTAATGTGTCATTGTGACGTGCTATCCAAGGTTGGGACATGAGTCACAGTTGGTATATATTTGTACCCAAACTCATAGCATATGTGTTGTTGTATTTTGCACGACAATTGTTGTAATAAAGTTGTAGTTGTTATCTGTACCATGTATTTGGCGACTCAAAATGGGTTGGATGGAATGGACCTATTTTGGGGGCGTTACAACAGTTGAGAGCAATCTAAGTCGGTAATCGAAATATGTAGCTTTCTAGGCTTAGTTAGTTATTATCGGAGATTCGTTGAAGGATATTCTCGAATCACTATTCCATTAACGCAGCTGACTCGTAGAGATACAAAATTCGAATAGAGCAATGAATGTGGGAAGAGCTTCGAAGAACTCAAGAGGAGACTCATTTCGGCATATGTTCTGGCTATACCATATTGAAAAAGCCAACGTGGTAGCTGACGTGTTGAGTAAAAGATCGTATACGAGTACGAGTGCGATATTGTCAAAGACCCATTTCATATAACTTACAAATGATAGATATAGAGTTAAAGACTCTAGGGACTCACGTGATGATATACGAGTAGAACCGACTTTAATCGATAAAGTTAAAGTTGCTCAAGCTACGGACATGGAGCTGATGCGTATGAAGAAGAAAGTGCAAGAAGGTGCTATTCCAGAAGCAAGAATCGATGAAGAAGGAATACTTCGAGTCAACTCCAGACTTTGTGTTCCTAACGATTTTGACTTGAAGCATAGAATAATGATGGAGGCACACAACACACCGTTTGTAATCCATTCTGGGAGTACCAAAATGTATCACGATCTTCGACACACATTTTGGTGGAGCAATATGAAAAGAGAGATCGCGGAGTTTATCTCGAGATGTTTAACTTGTCAACATGTAAAAGCGGAGCATCAAGTACCAAAGGGTCCATTGCAACCACTTGAGATTCCGAAATAGAAGTGGGAACACATTACTATGGATTTTGTTACGGGTCTTCCCAAGGTTTCTCAAGGCATAGATGCGATTTGGGTTATTGTTGATAGATTAACCAAGTCCGCTCATTTCTTGCCGATACGTGAGACTTATTCCCTTGAACGTCTTGCTAGTATGTACGTGAACGAGATTGTGAGATTGCATGGCATGCCAGTATCCATAGTTTCGGATCGTGACCCAAGATTCACTTCACGATTTTGGGTTAGCTTGCAGAAAGCTATGGGCACGGATTTACGATTCATTTCAGCATACCATCCTCAAACGGACGGACAATCAGAGAGGACTATTCAAACTCTTGAAGATCTATTAAGACTTTGTGTCCTAGATCTCAAATGGAGTTGGGATAAGTACCTACCATTGGTGGAATTCTCCTACAACAATAGTTATCAGGCGAGCATAGGTGTGGCTCCATTCGAGGCGTTGTGTGGAAGAAAATATCGTTCTCCAGTATGCTGGGACGAGGTGGGTGAAGCAACATTGTTGGGACCAGAGTTGGTATGCATTACTACAGAGAAGATCCAAACGATTCGACAACGTATACAAACGGCACAGGATCGACAAAAGAATTATGCGGATCTTCATCGGAAGGACGTGAAATTTAATATTAGGGATCATGTAATGTTACGTGTTGCACCATGGAAGGGAGTTACAAGATTTGGGAAGAGAGGAAAGCTCAATCCAAGATTTATTGGTCCATTTGAGATTCTTGAGCGAATAGGAAATGTGGCATATAGACTCGCATTACCTCCAAGCATGTCTCGTGTTCATAATATTTTTCACATATCTATGCTTCGTAAATATGTGAAAGACCCGAACCACATTATTGAGTTAGAACCAGACGAGATAGCTGAAGATTTAACGTACGAGGAGGTACCTGTTAAGATCTTGGATAGGAAAGAGCATGTCCTACGCACGAAGGTTATACCATAAGTTAATGTTTTGTGGAGAAACCATGCTATTGAAGAAATGACCTGGGAGTTGGAATCAGAAATGAAAGCGAGGTATCCTCACCTTTTTGAAACATCAGGTACGTACGTCAATTTCGAGGACGAAATTTCATAAGGAGGGGAGGTTGTAAGACCCCAACTTATTGATGAATAAAATCAAATTTTCTCTAAATATTATTGTGAATAATAAGGGGTTAATTTAATATAATACTTTGGTTATGGGTGAAATATGCAAATTTTGCAAAATAAGCAAGTGGTTATAAAATATTCATTTTGTCGGGGAATATTCGTTTGGTCGTGGAATATTCTTTCTGTCGGGAAATATTCGTACGACGGTGTAGCTATTTGTGGGTCCCATAACGAATAACTGTCGGATGAATATAACGACAAAAATTGAGTTTTTATAATTAACGGCGTAGTTACCGTTAACACTGTTGGAATACCCGGTGGTTAAAATACAGTAATACGCGTTATTGCACAGTAGCACATGGTATTGCACAGTATTTTTAAAATTATTGATTCTTACGTAAGAAGGCACTACTCAATAATTGTTACAGTAATTACTGTTCAATATTTTATTTTATTGATTCAATAATTGCTACGTTGAAATTTTATATTATTGTTGTTCAATAATTGTCACTGCACATTATTTCCCATTATCAGATCAATAATTTATATTATTTAAATAATATTATTAGATAGTATTGTTTACAATGTCTAGAAAGTTCTGTCTAAGGAGATGTTTGGTCATCTAATTGCGCGCTAGTAAGGAGAAATCCTTATTGGAAAGCCCCCTCTTTCCTAGGAACGGCCTGGTTGTCATAAATGTGATTCTGTAATATTATTTGTGAATAATTAATTATTGATTCATATGATAAGGAAATATTTATTTTATGTGGATATAAATGAGGGATATATTTTTATGGTTAAAAATGAAGGAGTTAATGTTGAGGTTTTTATCAGTATTTTTGTCGGAATGGAGGTATTAAAAATCATGGTTTTTGAGATATTTTGCGGGGGTTATAATTTTTAATCCGACCGTTAGATCGTGATAATTTTTGGATATGTTATACATATATAAGTTGAGTATATGTCCACAAATTTTGAACCGTTAAAAATGAACGTATGATTTATTATGAATTTTACGAGATGGTTGGTTCAGAAATTATTGAATTTTCGGAGTTTATAATTTTGATGGAAAATTCTAGAATTGGTGGGCCCCACTCTTGATTGGTAAAGAAATGTGCTGAGATTTTTATTCAAATATGGTGGGTGGGAATAGTAGCAGGTAAAGCCATCAGGCTGCAGGTTAAGTCTGCTTCGGCGTGCTAACATTTTCCTATAAATAGAGGGCTAAGTTAGAATTGAAAATCACACCAGAATTCATAAGTTTTCTCTCTTTCTCTCTCTAGATTATTGAGTGTATTTTGTGACTTTTTAGATACTTTGAGAGTTTCTATTCATCAGAGAAAGTTTCTTTCAGCCTTATACCGGTATTCCGACCAGAAGTACTGATATCTTGAGGTAAGGGATATTATTTTCTTCTTAATGATATTATTTTTTTCAATATCATTATGCTGAAATATTGATATGAGTTTTTATCAAATTTGAAACTTTTTGTGTCGGAGTTACTATTCACGTATACGGCACTATTCACGTATACGGTACTATTTACGAATACGGCACTATTCACCGATAAATAAAATTTTCCCTTTTTGTCCAAGATGTCTATTATGGTTACTATCTTTGATTGTATCCATGTCCAAGGAGTTAATGTTGGATAAACTGTTATACGAATCCCTACTATTTGTCCTCCTGTCTCACTGGATTCGTTTTCTTTAAGATATTTTACATCATCCTCAGTCCTAAATGATGATATTACTGAATATCTTTGGACTACAGTGCAAAGATGTATGATTACCTGATGAATATCTTTGGCCTGTAGTGCAAAGATGAACAGGTGTTGAGATGAACATGACCGACTGGTGTTACAAATGAATATCTTTGGCCTGTAGTGCAAAGATGAATATTTGATTCAAGATGTATATTGATTGATGTTACAGGGATAAAATATTGATGATGGACTTTTAAATCTTAGAAGATAGTAGAATTCTTTCTCTACTTGACTCTTCTAATGGTTTGTTGTTTCCGCTGCAGTTGCTGATCTAAAACTTGTTGTCGATTATATTCTATCAGATTTTTCCCTGTTGAATACTAACGATAATTTGTTGTATATTATTTTAGTCATAATATTCTTTACTGGACTAGCTGAGCTCACCCTTTTCCTTTTTGTTCCATTTTTCTTCTCAGGAGGTGAGAACATAGCAGGATCTAGTCGGGGTATGGAGTGAGGGTTCTAGAAAGATGTTTTAGCAGTCCTCACTATTTCTGTAAAATAGTATTTGAATAATTGTAATGAGGACTTATTTGAGTGTGGATATTGTCCAGAAGACAATATTTATATTTAAACTCACAGTATGTGTTGTCGTATTTTGCACGACAATTGTATTATTGAAGTTGTAGTTTACTTTCTGTACCACGTATTTGGCGACTTAGAATAGGTTGGATGGAATGGACCTATTTTGGGGGCGTCACACCAACTCTTTGAACTGCTTGACTGTGAGAAACCGTGCGTTGCTATCATTTCCACCTGTATTTTGTACATGAGTCTCCCTCGTCTGATTTTTCATGAACTGCAAAAAGCTTCTAAATATTCCATCGTTCATCATCTGCTCAGTGGTGTTGTTTACAGGAGGAACATTGCCGGCCTGCTGCACGTTCTCCTCGTTGGTGATTAATGGTGTCTCCACGGTCTCATTTACTCCACTGTTAATATTCTCAGTTGTCATTCTAAAATACTGCCATAAAACAAGGGTTAATTAAAGAAATTAACATATCACATAATATTCCTATATTTTGACCAACCAACAAATAAGCATAGGTAGGACACACTAGCGAAGGATTTACTCATCTCTCCACTCCTAGTTCTATTCCCCGATCTCCACCAGAGACCATATCCCTAAGCTTTGATACCAACTGTGACGCCCCCAAAACAGGTATACATCACCCATTCTGAGTCGCCAAAATATGGTACATAAACAACTACAATTTTATTAATACAATTGTCGTGCAAAATACGACACTTAAACTGTGAGTTTAAATACAAATATTGTCTTCTAGACAATGTTCATACTCAAATAAGTCCTCATTACAATTATTGATACATTATTTTACAAAAATGGTGAGGACTACTAAATAACTTTCTAGAACCATCATTCCATACCCCGACTAGTGCTTGCTATATTCTCGCCTCCTGAGAAGAAAAATGGAACAAAAAGAAAAAGGGTGAGCTCAACTAGCCCAGTAAAAAATATTATGACTAAGATAATATAGAATAAATTATCGTTAGTCCTTAATAGGGAAAAATTAATAGAATACAATAGACAACAAGTTTTAAATCAATATTCGCAGCGGAAATAATAATTCATTAGAAGAGTTAAATAGAAAATGAAATCTACTATCTTCTATATATGAATTTAAAAGTTCATCGTCAATATTTTATCCATGTAACATCAATCAATATATATATCTGGAATTAAATGTTCATCTTTGCACCACAGACCAAAGATATTCATCAGTTGGTCATGTTCATCTAAACATCTGTTCATCTTTGCACTACGGGCCGAAGATATTCATCAAAAAATCATTCATCTTTGCACTACAGACCAAAGATATTTAATAATATCATCATTTAGGATTGAGGATGATGAAAAATATTTTAAAGAAAACGAATCCAGTGAAACAAAAGAACAAATATTAAGGATTCGAACTTTAAACAATTCAAGTTTAAAAATACTTCATAAATAATTATAGTGGAGTAAAATTCAAGAATGATCAAAACATGGATACAATCAAAGTTAGTATCCATAATAGATATCTTAGACAAAAAGAAAAATTTTTTATTTTTGGTGAATAATGCCGTATTCGTGAATAGTACCGTATACGTGAATAGTAACTCCAACACAAAAAATTCTAAATTTGATAAAAAGTTTAGACCAATATTTTGGCATAATGATATTGAAAGAAATAATATCATTTACGAAAAAAATAACATCTCTTACCTCGAAAAAACAGTACTTATGACTGGAATACTAGATATAGTGCTGAAGGAACTTGCACCGTATAGAAACACTCAAAGTATCAAAATACTCACAAGAATACGCTCGATAATATAGAGAGAGAAAATTTTAGTTTCTGGTGTGATTTTCAATTCTAACCTAAGCACCCTATTTATAGGAAAATGCTTAGAACACCAAAGCAGAAAATTTAATAAAATAATAATATTTATAAATTAAATTCCTATGCACACCTTACTATCTGATTTCAACCATTTAACACATGCCCACAAATGAAAAAAACGTTTTTCTTTTAAAAATTATTTAAAACTTCAAAAATCAATTATTCTGGAACATCAATAATTCATAATAAAAATCCATTTTATCAAAAAAATTTCTTATGTTCTTCTATAGGAAATTCAATTCTCTACAACTTTATAAGTCTAAGTTTTTTCAAATTCGAAACAGAAATTGACCGAAATTCACATACGGACGATTTTACAGGCTATAATCAAATTTCAGTCAAGAAATGGGGTCCACAAACATGAAAAACATGTTTTAAATATTTTTTGTAACAAAAATACTCTTCCTTCTCATTTATTCATATATCCCACATTCATTATAAAAATATCACCATTATTATATTATTATAATATAATAATATATTTAAATGAAATATGTTATCAAAAAAATTAAAATATCAATTTTCAACAATTGTTACATCAAAAATTTTCTCCATCTATATCCACATAAAAATGAATATTTTTCTTATCATATAAATCAATAATTAATTATTCACAAATAATATTACAGAATCACAATACTGACAACCAGGCCGTTCCCAGGAAAGAGAGGGCTTTCCAATAAGGATTTTTTCTTACTGTTGCACAATTAGGTGACCAAATCTCTCCTTAGACAGAACTTTCTAGATATTGTCAATAATGCTATCTAATAATATTATTCAAATATGAATTATTAATCTGATAATGAAAAATACTGTGTATTGAAACAACAATAATATAAAATATCAACGTAGCAATCAATAAAATAAAATATTGAACAGTAATTACTGTAACAATTATTGAGTAGTGCCTTCTTACGTAAGAATTAATAATTGGTGCAATACCTTGTGCTACTGTGCAATAACGCGTATTACTGTGTTTTAACCACCGGGTATTCCAACAGTATTAACGGTAACAACTATGTCATTATTTATAAACAACTTATACTTGTCGTTTTCTTCATCCAATTACTTTCCGTTATGGGGCCCACACAAGGCTGCGCCGTCGTACGAATATTTCTCGACAGTAAGAACATTTCACGACCAAACGAATATTCCCCGACAACAATGAATATTTTATAACCATTTGCTTATTTAAAATATTTGCGCATTTTACCCATAACTAACCACACTAATTAAATCAATCCCTACTATTATAAAATAATAAATATAAAAATTCAATTTCATTTATAATAAGTTGGGGTCTTACATAATTGGCTTAATAATAATAAATTAAGTATATTTAATTTATTGGTGGAATAAATTAAATAGCTTAATATTTATAATTAAGTGTTTGGAGTAATTCTAAATTATAAATTAATAAGCGAAGTCTTATTATTATTATTATAAATAATTTGCCTAAATAATAATAATTTAGTATTTGGAGAAATAGTAAATTATAAATAAATAGGAGGATTATTATTATTATTATTATTATTATTATTATTATTATTATTATTATTATTATTATTATTATTATTATTATTATTATTATTATACTTTAGTTCCTAATTAGATTGAGAATTGAATTAAAACCCTAAGTTCTAAAAGGTTTAGGAGGGAGAGTTAGTCTATAAATAAGAGGAGTCTTATTGTGTAAAAGATTAATGCTATTGAATTTCTTTATTAGTATTCTCAAAACCTAAGGAGTTATGAGAGAGAAAATTAAGGCTAGTCACCAAAGGTCTTGTAGAATCTAAATATACTTCTTCAATCCATATAGTCTTGGTGGATCAACTTTAGAGTGTTGCATACTTGGGTAGCGAACGTTTGATCCAAGGAATTAGAGAAGCACAAAGGATCAAAGGATTGGAACTCGAAAATCATAGTAAGGAGTTGTATTATCTTCATAAGCTATATTTTTTATCATTCCTCAATTAATAATATTGCATAAGGTGATTCCTGGGATTGTAGAAAAATTTTAAATCTGATTTATGACATGCTTCCGCTTTTATTAAAATATGATTGTATATATGTCTTGTTTCTGCAAATCAACACGTACATTAGTGAACCTAGTGATAACAACTAACTACAACCAACCACATCATTTTATAAGCAACTTTGTATAAGATTCTTTTTTCATCGAATTACTATTAATCTTGATTTAGACAAAACTATTTTCCCCTATTTTTTGTCCAACATTTATATTAAATTCTTTCTCTTTCAACAAATTGATTTTTCTTAATTTTAAAATGTGAATCTTATTTTGATGCCCAAGTAGCTCAGATTCACATGTGACACTGTTTCGATGTTTATGTTTGACACTTCAAAACATCATCACTCAAAAAATATTTTGTTTTATTTCTTTTGTTATACCATAATTTAACTCATAATTTGTATTATTAAGAAAATTGTATCCTATCCATTTTGCCAAAAAAATAGTATGATATTTTCAAGTTTAAAATTGATATGAATTCATTTTTTTAACAAAACCTTGGAATAAGAATTAAGGAATAATTTTTATTGATAAGTGAATCGAATTACAAAAATAGTAGAGTCGAGGTAATACCTCTTCCCGTCCCAAATTGAAACTCAAAACTCGAGAACAAATATATTTCTAAAAAATAGACAAAAATACACAGACTTGCGTAGTTCTTTTACATGAGTAACGAAAAGGAGGTCGTTGTGATAACCCCGCATCAAAATCTGAATAGATATGTTTACACCGATTAATGCGAATTAAACCTCCTCCATGGAGAGATCATGAAAAAGATCCGTAGAATGAGAGAATATCATACTAGAAGAAGACATGCTACATAGATTTTAAAAAAAATCCAAACCAGGAGAAATAAAACTACATAAAAGGAGAAAATAAGAACAATTAAACGAAAGAACGTAAGAAAAAATTTGAAAGTTCAAACGCACTTGAAAATTTTGTTTGTCTAATAATAACTTATTTAACTCACAAACGTAGCGTTTGAGCCTCAAACGCAACGCACCAAAATTGGTGCGATGCATTTGGAGGTCAAAACGATACTGTAGGCAAACGCTAGTAGCCGAACAAATCCTAAATACAAGATATATTTGTATTGAAAAATCAAACGATTGCATCTTTTTTAAATTCTAAAATACTTCACATTAATTTTAAAGGTCAAACTTTATCTTATAGTTAGTAACGAAGAGTATTACATGAAAGCAATTATGTTTTGCAAATTTGACTTCTCTTGTCAAAATAATTGTGTAAGACTTGATAAATTTTATCAGTAGAGAAAGGGGAATATAGAGATATTAAATTTTCACAAATACTGTTAACGCCAAAATATGTTCATCCGCAAAATTACCAAACAACGAACGAAAAACCTGCACAATGAGCAAATCATCACGTCCAAAAACGCTTAACGGTCGGGGCCGCCGGGGGATAACTCCAGTGTAAGAATAAGTACATGACAGAAACGTCAACAATGGAGGAATATAATTGCTCTAGGCGTAAAGGTAGATAATAATCGAGGATAATATATGTGCAATAGGGTTATTGTCGTGTATTTATAGTTGATCACACCACCATTACTGCCTTGTCCCTGAATTAGAATATAATTCCTTATTATAGTAACTACCATACTAGGATAGGAGTTAAACTCCTTAAAGAAAGGAAGTCGAATCTAATCATAACTCTTTCCTTAAGAATTAGAAGTCAAATAGAATCAGAACTACAGATTCTTTAAAATCAAGTCTCCTAACTAAAATATATCGTCACGTGGGAAAAATCCTCCACATAGGATATGTCATGCCGAACAAATCGGGCCCACAAAATCATGCTCCGACATTGCCTCTGCTATCTTATTATAAGGAACTTAAAATAAGAGAGTACATCAATTAGTTATAGAGGACGTTAGCCGAAGGTCGTTTAGTCCTAGAAAACTTCAACCTAAAGGGCGTGTAGTCCCGGAGGATGTCTATGCATTCAGGAGAATGTCCGTCTGTCCCAAAGAACGTTTATCCTTTCGGTAGAACTTATGTCCTTCTAGAAGAACGTTTATCCTTTCGGGAGAACGTTTGTCCTTCCCGAAGAATGTTTATCCTTTCGAGAGAACGTTTGTCCTTTTCGAAGAACGTTTATCCTTTCAGGAGAATGTTAGACCTTAGTCGGATGGTCACTCCTTATGTCATTCCCGACCACAAGTCAAATGTGGATAACTGTCCTTATATCTCCGTAATATTGCTCCCGACCCCTAAGGGAGACTTTATTAAGAAGTTTTGGAGAACCATCCGACCTTACATCGCCGAAGGTGGATGACTAACTGTATAACCGCCGAAGATAGATAATCAACCTTATAACCGCTAAAGGTGGATGACCGACCTTATAACTATTGAACGTAGATGACTGACCTTATAACTGCCAAAAATGGATGGCCGACCTTATAACCCCCGAAGATAGATGACCGACCTTATAACCACCAAAAGTGGATGACCGACTTTATAACCGTCGAAGATAGATGAACGACCTTATAATCGCTAAAGGTGGATGACCGACTTTATAACCGCCGAAGATAGATGACCGACCTTATAATTACTAAATATAGATAACCAACCTTATAACCACTAACGATAGATGACCGACCTTATAATCGCCAAAGGTGGATGATCGACCTTATAATCAAAATTACTCAAATGGAGCTGACACTCTGCGATAATGGGTTCGCGTGAGCAACAACCGAAGTCCGAATTGAAGTGAATGACAACACCATTAGAATTTGTTATCCAAATTAGGTTGTTGTTACCTGAAGTGGGTTGCTGTTACTCGAAATGGGCTGTTGTTATCTGATGTGTCATGGATGAACATCTTAGACCGTCAAAGCTCATATAAGGCTTATATATCCTTCCCCCTTAACTAATTCAACCCAAATATAATATAGTGCCAAACAGATACCAATATTATATTTTGCCCAAAAATATTTCCTTTTTCGCCAACTTTGTTATTGTGCCGAAGAAAGAGATGATCAACAAAGACATTTGACCGTAGAGACATAACTAATAATAATAATCTTTTTGAAGATTTTAAGTTTAGATCTACCATAGCCAAATACCATAGAAAACTATCAATGAAAGCGCTTAACGTGTTGTTGCTAGCTTGTGGTAATGGGGCATAGGTGTGCGTGGAGGAAACACGGTAGATGATGGGGCACGCGGGGGTGTGTCGAGCAAATTGGGCCATAAAATCATGCCCCAACAGTCAGGGGCGGATCTACGGTTGGGGCAGGGGGGCACATGCTCCCACTGAATTTTTAAACTTTTCAAATTAAGAAGTGTAGGTATCGAATTCTAAAAGGTTGGTTCGGTTTTCCTAATTGTCCAAATCTATAATGTTATTTTTGTTGCTTGTTGGATCTGATTAGGAATTTTGGTTCATCTGTTTCCCAATCTGTTTGAATTTCCTGCGAGTTGCCTCTTCTCCGGTGAGCTGTTGGTTTATTCCAGTATGGGGCAGTGTGCGTTGACATTGGATGAAGCAATGGGCCCACGTGATTTCAAATTTGAAATTGTAGATGGTGATCACTTGCTATCTATCGGGTCCAACATGTTTCGGCCAAAATTCTCTTTCGGCCCACGTGAGATAGGTTGATGGTCTTATGGACTGATGGCCACATGGGCTGGTTTCTTTTCCAGCTGGTGGGCTTATGTGACTCATTAGCTAAACTTAGTACTTCCATTGCCTGAGCTTGGATTGTAAGGAAAAATGTTTTTTAGGCTAGGTTATTAGTTTCCTTGTCTATTCTAGGTGTTTTAGACTCTCGAGAAGAGGACTATGTGTATTTCCTAAACTTAATCTCGAGTTTGTGAGGCTAATTTATTACGTAAGGTTTAGGGTTTTCTAGGTTTAACCAGGTGTTATAGTCCATATGGGAGATGGGACTATGTTTTGAACTTTATTGTACTATCTAATTTTTACAAATTAATATACAAACCAAATTTATCAACAACAAAAAAATGAAACCTTGAAAAATTTATTGTAAACAATATTTGAGGATTATTTAGTTTTGTAATTTATTTTATTAAATTTTTATTCTTAAGGGATTTTTTTTCGAATGTGACCCCACTGAACTATCAGGATAGATCCGCCCCATCAAATAGTGTCATTTTCCATCAAAACTTAATTAGTGGTTGGGCTGATGACCTAATTATGTAAGATTTTTATGAAACAGTGTCATCAGTCCCGAATTTTATGAAATGAAAGTATTCAATTTTCTTATAATTATTATTCTATTTAGTAAATGGTTAAATTGATAAAAGGTTAAAGTTAAGGGTGATATGTGAAAATTTTATAAAATAAGCAAGTTGTCATAAAATATTCGTTTCGTCGGGGAATATTCATTTTATCAGGGAATATTTGTACGATGGCACAATCATTAGTGGACCCCACAACAGAATAACTGTCGGATTTAGAAAGCGACAAAAATAACCTTTTTTATAAAAATAACGGCAAAGTTTTACCGTTAACTGTTGAAATATCCGGTAATAAAAGTACAGTAATACACGTGGTTGCATAGTAGCACACGGTATTGTACAGTATCTTTGATTATTGATGCTTACGTAAGAAGTCACTCAGTTTTATTAAATTATTGCAACAGTAGTTGCTGCATAGTATCTCATATTATTGATTTAATTATTGTCACAGTATTATCTACATAATATTTTATATTATTAAATTAATAATTGAGACGACAAAGTTATTCATATTATTATTTGTATTATTGACAATGTCTAAAAAATTCTGTAGAGGAAAGTACCTAATTGCGCATCAATAAGGAGAAGTTCTTATCGGAAAGCCCCTTCTTTCTTGAGAATGATCTGGTTATTAATATTGTGAGTTATAAATGATGAATAAATGTTATTAAAAATGTGTTTTGAGAAGCCAAGTGAATTGCGATAAATAGAAAGGTTTTTTTATGTACTGCATAGTGTTTGTATAGTAATGTTTAGTGTATCATAGTACTTCATAGTATTTGCATAGTACTGTATAGTGTTGCATAGTGCTGTATAGTGTTTGCATAGTACTGTATAGTGTTGCAGAGTACTACATAGTATTTGTATAGTACTATATAGTGTTGCATAGTACTACATAGTGTTGCAAAGTACTGCATAGTATTTGCATAGTACTGTATAGTGTTGCATAAAGTACTGCATAGTGTTTGCATAGTACTGTATAGTGCAACATAATGCTGCATAGTAAAAATCATGTGAAATGAAAATTTTGTCCGTGAAAATCATCCGTGATTTCTACTGTGCAGTTCGTGATTTCTTTTTCAAAATAGTATCATGTCATTCTCCTATAAATAGGATGCTTAGTTTAGAAATGAAAAACACACCAGAGTCAGAGAATTCTTCTTCTATAATATTGAGCTTATTTCTTTTGAGTTAAGAAAACTTTGAGTGTAGTAAATAATGCAAGTTTTTCTTGAAGAATATCTCCGTTATATCAGTCGAAATTGCTCTCTTTTTAGGGTAAGAGGTATTATTTATTTCATATTCACTTACGATATTATTTTTCATATTCGTAAGGAATTTTATTTTCGTTCAATATTCGTAAGGAATATTATTTTTTTTCAATATTCGTAAAGAATATTATCTTCGTTCAATATTCGTAAGGAATAATATTTTCATTCAACAGTCATAAGGGATATTATTTTTTGTTTAATATTCGTAAGAAATAATATTTTCTTCCATACTCTGTAGTATGTACGTAATATTATTTCGTTTCAGATTCTGAATTCTACACTCATTTTGTTAAGTATTGCTTCTATACTCCTTGAAATTAGTAGAATATCCTTGAAATTTGCGTTTCATCTAGTATCGTTCCACTGAAATATTTTTCTGAATATTTTTGTTAAATTTTAATATTTTCATGTCGGAGTATATTTATGGGTACTATTCATACGTACAGCATTATTCATACGTACGACACTATTCATACGTACGGCACTTTTCACGAATAACTATTCGTGGGGTACTATTCACGAAGTACTATTTATAGGGTACTATTCACTCGAGTACTATTCACCCGGGGTACTATTTACGACAAAAATTAATTTCTTTTTGTCCAAATTATTTTTGATACATGAATATTATTCTTGAATTTTACTCCACAAAGCAGTTATCATGTTGACAATTTGGATATTCTTAAACTTTGGATAAATTGAATTATAAATTTTTTACATTTATCCTTGATCTCATTTAATTGAATGCTTATATCATTGTCATCATCCTCATGCTTATATTGTAACGAAAGTCATCTTTGGCCCGTAGTGCATAGATGGACTGTTGATTATTGATTTTACAGTTGTATATCTTTGGCTTACGTGCAAAGATGGACTATTGATTATTGGTTTTACAGTTGTATATATTTGGCTTACGTGCAAAGATAGACTATTGATTATTGGTTTTACAGTTGTATATCTTTGGCTTACGTGCAAAGACGAACTATTGATTGATAGCTTTGGCCTGTAATGCAAAGATGGACAGGTGTATGACATGATCATGACCACTGGTGATACTAACGAATATCATTGGCTCGTAGTGCATGGATAATTCAATGATGTAATTGGCAGGATCATAACCATTGGTTTTACAGTTGAATGTCTTTGGTCGTAGTGCACTGACAGACAATTGATTGGTATGATCATGACCATTTGTTTTATAGTTGAATATCTTTGGCCCGTAGAGCAAAGATAGACAACTGATTGATATGATCATTGTTATTACATATGAATATCTTTAGCCTTTGGGGTAAGGATATTTAGTAAACGTTCTATTAAGCCTTTGTAGCAAGGAGAAACTGTTGATTTTCATGATTATAAATATGAATTGTGAATTTAACTATAATCTTTAGTAGTTCAAGTGAAGACAGTTGATGAAAGTTCTCTTTGTCTTGGGTACAACAAAGAACTATTGATGGGTATTACAATAATGAAAAATTAACGATGGACTTTTAATTTGGAGAGGATAGTAGACATTATGCTCTACTTGACTCTTCTAATGGATTGTTGATTCCGCTGCAATTATGGTTGAAAACTTTTATTATCTACCATATGTTCTAAATATCTGATTTATTGCTGATTAAGGCTATTGATAAATTAATTATCTTAGTTATAATATTCTTTACTGGGCTATTTGTGCTCACCCTTTTGTTTCACAATTCCTTACAGGTATTAAGAGTGTAGCTGGGTCGAGCGGGAATAACAGGAGAATAGTGTGATGGTCCGAGACTGTGGAAGTTTCTCAATACATTATAGAACTACATGACATAAAATATATAATTGTATTGAGGACCTAAGATGGGTGTGTCGTATATTATATGTCACTTAATAATTGATTTTTGTGAACAACAATAGGTTGATAATAACCCAACTTTGGAAGCGTCAAAAAATGCACTCCATTAGAATGAAGAGGACAGAAATCTTCTCGTGTCCCTTTGGAGAATTGAAATATTTGTTGTTGTAATAATTTGAGTATGAATATTGTCGTATTATATACGTAACATTGTAATGTGTTGTCGTATTTTGCACGACAGTTCAATAGTTGTATAAATGAAGTTTGTATTTGAATTCTGTACCGTGTATCTGGCGACCCAAGATGGGTTGTGTGGACCTATTTTGGGGGCATCACAAATTACATGACATAATTTGATTAACCAAGTCAATGAGGAGTTGCAAACTACAAACAATAAATGGAGCATCAAAAAAGTAAAATTATTCCATTAACTCAAACATGATTGAATCAAAAGAGCAAGTTATTCCAAAATTTGAAATTAAAAGCAATTTTTTAATTCCATGAAATTGATATTTAGGAGGGTGTATTCAATTAAGACTTTTTTAAGTGACAAACTTTTGTAGAGTTTGTGAATTTTAATGACTTTTAAAGACTTTTAAAATGACTTTTTAAAGACTCCATGAAATAATTGACAGATTTTTATAAAAAATTTATCAAGACTTTGGTAGACTTTTGAATACTTATATTTGTTAATTAGTCCATGTGTACAACATCTCCCTCTTTTTTCATGAACTAGAGGAAATCTCATTATTTCATTGAATTATTGTGGCATGAGATTTTATATATGTTGAAAGCCTTCATATTATTCTACTCATTTCATGATAAATTTAGATACTCGAATACCAATAAAACTTTAGAAGTTACAAACGTAACAACACCAAAACTACTACCCTTGTTACCGGTTATTGTTATTATTATGCTCGACATCTCTCCACATGTCAGAAGCTATACCAGTCCTCCATTCATTAGCATTCTCTCTTTGTTGCTCTTGAGTTTCAAAAACTTGTTCCAAATTATCTTCTTGATTGACTGGTAACGATGAAGATGGTGAAGATTCATTATCTAGTTCAATAGGAAATTCATCTGAACGACACTCCTTACGACGAAAATTATATAGCCCTACACAAGCTAGTACAAGCTCTACTTAAGTTTTATAAGGAAATGGAGGTGCAGACTTGAAAATTGTGAATCTCAATTTAAGTATACCAAATATCCTCCCAATTATGTTCCTTAAGGAAACATGACGAAGATTAAACAACTCAACTGCATTTTCGAGGTCACGACCCTAGCCAGCAAAATCTTGAAGATGATATCGAACACCTCGAAAATGAGCTAAAAATTGGCGCCGATTTGGGAATCCACCAAGAAAAATTTACCTAATTATATGTCATTTAAAAAATTAATATGGAATGTAGGATCTAATATCAAACAAATAAAATGAAAAACAAGATAAGTACATACCTTGTGACACATATCCAAATCAAATTCCAATTAGAACATACATCAAAATCAAAGTTCATAATGTTAACATGCCTACACTGATTGCAAAAACCAACTAGACCATATTTCTCAACTCAAACCATCATCTCAATAACTGCAATCATTCTAACAATATGTATGTTATCCGATGTAAGCGCTCTTCAGGTGACATTTTCTAGAACATATCTTTCTTCGATTTAGTATTAAGCAATTCAACCGCCTTGTAACGAGATTGGTTGTCCAAATTTGGTATCTCATTGATAGCATCCCAGCAACTACTATCTCTTTCCTTTTTCTCCAGTAGGTTACGGATTCCCCGAAAATCAGTAGCAATTGAATCAATGCTAGCGAAAACTTTTTCTAAAATACTAACTCGAGTAGTGGTTTCAATGGAACTATTATTCCCTTCAAACTCAATTTTGTTTCGTATTTTTCGAGCATTGCTGACCAAGGAAGCCTCGTTATTTATTCTTTGAAATGGTAAGGGTGAAGTAGGTTGTGTGGGTGAAGTAGATTGCATGGGTGGTGGTTTTTGGAATGTTGTTCCAACCTCATTTGATACAAACACATCATTACTGTAATCATAATTCAAATCTTCTATCCCGAAATTTCTATTTTCTTCCACTTCAAATGTTCTTACATCAGTTTCATCACCAAGTGCAATTGAGTTTTTTCTAATAGCAGTTCCATTCCCAATTGCAATTTTCAAATCTTCATAGTCAGCAAAAGTATCGTTCTTTAAGTATCTATGATTCAGGTGGGACTACCAACAAAAAAAGAACTCCATTAATCATAGTGTGAATAATATAAACATATAAAATAGAGTTGTCAATGATAATTATTTTTAAAAATACTAGAAGCTCACCGTGAAGTAATCTTCCGACACTTCATCCTTAGCAGTGAACTTTTTATTGACTGGATCACACCCAAACCCAAAGCTATTACGAAAAAACTCCACAAAATTGCCATAACAATTCTTGAACCATTTCAGTCGACTTAGGTACTGTGAATATGTTCTTTGGCAACCAAGCTTTTGATTAAGAGCAGGAAGTATCTTTTTCTCAACTGTTTGCTTACTAAGCATTCCATTACTGTCACGCCATCCATGAAGCACAACATCAACCATGAGTTGTAGCAACTCATTGCTCTCTTCCAATGTCCACGAGTTGTAATTCCCAATATTTTTTCCTTTGCTTTGTTATTTCCTTGTTAAGAATCTCCCATTTGTAATTATTATGTCATATATACACATCTATCTAGTCACATTCACAATTGATCATTAACTAACAAACAAGTTAACTTTTCTATGCAAACATTTCATACAATTATATATATATATATATACACACACATGAACATGCTTATGTGGTAGCCCAAAACTATATAACTGCTCAATATATGTGGGTTGTTAAGAGATTATCATCGACAATGAGACATGAATAATGTGACATGTTAATGCAGAAAAGTTTAAATTATGAATCAACTTAAAAAATTTCTGTGCAGAGGGATTATAGTCTACAAATGAATATATATAGACAGCCACCATTTTCTTGATGGTGTAGAAGGCTCAAACTCCTTTAGTTTTAATCATACTGAACTTGGTTCAGTATGATAAACAAGAACTGTATATTATAAACCTGTTTTCGAGCACTTTGTAGTATAGTTTACAAATGAATATACATAGAGAGAGACATTTGTCTAATACATATATAAACCTATTTTTGAGCATGTAATTTAAAATTTTATTTCTTCTCCACACCCTCCCTCTCTTTTTTTTCTTACTACTACCTACGTGTTTTTATTAATAAATACATGTTTTTTAATATGTGCGCTATACTTTTTGTGAGTTTCTTGTATATGCAAGCAGTTCTATATGTTCTTGTGTACATCCTTTTTATCTATAATTCCAAGGGCACCCTGTCTTGGGTACAAATATTGAATAATATTGCCTTCTATTTTTGTCTTGAGTAAATGTCACTTTTTAAGCCCTACAATTGAATAACATGGTTTGCTAATTTATCCCTTTTGTGTGTTGTTAAATTCTAACAAGCTAAGCCAGAAGATAAAATATAGTGGGAATATCCTGTAAAACTTTTAAATTGTCAAAGTAAAAGGAGACCTTTCTTAATAACCTTTTGCTTAGTAAAATTCTAGTTCCCAATTTTGTTGAGATCATTTGGTTGTGGTTTTATTGGATTTATATGTGCAGTCTTGTGATGCAAATCCTAATAGCTGCACACAATAAGACCGAAACATGAAAGACCAAAAACCTATCTACTCACACCATAAAAATAACTGATACATCTAATCATACACATGAATTAAAAAATATACATATATATATACGTAAAAATAATTCACACATTATGGTTTGAT
Organism: Panax notoginseng; assembly: GCA_016801055.1. Classification (NCBI taxonomy): domain Eukaryota; kingdom Viridiplantae; phylum Streptophyta; class Magnoliopsida; order Apiales; family Araliaceae; genus Panax; species Panax notoginseng. Next base: position 34,523,890 of record CM029020.1, read on the forward strand.
TATCTGATTATTATCCTGAACAATCAAACACCAGACACGAAGGTTGAGAAAGAATAGGGCGTCTCTTCTTCTCTAATGCAAACAGACGTCTTATATATGTGAAAGGTTCTCAGGTCTGTTCACCTTCTCCCTTTCTCAAATAGTTGAAAGTCTTTGGAAGTCTTTATAGATGAGGTCAGACTTTGGATATGGATTGATATTTATATCTCTTCTTCTAAAGTCTGTCAAACTCTACCATTTGATAGAAATATGAAAAATTTATGACTTTTTGAATACCAAAATACTTTTATGAACTTTATAAAAGTCTCGACTCAATACCGCATAACTTTTAAAGACACTACAAAAGTTGTAATTGAATGACAGTAAACTTTTTTAAACTCTTTAAATGTCTTGAGTAAATATAACTAAACTTTTAAAATATTTAAAAGTATTTAAAAATCTTAATTGAATACACTCTCTTAGTTAAAATTTGGCTCACGACTTCAATTTTAAGGTACGAAATTAGGTTCGCAAAAAGAATTTTATTACAAAGTATTGAACCTATAAGTTTATTTACTTTTTTATTTGTGATTTCTCAAATTTTCTTTTAATCTAGAGAAAATACAAACACAAATTAAAATTCTGTTTCGAATAGCTTTTCTAATGTTTAGTTTATTTTGTATATGTCGTTGTTTGAATTCTCCTTATTCTTATGAGTCTTTTTGTAAATAAAGTTGTTTTTAGATCGACTGTAAGACCCCAACTTTTTATAAATAAAATTGAATTTCCTATAATAATTATTTTGAATAATAAGGTGTTAATTTGATATAATGCTTTGGCTATGGGTGAAATGTGAAAATTTTACAAAATAAGCATGTGGTTATAAAATATTCACTGTTGTCGGGGAATATTCGTTTGGTCGGGGAATATTCTTACTGTCGGGGAATATTCATACGATGGCGCAGCCATTTGTGACCCCCATAAAGAAAAACTGTCGGATGAAGAAAACGACAAGTATGAGTTTTTTATAAATAACGACGTAGTTGTTATCGTTTACACTGTTTAAATACTCGGTGGTTAAAGTACAGTAATACGCGTGGTTGCACAGTAACATACGGTATTGCATAGTATTTATGGATTATTGATTCTTACGTAAAAAGGCACTACTCAATAATTGTTATAGTAATTACTGTTCAATATTTTATTTTATTGATTCAATAATTGTTACGTTGATATTTTATATTATTGTTGTTTCAATAATTGTCACCACACAGTATTTCTCATTATCATATTAATAATTCATATTATTTGAATAATATTATTAGATAACATTATTGGGAATGTCTAAGGAAGTTCTGTCTAGAAAAGGGGTTTGGTCACCTAATTGTGCGCCAGTAAAGAAAAATCCATATCGGAAAGCCCCCTCTTTTTTGAGAACGACCTGGTTGTCATAGTTGTAATTCTGTAATATTATTTGTGAATAATTAATTATTGATTTATATGATAAGGAAATATTTATTTTATGTGGATATAAATTAAGGATTTAATGTTGAGGTGTTTTATCAGTATTTTTTTGGAAGGAAGGTATTAAAAATCATCCGTATGTGGATTTCGGTCATTTTCTGTTTAGAATTTGGAAAAACTTTCTTCTACAAAGTTGTAGAGAATTAAATTTTCTATGAAATGGACATAAGGTTCGCATTTTTATGATAAAAGGGCTATTTATTATAAATTATTGAAGTTTCAAAATTAAATATTTTTATTAAAAATATGGGTGGGCCCCACTTTTGGTTGTTGTGAAAAATACTGATTTTGGTGGCCCCCACTAATGGTATGCTAAATTTGGTCAAGAAGGTGCGCGTAGGAAAATTTTAAAGAATATTAATATTTTATTAATTTAGTCTACTTTGGCGTTCTAGCATTTTTCTATAAATAGGGTACTTAGTTAGAATTGAAAATCACACCAGAATCTGAAGTTTTCTTTCTCTATAATATCGAGCGTATTTTGTGAGTATTTAAGTACTTTGAGATTTGTTATTTAATGCAAGTTTCCTTTAGTTTTATATCTGATATTTCAGCCGGAAGTACTTGTGACGCCCCCAAAATAGGTATACAACACCCATTTTGAGTCGCCAAATACATGGTACAAAAAAATAAACTACAACTTCAATAATACAATTGTCGTGTAAAATACAACAACATATACTGTGAGTTTCAATACAAATATTATCTTCTAGATAATATCCACACTCAAATAAGTCCTCATTACAATTATTCAAACACTATTTTACAGAAATAGTGAGGACAACTAAAACATCTTTCTAGAACCATCACTCCATACCCCGACTAGATCCTGCTATGTTCACACCTCCTAAGAAGAAAAATGGAACAAAAAGGAAAAGGGTGAGCTCAACTAGCCCAGTAAAGAATATTATGACTAAGATAATATACAACAAATTATCATTAGTATTCAACAGGGAAAAATCTGATAGAATATAATCGACAACAAGTTTTAGATCAACAACTGCAGCGAAAACAACAAACTATTAGAAGAGTAAAGTAGAGAATGAATTCTACTATCTTCTAAGATTTAAAAGTCCATCATCAATATTTTATCCCTGTAACATCAATTAATAATCATCTTTAACCAAATATTCATCTTTGCACTACAGGCCAAAGATATTCATTTGTATCACCAGTCAGCCATGTTCATCTCAACACGTGTTCATCTTTGCACTACAGGCCAAAGATATTCATCAGGTAATCATACATCTTTGCACTACAGGCCAAAGATATTCATCAGGTAATCATACATCTTTGCACTACAAGACAAAGATATTCATCAGGTAATCATACATCTTTGCACTACAAGACAAAGATATTCATCAGGTAATCATACATCTTTACACTACAGGCCAAAGATATTCAGTAATATCATCATTTAGGACTGAGGATGATGAAAAATATCTTAAAGAGAACGAATCCAGTGAGACAGAAGCACAAATATTAGGGATTCGTATAACAGTTTATCCAAGATCAATAATACTTCATAATAATCAATTGTGAAGCAGAATTCAAAAATAAAGATCAAAACATGGATACAATCAAAGATAGTAACCATAATAGACATCTTGGATAAAAAGGGAAAATTTTTATTTTTCGGTGAATGGTGCCGTATTCGTGAATAGTACCGTATACGTGAATAGTGCCGTATACGTGAATAGTAATCTCGACACAAAAAGTTCCAAATTTGATAAAAACTCATATCAATATTTCAGCATAATGATATTGAAGAAAATAATATCATTAAGAAGAAAATAATATCCCTTACCTCAAAATAACCGTACTTCTGACTGAATATCGGATATGGGGCTGAATGAAACTTGTGCTGAATAGCAACTCTCAAAGTATCTAAATACTCACAAAATACACTCAATAATCTAGAGAGAGAAAGAGAGAAAACTTATGAATTCTGGTGTGATTTTCAATTCTAACTTAGCCCTCTATTTATAGGAAAATGTTAGCACGCCGAAGCAGACTTAACCTGCAACCTGATGGATTTACCTGCTACTATTCCCACCCACCACATTTGAATAAAAATCTCAGCACATTTCTTCACCAACTAAGAGTGGGGCCCACTAATTCTAGAATTTTCTACCAAAATGATAAACTCCGAAAATTTAACAATTTCTGAACCAATCATCTCGTAAAATTCATAATAAATCATACGTTCATTTTTAACGGTTCAAAATTTGTGTACATATACTCAACTTATATATGTATAACATATCCAAAAATTACCACGATCCAACGGTCGGATTAAAAATTATAACCCTTACAAAATATCTCAAAAACCCTGATTTTTAATACCTCCATTCCGACAAAAATACTGATAAAAACCTCAACATTAACTCCTTCATTTTTAACCACAAAAATATATCCCTCACATAAAATAAATATTTCCTTATCATATGAACCAATAATTAATTATTCACAAATAATATTACAGAATCACATTTATGACAACCAGGCTGTTCCCAGGAAAGAGGGGGCTTTCCGATAAGGATTTCTCCTTACTGGCGCGCAATTAGGTGACCAAACCTCTCCTTAGACAGAAATTTTTAGACATTTTCAATAATGCTATCTAATAATATTATTCAAATAATATGAATTATTGATCTGATAATGGGAAATACTGTGCAGCAACAATTATTGAAACAACAATAATATAAAATATCAACGCAGCAATTACTGAATCAATAAAATAAAATATTGAACAGTAACTATTGTAACAGTTATTGAGTAGTGCCTTCCTTCGTAAGAATCAATAATTCTAAAATACTGTGCCATCCGTGTGCTACTGTGCAACCACGCGTATTACTATATTTTAACCATCGGGTATTCCAACAGTGTTAACGGTAACAACTACGCCGTTATTTATAAAATTTCAATTTTTGTCGTTATCTTCATCCAATCGCTTTCCGTTATGGGGCCCACAAATAGCTGCGCCGTCGTACGAATATTTCCCGACAGAAAGAATATTCCACGATCACACGAATATTCACCGACCAAAAATGAATATTTTATAATCACTTGCTTATTTAAAATATTTGCGCATTTTACCAATAACTAACCACATTAATCAAATCAACCCTTTCTATTTCAGAATAATAAATAGAGGAAATTTAATTTTATGTATTAATAAGTTGGGGTCTTACAACCTCCCCTCCTTATGAAATTTTGTCCTCGAAATTGACGTACGTACCTGGTGTTTCGAAAAGGTGAGGATACCTCGCTTTTATTTCTGATTCAAACTCCCAAGTCATTTCTTCAATAGCATGGTTTCTCCACAAAACCTTAACTTGTGGTATAACCTTCGTGCATAGGACATGTTCTTTCCTATCCAATATCTTAACAGGTACCTCCTCGTACGTTAAATCTTCGGCTATCTCGTCTGGTTCTAATGCAATAATATGATTCGGGTCGTCCACATATTTACGTAACATCGATACGTGAAAAACGTTATGAAAATGCGACATACTTAGCGTTAAGGCGAGCCTATAGGCCACAGTTCCTACTCGATCGAGGATTTCAAATAAATCGAAGGCTTGAACTTTCTTCTCTTCATCGACTCTTACTTCTAGAATAACACATTCTTGCACCTTCTTCTTTATATTCATCAGCTCCAGGTCTGTAGCTTGAGCGGCTTTAACGTTATCGATTAAAGTCGATTTTACTCGTATATCATCACGTGGGTCCCTAGAGTCATTAACTCTATCTCTATCATTTATAAATTATACAAAATAGGTCTTTGTGTTCAACAATATCGCACTCTTACTCGCGTACAATCTTCTACTCAACGCGTCAGCTACCATGTTCGTTTTTCCAGGATGGTATGGTCAGAACAGGTTCCGAATGAGTCGCCTCTTGAGCTATTAGAAAATCTTCTCGCATTCCTCGCTCCAAACAAATTTTGTATCTTTCTGAGTCAGCTAAGTTAACGGAGTAGCGATTCGAGAAAATCCTTCCACGAATCTCCGATAGTAACCAGTTAAGCCCAGAAAGCTACGTACTTTGGTCACCGACTTTGGTTGCTCTCAATTATGATTCATATCCCAATCTTGGATAGCACGTCACAATGGCACCTATTGTTTTACCACCACATAAATATAGAGTCCCTTACGGAGAGTCTGGGTTTGGTACATTCCACAAAGGAAGTCACCAGATAGAGGCTCGGGTACCAACTTCTATAGTTGGATTTTTAACTCCTGAAGTTCAATAGGAGCTATTCAATATGAGATTTTAGAAATGAGTTTTGTATCGGGTTGAAGATCAATACAAAAATTTAATATCACGCTCTGGGTTAGGCCAAGAAATTCTTCAGGAAATACGTCAGGAAATTCACTAACAACAGAAATATCATTCAAATCTGACGTATTTTTGTTCAAGTCTATGACATGGGCTAAGAAAGTTTGACATTCGTTTTTCAATAAACGAATGGCTTTATGGCTTGGTATGACAGCGATTGATTTTAGTAGTTTGGTTGCTTGAATTCGCATAACAGGTTGGTTAGGAATATGAAAACTAACAGCCTTACGAAAACAATCAATTTTGATATGATGAGTAGTTAACCAATCAATTCCTAAAATCACATCAAAAGCAAGTATCTTTAAAGAGATAAGGTCAACAGGTAATGTGATTGTGCCAACTTGGATTAAGCAAGATTTATAAACTGTAGATATAATGAAAGTTTCTCCTAACGGAGTCTCCACAGATAGGTCAAAGTCTAATTTCTCCGGAGTCAAGTTTAAACGTTGAACAAAAGCAGGAGAGATAAAAGAATGGGTAGAACCGGTATCTAGAAAGGTATAAACTTCGCAAGAATTTATAATTAACTAACCCGTTATACCTTCGTTCGGGTTCCTCGCATTTTGGGCAGTCACGACAAACGCTCTTTCAGAAACCGTCGACTTTATTTTGTCTGTATCCGCCTATGGTGTCACCGTCTCAGCTGGACTTGGTTTCGCTATAGTACAATCTCGAGCGATATGTCCTTCCTTTCCACAATTATAACATATCTTGAACTGTTGTGGGCAGTTTGGACTTATATGTCCCTCCTCTCCGCATCTGTAACATCTAACTGGCGGTCATTCTCCTCCCCTAGAATTTGTTCTTGGTGCTGGTGCTGCTGTCGACGTCTTTCTGTCATCATTAAATCTTCTCTTCTTAAAATTTCCACTTGACTCACCTCTCCTATTATCATGGCCACGATGACCACCTGAGTGGTTACCACTTTTGTCTGTATTTTTCCCTCCTCGCTGGTTCTCATCGCTCCGATGACTGCTGTCACCAGTATGACCCTGGTTGTGGTCCCTCGGTTGAACATACTCATTATCTCGCTCTAATAATTGAGCCCTGTTTACAACATCTGAATATAAAGAAAATTTATGAGAGATAAGATATTGCCGAATCTCGGGTTTTAAACCTCTCAGAAACATCTTTGTCATTCGTTCCTCATTCTCGACCAAATGAGGTGCAAACCTGGATAACTCTATAAACTTCGCCTCGTACTGGGACACCGTCATGTTGTTTTGTTCCAGTCTAATAAGCTCTACCTCCTTCATATGACGAATACATTCAGGAAAGTACTTGTCATTAAACAGTTTTTGAAACGTTTCCCAGGATATGTTGAGTGCGTCAGGCCGGGTACGCTTCACAGACTCCCACCAGTAGTCTGCCTCACCGCGGAGCATAAAGGTGGCGAATGAAACCTTCTGTTCCTCAGTACATCACAAGACATCGAATATCTTGGTAATTTGCTTGACCCACGTTTTCGCCATGATCGGATCCGGCTTTCCCTTAAATTCTGGTGGTCCCAATTCTTTGAACTGCTTGGCTGTGACAAACAGCGCGTTATTATCATTTCCACCCGTATTCTGCACACGAGTCTCCCTTGTCTAATTTTGCATGAACTGTAAAAAGCTCCTAAAGATTCCATCATTCATCGTTTTCTCGGTAACGTTGTTTACAGGAGGAATATTGCCTTCTTGTTACACGTTCCCCTGGGTGGTGATAAAAGGTGTCTCCACGGTCTGATTCACTCCATTATTAACGTTCTCAGCTGCCATTCTAAAATACTGCCATAAAACAAGAGTTAATAGTCATGCCATATATTATCCCTATACTCTGACCGACCAAATAAACACCAAATAAACTTAGTCAGGTCATACTAGCGAAGGAATTCCCCGTCTCTCCCTTCCTAGTTCTTGTCTCACATCTCAGCCAGAGATCATATCCCTAAGCTCTGATACCAACTGTGACGCCCCCAAAATAGGTATACAACACCCATTTTGAGTCGCCAAATACATGGTACAAAAAAACAAACTACAACTTCAATAATACAATTGTCGTGCAAAATACGACAACACATACTGTGAGTTTAAATACAAATATTATCTTCTAGATAATATCCACACTCAAATAAGTCCTCATTACAATTATTCAAACACTATTTTACAGAAATAGTGAGGATAACTAAAACATCTTTCTAGAACCATCACTCCATACCCCGACTAGATCCTGCTATGTTCTCACCTCCTGAGAAGAAAAATGGAACAAAAAAGAAAAGGATGAGCTCAACTAGCCCAGTAAAGAATATTATAACTAAGATAATATACAACAAATTATCATTAGTATTCAACAGGGAAAAATCTAATAGAATATAATCGACAACAAGTTTTAGATCAACAACTACAGCGGAAACAGCAAACCATTAGAAGAGTAAAGTAGAGAATGAATTCTACTATCTTCTAAGATTTAAAAGTCCATCATCAATATTTTATCCCTGTAACATCAATTAATAATCATCTTTAACCAAATATTCATCTTTGCACTACAGGCCAAAGATATTCATTTGTATCACCAGTCAGCCATGTTCATCTCAACACCTGTTCATCTTTGCACTACAGGTCAAAGATATTCATCAGGTAATCATACATCTTTGCACTACAGGCCAAAGATATTCATCAGGTAATCATACATCTTTGCACTACAAGACAAAGATATTCATCAGGTAATCATACATCTTTGCACTACAAGACAAAGATATTCATCAGGTAATCATACATCTTTGTACTACAGGCCAAAGATATTCAGTAATATCATCATTTAGGACTGAGGATGATGAAAAATATCTTAAAGAGAACGAATCCAGTGAGACAGAAGGACAAATATTAGGGATTCGTATAACAGTTTATCCAAGATCAATAATACTTCATAATAATCAATTGTGAAGCAGAATTCAAAAATAAAGATCAAAACATGGATACAATCAAAGATAGTAACCATAATAGACATCTTGGATAAAAAGGGAAAATTTTTATTTTTCGGTGAATGGTGCCGTATACGTGAATAGTGCCGTATACGTGAATAGTAATCTCGACACAAAAAGTTCCAAATTTGATAAAAACTCATATCAATATTTCAGCATAATGATATTGAAGAAAATAATATCATTAAGAAGAAAATAATATCCCTTACCTCAAAATAACCGTACTTCTGACTGAATATCGGATATGAGGCTGAATGAAACTTGTGCTGAATAGCAACTCTCAAAGTATCTAAATACTCACAAAATACACTCAATAATCTAGAGAGAGAAAGAGAGAAAACTTATGAATTCTGGTGTGATTTTCAATTCTAGCTTAGCCCTCTATTTATAGGAAAATGTTAGCACGCCGAAGCAGACTTAACCTGCAACCTGATGGCTTTACCTGCTACTATTCCCACCCACCACATTTGAATAAAAATCTCAACACATTTCTTCACCAACTAAGAGTGGGGCCCACTAATTCTAGAATTTTCTACCAAAATGATAAACTCCGAAAATTTAACAATTTCTGAACCAATCATCTCGTAAAATTCATAATAAATCATACGTTCATTTTTAACGGTTCAAAATTTGTGTACATATACTCAACTTATATATGTATAACATATCCAAAAATTACCACGATCCAACGGTCGGATTAAAAATTATAACCCCTACAAAATATCTCAAAAACCCTGATTTTTAATACCTCCATTCTGACAAAAATACTGATAAAAACCTCAACATTAACTCCTTCATTTTTAACCACAAAAATATATCCCTCACATAAAATAAATATTTCCTTATCATATGAATCAATAATTAATTATTCACAAATAATATTACAGAATCACATTTAGGACAACCAGGCTGTTCCCAGGAAAGAGGAGGCTTTCCGATAAGGATTTCTCCTTACTGGCGCGCAATTAGGTGACCAAACCTCTCCTTAGACAGAAATTTCTAGACATTGCCAATAATGCTATCTAATAATATTATTCAAATAATATGAATTATTGATCTGATAATGGGAAATACTGTGCAGCAACAATTATTGAAATAACAATAATATAAAATATCAACGCAGCAATTACTGAATCAATAAAATAAAATATTGAACAGTAACTATTGTAACAGTTATTGAGTAGTGCCTTCCTTCGTAAGAATCAATAATTCTAAAATAATGTGCCATCCGTGTGCTACTGTACAACCACGCGTATTACTGTATTTTAACCACCGGGTATTCCAACAGTGTTAACGGTAACAACTACGCCGTTATTTATAAAATTTCAATTTTTGTCGTTATCTTCATCCAATCGCTTTCCGTTATGGGGCCCACAAATAGCTGTGCCGTCGTACGAATATTCCCCGACAGAAAGAATATTCCACGACCACACGAATATTCACCGACCAAAAATGAATATTTTATAACCACTTGCTTATTTAAAATATTTGCGCATTTTACCAATAACTAACCACATTAATCAAATCAACCCTTTCTATTTCAGAATAATAAATAGAGGAAATTTAATTTCATTTATTAATAAGTTGGGGTCTTACAGTACTGTTCTTTTGAGGTAAAGGATATTATTTTCTTCATGAATGATGTTATTTCGTTCAATATCATTATACCAAAATATTGGTATAAATTTTATTATGAAATTTTTACCTTTTCATGTCGAGGTTACTATTCACGTATACATTACTATTCACGTATACGACACTATTCACGAATACAATACTATTCACGAGTACTATTCATGAAGTGTGATTTTTATTGTGAAATTTCTACCTTTTTGTGTCGGGGTTACTATTCATATATACGATACTATTCACATATACGACACTATTCACGAATACGACACTATTCACAAAAAAAAATAAAAAATTTTCTTCTTTGTCCAAGATGTCTATTATGGTTACTATCTTTGATTGTATCCATGTTTTGATCTTTATTCTTGAATTTTATTCCACTATGGTTTATTATGGAGTATTTTTGAACTTGGATTATTTAAAGTACGAATCCTTAATCTTTGTCTTTTTATATCACTGAATTTGTTTCTTTAAAATATTTTTCATCATCCTCAGTCTTAAATAGTGATACTTGATAAATATCTTTGGCCTGTAGTGCAAAGATGAATGATTACATGATGAATATCTTTAGCCTGTAGTGCAAAGATGAACAGGTGTTGAGATGAACATGACCAACTGATGATACAAATAAATATCTTTGGCCCGTAGTGCAAAGATGAATATTTGGTTCAAGATGTATATTGATTGATGTTACAGGGACAAAATATTGATGATGGACTTGTAAATCATAGAAGATAGTAGACTTCATTCTCTACTTAACTCTTTTAATGAATTGTTATTTCTGCTGCGAATATTGATCTAAAACTTGTTGTCCATTATATTTTATCTGATTTGTTAAAGGCTAACGATAATTTATTGTTCATTATCTTAGTCATACTTTACTGGGCTAGTTAAGCTCACCCTTTTTCTTTTTGTTCTATTTTTATTCACAGGAGACGAGAATATAGTGAGAACTAGTCGAGGTGTGGAGTGATGGGTCCAGACAGTTATTTTAGCAGTTCTCACTATTTTATAAAATAGTGTATCAATAATTATAATGAGGACTTATTTGAGTGTGGATATTGTCTAGAAGACAATATTTATATTTAGATTCACAACACATGTGTTGTCATATTTTGCACGACAATTGTAATAATGAAGTTATAGTTTTTTTCTGTACCATGTATTTGGCGACTCAGAATGGGTTGTGTGTGTTAGGTTTGTTATATTCGTGAACGCAATCAAATTGCACAAAGTAAGCGAAAACGTGAAAAATCAGAGTTTTAAAATTTTACAAACCATATACCCGAATCATCCTTTCTGCACAATTATTAATTAAACAAAAAGATAAAGAACAATAATCATACCCTTAAAGATTCGAGCTTCCTTAGGTACAAGTTCACTTCCAAATCCTTTTCGCGTTCAACTTGAATCCATCGGGTTTGATTTCTTCCTTTGATCAATGTTAACCACCCAAGTGTTTGGCCTCTAGAGGTGATCCACCAAGGAAGAAGAAAGATTCAAAAAGAAGGGTAGTTGGCTAAACCCTAGTTTTCTATCTGTATAAAAAAAGGCGTACTCTCCAATAATTGAAATCACGTATATTAATATCTGATATAAGACTCCTCTTATAAAGATATCAATTAACCCTTCTAATCTAATTAGAAAATAGGGTATTATTTAATTAATTAAATTATTTTAATTAATTAAGCTCCCTAATCTTATTAGGGATAATTAATTAAACTCTTTTAATTAATTTAACCTACTAATCTTATTAGGAATATATGAGGGTACTTTTATTAATTAATTTCAAAACTCCTTTAGGAATTAAATAATAATAATAATAATAATAATAATAATAATAATAATAATAATAATAATAAGACTTCTCTTATTAATTTATATTAAATAATAAATATTAAGCTATTTAATTTATTCTATCACCATAGATTAAATTAAATATACTTAACTTATTATTACGATTATGTCGTTAACTTCTTAAATAATTATTCTTCCTGTTATGGTGTGACCCTTTAGGTTCTACATATTAAACCGATTATGAATAAATCAATTAGAACAATTCTAATCTTATTTAAATAAATAAATTAAAATATTAATTTATTTAAATAAATAATATTTATTCTACAATAGGGATAAGCCTCCCTAGTGCTTAACGACTTTCCAGATAATATAGATTTCAACATTAATCATAAAAGAACCTTTGAGTAAATAGTTACCATACAATTCAATCATTCTACCATATAATGTCCCAATTAAATATAAGACATGGAATTACTGTCAAGTGTTATTTTATTTAATTATATGTATTTCGATTCTTAAATGCACAACTCCAAATAATGTAAATTAGAAACTCTTTTCTAATTTTATTCTGCCTCGGCCAAGGCAGGTTGTCATTTATCGAATCACATAGGACATTTCTCTTCTTTTACTAGAAGTGGTAGATTCTTTATTGATCATGCATTATCTCCATGTAAAACTTATTATACTCAAGCATACCCTTTGATATACCATTAGGTTCTTAAGGAATAAGTCAATGTATAATTCATCATGCACAAGATACTATGATGATCTCAAGTCTAAGGATCACTTGTACTATTATCACTATAGAAATTCCAATTGACAGACAAGTAAACTCCATTAGGTATTCCTTAGCGAGCCACGTTCAGTGTACTTATTCTCCAATAAGCACCTACATACTTGCTTTAGTGTCTCCACACAAATGATCATGAGATCAATCATCCTCATCCAATGAGCACGCAACATATGTACCAATCTATCCGGATTCACTAATCCCCAATATAGTAATCCAACGATTGAGAACTATTTTAGTTTTAAGCTTTCTAAGAATTTAGATCTCATTGAAATGATCATCATCATTATTCTAAAAGCATTACTTAAAACTATGGGTCTATCACATATTATAAAACGGCATCATGTAGATAATTAAAAGCCTTTAATAAATTAATAATTTTTATTAATAAATAAATAAGATTGTTATAAAGTATATGCTTTATCATCAAACATGATTGACTTGTGTGTATACTACTTTCAATCTCCCACTTGCACTAAAGTCAATCGCCATGGTATCTCATACCCTTCTTCTCTAAGTGACGATTATCCTGTTGTTGGATAAGCTTTAGTTATTGGATATGTAATGTTATTCTTGAGAGTCCACTATCTCTATAGTGATTTTCTGTCTTTCAATGATTCTTATAATCAAATGAAAGTGTCACAACACATGTTTAGATCCAAGATGAGACTTAGAAACTATTCCTAGTTCTGTAATGAACTTTTCATCCAAACAATCAACTTGCATCTTCATTTATAGCTATATACTTTGTCTTTATCACTAAACCAGCAACTCTTTGCTGTTTAAAACATTTCCAATTCACTGCACCACCGTTCAAGGTAACGCTTTACCTTAAAGAGGATTTTTTATTGTCTTGATCTGTCTGAAAAACTTGAGTCTATTAAGCCTCTAGTTTTAGTTTAAACACACCATAAATTTTAATCACATTCTTAGTGTTGGTTAAGTACTTTAAGATGTTTTTCACTATCTTATAGTGATCTTCTCCAGAATATGATCGATCAACATCAGGTCTCGTATATTTCATTGTGTACATGATTGTCACTCATGCGATCTCTCTTTTCAAGAGTCTATGGAGACTATTAAGAGAGATACACTCCATGGCTCATGTAACGCCCCAGAAAATCGGATTTTTTGAGAATTAAATTTTTATTTTTTATTAAATGAATTTAATCAATTATTTATGGAGCAAGCTAATCGAAGGTCGTTCTCTGACCTAGAAATGTCAGAACATCGTAGGATTTTGGCTACGTGGTAGAATTAAAGTGTTTGAATTTTCAAGACAAAAATAAAAGCTTTCCGAGAAATTTTCTGAAAAATACTATTCACGCATTTCTGCTCGGGAATTATTTTTGAATTTCCGAGAAATACGTAATGATAGAATATCGATGTAAGATGGAATATCCAATAATATTTCAGTTATGGAAAATATAATATTTCGCCTGTGGACTTAAAACCTAACGTTTAAGGAAAATGATTTACGAGAAGGAAATGTAATGCGAGTAAAGGATTAAGCGATGATCGTATACCACGTAAGTATTATACGATGTAATGAATACGAGTATGATACGAGGTATTATACGAGTACGTATGAATGATGGTATATCGTATATGTTGAATAAATATACGAGGGGAATACGAAATGAATATGTGATTACACGTTATAAGGCTTTAAACTCAATGTAATGGAGTTGTTGAATTGTGTAGGAAATATATGTATTGTCCAATGGAATTAATGATAAGGCCCAAATGTAAGATTGGTTAATTCCAATATATAAGTTAATGAGCAAGCCTAAGTATTTGTAATGAGAAGCCCAAGGTGAATTTATTAATGTAAGCCCAATGCTTGTTTAATTGCAAGCCCAATATATAAGTTAAGATAGTTAAGCAAATTATGCTAGAAGCCCAAATGATTAAGAAGTTAATTTAATTAACCAAGCCCAAGCTATGATCCATGGGTTAAATAAAATCCATGTGGCAACCCATGGGTGACGTGGAGAGCAAGACCTTTGTGTGGTGAACAAGTAGACTTAATGACAAAGTAAACTTAATGCTTAAGTGTTGTGATGACCAAGTAAATAATGTGGTGACCAAGTAATAAAAGTGGGGAGCAAGTTTACTTAAACCTTAAGTAAGGAATAGTAAGGAGGTGGAATGGCCTAAAGACTAAACTACCCTTACCTTAGAAATCCTATAAATAGCAAGCTTTGTATTCATTTGTTGGTTATTTTTCATTTCATCCAACTTAAGGTTGAGAGCTTATTTGGTTGAGAGAATAAGCACTTATAAAGTTAGACTTTCTTTGTTAGCTTTTCCACCAATAACTTATAGCTTATTGGTTAGAGAGAAAAAGTTACAAAAGCTAGAGTTTTCATTAAGCAAGAATCAAGAAGGAAATTAAAGATTTTCCAAGTGTTATTCAAGAGTAAATGTTCTTGAACCATGTTTCTCTTTCTCTTATATTGTTAGAGATGGGGGTATTGGTAGAACAAGCATGCTTAGAAGAGATTGGAATAATGAATGGTTAATTGACTTAAGCCGTAATAGGTTATGAATAAGTCATTTATACTTATAAGTTAAGAACTTGTGAAGAACAATAATGAACTTATAAGAATTGTAAGAACTTGTAACATGATTACACAAATAAAGTTAGCATGATATTAAGAAGCAAAAGTATTGGTTAGAAGTCATTAACCATGATAAGCCATATGAAAAGAAGGCATAAGTTATGAGAAATGAATATCTAAGTAATTGAAATGGTATAAGTCATAAGCTCACAATGAGCAAGTAATAACATATCATGTTTATAAGTTAACAAAGCATGTATGTCAAGATGATAATATGATGGATTGAATCCAAGTGAAATGGTCTATAAATCTCAAGTAACGAAGTTTTGCCGGAATTCACACGATTAGACGACGATCGTCGAATTCGTGAAATTCTCAGAATGGAAGTCGAATTTTGATATTGAGCTTGGAAACATTGGTTTTCAATGGAGACAAGTCGTATTTGTCATTATAGAGTTGTGGACTCGAAAATGGCCGGATTCCGACTTAGAACGAAGAAACGAGCGTTGAACGTTCACGAACGTTTATCGTTTTCGTTAAAAATGGACTAATAGGTGAATTTTTAGCAAACGAAGTCGAATAGATAAAATTCTTGAATGATCATCTAGATTACGTAATTTGTGAACCGTAGGCTTTTGAACGAGCCAATTCAGACTTATAACGAAGAAGTTATGCGTCCGGGAAGTTCACAAAATTTCAAAACTGAAATTATTTTCTGGTGCACAGAGTTGGCGCCGCGGCGCCAACCCAAGGCAAAATGACCCGTGCCGTGGCGCGGAACAGTAACCGAGCACACTGCAAACTCGCGCCGCAGCGCGATAGTTAACAAAGGGACTAGCGCCGCAGCGCCGAGTCCGGTCTCCAAGCCCTAATGGGCGACGCCGCAGTGCGGCACAGCAAAGGATCACCGGCGCCGCAGCGCTAGTCTTAAAAGCTAGACAGTAAAGAATGATTGCAAGTAGAGCTTGAATGGAATTGTCTAACAATAAACTAAAGGACTTAATAAAACATTATTAAGTCATAATTAAAACCCAAGTGTGATCACTTAGGGTTAGAAGAAAGTCAAGTAAAGATGAACGCAAATGGTATGTCGTAAGCATACTTAATCAATGACGATCGAGTTTTGATTAATAACGTACGAACGTTAGTAAGCCGTAAGGAAAGATGATTAACTCGAGCCGAGTTGTATTAATGATATAATTTCACTTAAGTGTTATAAGAGAACGAAGTTGGTAAGAATGATGTAAAGAATGACGAAAAGCCGGAACCCATAAATAACAAATCTAATAAGGGATTAGATTGAGAAGAAGGGTAAGATTCTTTAGGAGCTATGTAGGTTCATTCATAACCTAATATGGTATGTTATGTGATTATGTGTTGTAAAGACTGTAAAGACTCAAGGGAAACGTATTTATACTATAGCAGACGTTGAAGGCAAGTTTTTCCTAAACGCTTGTCTAACCTTCGTGTTAGCCAGGTTTTCAAATGATTCGAATTATGAGATGCATGTATGGTTTTGAAGAAAGAGTCGATGCCAGTTTTAGCTCGACTAGACTAATCTTGATAGATTGATTGAACTGTTTACAAGCCTTCCAATATACAATTGCTAACGCTATCCTACGCCAACTATTTGGTACGGATTCAAGGTAAGCCTGAATATGTATAAACAAATATTTTTTCATCGATTATTCAATGGGCACGTGAGTTTGCCACAACTTAAACGTACACACGTTTAATGGATGTAGTGTTGATCAACATAGAGTACTATGAGCTGATCACTCAGAAGTGCTCGTAAGCTATGCCGGACTTACAGACTTCGTGCCGGGTCGTCCTTTTCAAAGAAACTATAAGACGTTCACGTCTTGAACTAGAATTGATAATTCATGGAATATTGTTATTGTAAAATGTTTTGAAGGAAAAGAAACGCTATTTTAAGTTATTGATAGTACTTCGTAACTATCATCCAGTTATTGAAGATATACGATTCTTATGTTTCAAGCATGCTTTTAAAAATAAAATTGTTATACTTGCTGAGCTTGTTATGCTTATTCTTGCTTGAACCATATGAATGCAGCTTAAACGATACGACCAAGGGATTCGACAAGGATAAAGTGAAGACTAAAGCGAGCTTGTAGACTACCTATGTAATAGTATAGGTTTGTAATGATAATATGTGATATTATGACAAGAACAAATGTAACGGTTATAACGAACCTGGGGAATGGTAATATTATTTTGGTATATATATGAGACATATTCGTTCTTTTGAGGCATTTCAATTGAATGTTTGTGTGAACTGTAGCACCGTGGAGCACCATCTGTCGGGTTGAAAGAGACCCGGATTTGGGGGCGTCACAGGTTGGTATCAGAGCATTAGGTTATAAAACTTAAGGGGGGAAGAACCTTGGGCTAGTAACCTCGTTAAGGAAGAGAAGTCCGAAGAAAAACTTGAGCTTTACTTGAGTTGAATAAGTTAATAAGGTATTGAGGAAACTCAGTATCAGAAGATTTAAAAGATGGAAAGTAACCCTAAATAAATTAAATGTGATTTGTACTTATACAATTCTGTGTTATGTACTAATCAACATATGTGTTATTGTAGGATGTCGATTGATAGCTTGATGTATAGAGATATACACGCGGTGAGCGAAGAGCTTGTGAACCGAGTAGAGCCTGTACCTATGCCAGTGGCGGAGGTACCAATAGTGATTCTAGAGGAGTCGGAGACAGAGGAGTACTTTTCTGAGGAAGACTACTCTGAGGGAGAGATGGATATATCGTCATACCTTAGTATGATGAATGAGGTGGAGGAAGAAAGAGAGGTAACATCGGTTACTACAGTGGTACCTACATTGGAGTCATCACCTCCAGATACGATGGAAGTATTGTATCTGGCAACGCTTGACAGGAATGTGCAACTGGGTACAGTTGTGCAGAATCAGAGTGAAGAGATTAGTTATCTCCATGAAGCTAAGATGTCTACAGAAGCAGATTTTGAGTTAGAGCACGACAAGCAGGTACTTATGGCAGAGCAGGCTATAAATTTTAAGGCAGAGGCCGATGAGCTTCGTAGAGAACTTGGGGAGAAGGATCGAAAGATAGCCCGGATGTCTTACATCCATGAGAGTGCTCATAAAGATTTCAAGATGAAGGTTGCTTGTTATTCCGTTGAGTCAGGACAAACCCGTCATATGATTAGTCGGGATACTGTAGCGAAGATTGCGAATGAGAAACACGAGGACGCTGTTATGCATTATTAGAAATTTAAAGTTATATGTATGTGTGTAATGGCGTAAAACTCTCCTTTGTATAAAAGGGTAGACTTTTTGTAAATCCCAAATTTTGTGAAGTTCAAGTTCGGGATAAAAATGTAATAGTTGTTGGCTATGAACATAAATTGTAAATAGTTTCAAACTATGAAGAAGCATATGTATATAATGAAGTTTTCATGGAAATGATTTGTTATGATGCAATTTGGCATGTGGCGATTAATAACGAAGTAAGTAAATAGATAATAATGAAATTTTATTTATTTAATCAGGAAATGCCGCGAAGGAAAAGATAACGTAATCAGGAAGTGAAATCACAAAATGATAATGAAGGGGGTCTGAACAACCCTATGCAAGAGTTCGTTAATTTATTAGCGACTGCATTTGACTAAACCGGGGTAGAATACTCGCGGAACCTAGAGTAGCTATAACGACTACCTTTAAAGAAGTTTAAAAGAGTAGGTCCGCCGGAGTTCAAAGGAACGACAGACCCAATAGAGGCCTAGACCTGGGTAAAAGAAATAGAGAAGGCGTTTGTTATTACAAACGTAGGTGAGCCGCATAAGTTTTCTTTTGTGACTTACATAAAGAAGAGTGAAGCCAACCTTTGGTGGGAGGCTCACCAGGGTGGGGCTAGAATAGAGGAGGTAACGTGGGAACAATTCAAGAAAGTTTTCTTTGAGAATTATTTCCCTACAATTATGCGGGAGAGGATGGACATTTAGTTTTTTTTTAAATTAGGGAACATGACGGTTCCTCAAGATGAGGCCAAATGGAATTGGCAAGGTTT
Source organism: Panax notoginseng (assembly GCA_016801055.1). Taxonomy (NCBI): domain Eukaryota; kingdom Viridiplantae; phylum Streptophyta; class Magnoliopsida; order Apiales; family Araliaceae; genus Panax; species Panax notoginseng. The sequence goes on from CM029020.1 coordinate 34,543,541, forward strand.
GTTTCACATCAAGTGGACACGGAGGAGGTGAAGGCTCGTAGGTTGGAGCAGGGCCTGAAACCCTAGCTCTATGGTAAGGTTGCAGTAACCCAGAGTGTTTCCTATGGGACCATTCTGGAGAGAAAGTGATTATAACATAAGGTGATAGTGAGTTGTAGACTCAATACCACAAAGAGGGAAAGAATGAGAGCAAGAGAGAGGGAGGAACCAAGGCAAAGAATGCCAATGGCATTATACTAAAGTGGAAGAATTTTTAACTCCGGGAATACTGGAGTGGGACAAGGGGATCCTAAGTGTAGGATCGAGGTGTGTAAGACATGTGGAAAGATTTATCTAGGAGTCTATCTGAAAGGGATTATAAATACCTTTAAAACATTAAGGTAGAGGAAGAGGAAATAATTTTTGTTAAATTATATTTGTGAAAAATTATTTTATGGATAATCGAAGTAAGTAGGTATCAGTAGATAAGTATTGTTCATGTTGAGAGAATTTGAGGAAATTCTCGGTATGAATGGGTTGATTAACCATAGAGCTAAAACAAATAGTTATAAGAAAATTGTGAACCTTTAGTTTTCTCAGAAAATCTAAGGTAGTAATTTACGGTAATAAAACACCGAGACGCCTTGTCGTCTAACCTGGACGTAAGTCAGGAGGATATTAAGGAAGATGATGAGTTGTTACGGTTGCATATCGACCATCGTAATAGGAGTAAGGTAGCGGTTAAGGATTAATACCCATGGCCCAGGATCGATGATCTATTTGATCAGTTGAAGAGGGGCAAAGAATTTTCTAGTATAGATTTGCGTACGGGGTATAGTTGGTTGAAAATAAGGAGGAGATACCAAAGATGACATTCAGAACTCGTTATAGTTATGACAAGTTTCTGGTTATGACATTTAGGTTGACTAATGTAATGAAGTTAGATTTGTCGTAAGAAGTGTCGAGTAAGTCGGTGGCAAGCTGATAGGTACCACTGTGAGGTGCCATGGTTGGAAGCAACATGAAAGTCACAGGTTGGTACCTGTATTATGTCTATCAGATGATACGAGGAATGTTATGGTGTATCTCGATGTTTGCATAGATGACATGATTACGTGCTCGTATAGCATGGCAATGTCATTGTGTATGCATCACGCCAATTAAAGGATTATGAGGAGGTCTATCCTACTTATGATCTATAATTGGCAAATGTAGTTGTTAAATTAAAAATTTTGAAGATAGTATTAATATGGGGAGAAGTGTGAGATGTACAAGAACTTTAAGAGTCTGAAATATATCTTCACATAAGAAAAGTTGAATATGCAGTAGGGGGAGGACTATGATATCTTATATCATTCAAGGAAGGTAGACGTAGAAATCGGCGCGTTAAGTATGAAGGGTAAGGAAAAGTTATCGATGTTAGCAACTCAGAATGAGTTAATAACGGAAGTGGCAAGGTCAGAGTTAGAAGTTAAATTACGGAATGAAAGGGGTAGAAATGTTATGCAAGATGGACTCAATCCACGATGATGGAACGAGTTACATAAGTACGATTAAGTACCGAGTAGTACAAGCGAATGAAGAAGATGACACAGGATAAGTAGAAGACTAATTATAGTCTTATTTTGAGGGAGGAATTTGAGTTCCATATAAGTCCAAGTTAAAAGGATAACTAAGATGATATAAAGATAGTGAAAGGTGTTAGTAAGTGTTTAACTTCGAACTCAAATTGTTAACAGAAAGTGATAAGTCATGTGTGAACAGATAATACCTTCGATGAAAGTGGAATGAAAGAACCACAATGTCGAAGCAGTATTGTGGGAACTCGAGACTAAAATAAAGGAAAGTTATCCTCTGTGGGTAGGTATTATTAGCGAGATTCTGGGGATAGAATCCTTATAAGGAGGGAAGAGTGTAACGCCCCAGGAAATCGAATTTTTTGAGAATTAAATTTTTATTTTTTATTAAATGAATTTAATCAATTATTTATGGAGCAAGCTAATCGAAGGTCGTTCTCTGACCTAGAAATGTCAGAACATCGTAGGATTTTGGCTACGTGGTAGAATTAAAGTGTTTGAATTTCCAAGACAAAAATAAAAGCTTTCCGAGAAATTTTCCGAAAAATACTATTCACGCATTTCTGCTCGGGAATTATTTTTGAATTTCCGAGAAATACGTAATGATAGAATATCGATGTAAGATGGAATATCCAATAATATTTCAGTTATGGAAAATGTAATATTTCGCCTGTGGACTTAAAACCTAACGTTTAAGGAAAATGATTTACGAGAAGGAAATGTAATGCGAGTAAAGGATTAAGCGATGATCGTATACCACGTAAGTATTATACGGTGTAATGAATACGAGTATGATACGAGGTATTATACGAGTACGTATGAATGATGGTATATCGTATATGTTGAATAAATATACGAGGGGAATACGAAATGAATACGTGATTACACGTTATAAGGCTTTAAACTCAATGTAATGGAGTTGTTGAATTGTGTAGGAAATATATGTATTGTCCAATGGAATTAATGATAAGGCCCAAATGTAAGATTGGTTAATTCCAATATATAAGTTAATGAGCAAGCCTAAGTATTTGTAATGAGAAGCCCAAGGTGAATTTATTAATGTAAGCCCAATGTTTGTTTAATTGCAAGCCCAATATATAAGTTAAGATAGTTAAGCAAATTATGCTAGAAGCCCAAATGATTAAGAAGTTAATTTAATTAACCAAGCCCAAGCTATGATCCATGGGTTAAATAAGATCCATGTGGCAACCCATGGGTGAAGTGGAGAGCAAGACCTTTGTGTGGTGAACAAGTAGACTTAATGACAAAGTAAACTTAATGCTTAAGTGTTGTGATGACCAAGTAAATAATGTGGTGACCAAGTAATAAAAGTGGGGAGCAAATTTACTTAAACCTTAAGTAAGGAATAGTAAGGAGGTGGAATGGCCTAAAGACTAAACTACCCTAACCTTAGAAATCCTATAAATAGCAAGCTTTGTATTCATTTGTTGGTTGTTTTTCATTTCATCCAACTTAAGGTTGAGAGCTTATTTGGTTGAGAGAATAAGCACTTATAAAGTTAGACTTTCTTTGTTAGCTTTTCCACCAATAGCTTATAGCTTATTGGTTAGAGAGAAAAAGTTACAAAAGCTAGAGTTTTCATTAAGCAAGAATCAAGAAGGAGATTAAAGATTTTCCAAGTGTTATTCAAGAGTAAGTGTTCTTGAATCATGTTTCTCTTTCTCTTCTATTGTTAGAGAAGGGGGTATTGGTAGAACAAGCATGCTTAGAAGAGATTGGAATAATGAATGGTTAATGGAACTAAGCCGTAATAGGTTATGAATAAGTCATTTATACTTATAAGTTAAGAACTTGTGAAGAACAATAATGAACTTATAAGAATTGTAAGAACTTGTAACATGATTACACAAATAAAGTTAGCATGATATTAAGAAGCAAAAGTATTGGTTAGAAGTCATTAACCATGATAAGCCATATGAAAAAAAGGCATAAGTTATGAGAAATGAATATCTAAGTAATTGAAATGGTATAAGTCATAAGCTCACAATGAGCAAGTAATTGTGACGCCCCCAAAATTAGGTATACATCACCCATCTTGGGTCGTCAGATACAAAGTACAGAATATGAATACAACTTACTAATACAACTGTCGTGTATAATACGACAAAACATAAACTGTGAGTTTGAATACAAATATTATCTTCTAGAGAGTATTCATACTCAAAAGGAGTCCTCATTGCATTTATTAACATACTATTACATAGAATAGTGAGGACTACTAACTAATACTATCATTCGAACCATCACTCCGTTCCCCGACTTGCCCCAGCTACGTTCTCATTTCCTGAAGAGAACAGTGAAAGAAAGGGTGAGCTCAACTAGCCCAGTAAGAAATATTATGACTAAGATAATGCAGAATAAATTATCATTAGCCTTCAACAATGTTAAACTGATAAAATATAATAGACATCAAGTTTAACTGCAGCGGAACAAGCAATCCATTAAAAGAGTCAAGTAGAAAATAAACTCTACTATCTTTTATGATTTAAAAGGTTTTTCAACACTGCGATCGCTGAGACTCAGCTTAATAAAATAATCCACATCATCGAATCACCCCTGCACTACGGCCAAGGATATTCGTGTATTCATTAATGGTCATGATCATGCCAACAACTGTCCATCAATGCACTACGAGCCAATGAGGACTTTTACCACATCATTCGTAACATTACGGTCATGATTATACTGAATAATCCCTGGTCATAATCATACCAAGTCCATCTATGCACTACAGGCCACAGATGACTTTTAACAGAATATAAACATGAGGATGATGACAATGATATAAGAATTCAATAAAACAAGTTCAAGAATTAATTTATTCAGGAATTAATAACGTCCAAATTGTCAACATGATACTGCTTTGTAGAGTAAACTTCAAGACTGATCAGAAGAATATTTTCATGAATAGATACTAGATGAAGCGCAAATATCAAGGATATTCCACTAATTTCATGGAGTATAGAAGTCAAAGTTTTAATCAACTAACTATAATAAAGAATGGAATAACAAAAGAAATCACCATGCATGCGATAGACCGCACAGACAGGTTATTCCAACAGAATAATAAATAATAGAACCAGGTCCGGCGTAAACGCACAGACAGGATATTCCGACAGAATAATAAATAATGGAACCAGGTCCGGTGTAAAACACACAGACGGGATGTTCCAACAGAATAATAATAAAACGGAACCAGGTCCGGTGTAAAACACACAGACAGGATGTTCCAACAGAATAATAAACGGAACCAGGTCCGGTGTAAAACACACAGACAGGATGTTCCAACAGAATAATAGAAGAATGTCACCAAGTATAGGGTAGACCGCGTATACTGGTTATTCCAACAGAATAATAACGAATGGAATAACAGAAGTTCTCTTCATGAATATAAAAGAAATAATATTCCCTACCTTAAAAGAACTGGATATTGGAAAAGTGATGTAGCAGAATACTTTTATTCTCTCTCTCTCTCTTATTCTCTCTATACTTTCTCTCTCTATAGCTTGAATGAATTCGTGAAAAATAATGAAGCCATAGGCCTCTATTTATAGAAAAACTGAGGGTGGCTCTTGGTCTTAACGAAGGGTCAAATGACTCTTGGTCTTAACGAAGGGTCAAATGACTCTTGGTAATATTGAAGGGACAACTACTATTGACGAAAGTAATTACTATTGACCAAGGTAAATACTATTGACGAAGGTAATTACTATTGACCAAGGTAAATACTATTGACCAAGGTAAATAATATTGACGAAGGTAATTACTATTGACCAAGGTAAATACTATTGACGACGGTAATTACTATTGACGACGGTAATTACTATTGACGAAGAGACTCTTAGATGATGACATATGGCCCCCCATAAAATAACCAAACTTACCACAACGTCTCAATTATTGATTTAATAATATAACATATTATACAGATGATACTATGACAATAATTTAAGAGATATGATGCAGCAATTACTGTAGCAATAATTGAGTATAGCTGAGTGACTTCTCACGTAAGCATCAATAATCAATACCGTGTGCTACTATGCAACCACGCGTATTACTGTACTTTTACTACCGAGTAGTTCAACAGTTTTAACGGTTTTAACGGTAACACCTCAGCCGTTATTTTTATAGAAAGATAATTCTGTCGTTTTCTCAATCCGACAATAATTTCGTTGTGGGGTCCACCAATGATTGTGCCGTCGTACGAATATTCCCCGACAAAAAGAATATTCTCCGACCAAACGAATATTTTATAACAACTTGCATACTTTGCAAAATTTATATAACTATTATATCAAATCCACACCATAATATAAAAAAATTATTTCGAAAAAAATTAAATATTTATTCATAAAATCTGGGGTCTCACAATCTCCCCTCCTTATGGAATTTCGCCCTCGAAATTTACGTACGTACTTGGTATGCCGAACATGTGAGGATACCTTGACTTCACTTCAAATTCTAACTCTTGAGGTATAACCTTTAAGCATCGAATATGATCCTTCTTATCCAAGATGTTAACACGTATCTCCTCATATGTTAAATCTTTCGCTATCTCGTCCGGTTCTAAATTAATAATGTGGTTCGGGTCGTCCACATATTTACGTAACATCGATACGTAAAAAAAATGTTTTGAACACGCAACATACTTGGCGGTAAAATGAGTCTATAGGCCACAGTTCCTACTTCATCGAGGATTTCAAATAGGCCAATTAAATCGAGAGTTGAGATTTCCTCTCTTCGTCGATTCTTGCTTCTAGAATAACGCCCTCTTGAACCTTCTTCTTCATATTTATCAGCTCTGAGTATGTAGCTTGAGCGGCTTTAACTTTATCGATTAAAGTCGATTTTAATCGTATATTCGTTATCTTTACGTGGGTTCGTATATTCGCACTTATAACCGTATACGATCTTCTACACAACGCGTCAGCTACCACGTTCGCTTTTCCACGATATTATTGAATGGTATGATCGTAATCTTCAACAGCTCGAGCCAACGTCTTTGGCGCATAATACGTTCGTTTTAGTTGAAGAAATATTTGAGGGTTTAAAAAATGGGTTTTGTACTGGGGTCAATATAAAATTCAATTTTACGCTCTGGGGTAGGCTAAGAAGTCTTCAAGAATACGTCAAGAAATTTATTAACAATAGAAATATCGTTCAAAACTGTGACCCTTATCCAAGACTTGGATAACACGTCACATTAATACCTATCAACTTGCCATCGTCATTTACAACGTCTCCTACGGAAAGTCTAGCTTCGGTGCATTCCACACCAGGAAGTCAACAACGAAAGGAACGGGAATTTTTACTTATGGCTTGATATGACAGTGATTGACTTTAGTGATTTGGTTACTTGAATTCGCATAATAGGTTGGTTAGGAATATGAAAGCTAACAACCTTACGAAAAGCATGATGAGCAGTTAACCAATCGTTTCCAAAAATTACATCAATGCAAGTATTTTCAAAGAGATAAGATCAACAGGTAACGTGAAAGTGTTGATTTGAACAAGATTTATAAATAGTGGAGGTAACAAAGGTTTCTCCCAACGGAATTTTAACAGATAAATCAAAGTCTAACTTCTCCGGAGTTAAGTTCAAACATTGAACACAACTAGGTGAAATAAAAAAAGTGAGTAGAACCGGTATCTAACACGGTATAGACTTCGCAAGAGTTTATGACTAACATACCCGTGATAATTTTATTCAGATTCCTCGTCACGAAAAAAATGCTCTCTCTTAAACTACTGGCTTTGGCTTTTCTGGGACGGTCTTTGGTGCCTCTATCCTATCTGAACTTGTCTTCGGTGAACGACAAAATCGGGCTAAATGACCTTCTCTTCCACAATTATAGCATGCTTTGGATGGCATCACGCAGTTTGGACTGATGTGTCCCTCCCCTCCGCATTTGAAGCATATGATAGGTGGTCGTTCTCCTTCCTTAACAACGGGTGCTGGTGCTGACGTCTTTCCATCATTGTTGAATTTTCTCTTCTTGAAATGTCCATTCTTATTATTTTGACCATGATTACCATTGAAGTGGTTACCATTTCTGGCATGTTGATTCCCTCCATGCTTATTATCACCGCTTTGATGACTGTTATCACCAGTATTATCATTTTTCCGGCTGCTCTCTTTTGGTTGCGTTGACTCGTTATCGCGTTCTACTAATTGAGCCCTATTTACAACATCTGAATACAGACACAGTTTATGAGAAATAAGATATTGACGTATCTCCGGTTTTAAACCTCTTAAAAATATCCGCGTCATTCTCTCTTCATTATCCACCAAGTGGGATGCAAATCGGGACAACTCGGCAAACTTGGCTTCGTACTGCGACACGGTCATGTTGTTTTGCTCCAACTTGATAAATTCCACCTCCTTCATGTGACGAATACTTTCGGGAAAGTACTTGTCATTGAACAGTTCTTGGAACTTCTCCCAAGACATCTTGAGTGCGTCAGGCTGGGTACGTTTTACAGATTCCCACCAGTAATCTGCCTCTTCACGCAACATAAAGGTGGCAAAGGGAACCTTTTGCTCCTCGGAGCATCCCAAGACATCAAATATCTTGGTGATCTGCTTTAACCACGTCTCCGCCTTAAGTGGTTCTGGCTTTCCCAAAAACTCCGGTGGTCCTAGCTCCTTGAATTGCTTAGCGATGACCAACCGTGAGTTGTCATTGTTTCCTCCTTCATTTTGGATAGGAGCCGCTCTCGCCCGTTGTTGCATGAATTGCTCCTTGAACTGCTTAGCGGTGACCGTCCGAGAGTTATTTTGTTGTTGCATGAATTGCATAAAGTCTCTGACCATCCCATCATTCACCATTTCATCGGTGTTATTATTTTTATGAGGATTATTGTCCTCTGGTTGCACATTACCCTGAGCATTGATCATTGGTGATTCAATAGTCTCATGTGCTTCATTGTTTATCTCAACATTTTCGGATGCCATTTGCAAATACTGCAACAAAACAAGGGTTAATTAACATATAACATATTATCCATATACTTTGACCGACCAATTAAATACCAAATAAACTTAGGTAGGTCATACTAGCGAAGGAATTCCCCGTCTCTCCCCTCCTAGTTCTATTCTCACATCCTAGCCAGGGATCATATCCCTAAGCTCTGATACCAACTGTGACGCCCCCAAAATTAGGTATACATCACCCATCTTGGGTCGTCAGATACAAAGTACAGAATACGAATACAACTTACTAATACAACTGTCGTGTATAATACGACAAAACATAAACTGTGAGTTTGAATACAAATATTATCTTCTAGAGAGTATTCATACTCAAAAGGAGTCCTCATTACATTTATTAACATACTATTACATAGAATAGTGAGGACTACTAACTAATACTATCATTCGAACCATCACTCCGTTCCCCGACTTGCCCCAGCTACGTTCTCATTTCCTGAAGAGAACAGTGAAAGAAAGGGTGAGCTCAACTAGCCCAGTAAGAAATATTATGACTAAGATAATGCAGAATAAATTATCATTAGCCTTCAACAATGTTAAACTGATAAAATATAATAGACATCAAGTTTAACTGCAGCGGAACAAGCAATCCATTAAAAGAGTCAAGTAGAAAATAAACTCTACTATCTTTTATGATTTAAAAGGTTTTTCAACACTGCGATCGCTGAGACTCAGCTTAATAAAATAATCCACATCATCGAATCACCCCTGCACTACGGCCAAGGATATTCGTGTATTCATTAATGGTCATGATCATGCCAACAACTGTCCATCAATGCACTACGGGCCAATGAGGACTTTTACCACATCATTCGTAACATTACGGTCATGATTATACCGAATAATCCCTGGTCATAATCATACCAAGTCCATCTATGCACTACAGGCCACAGATGACTTTTAACAGAATATAAACATGAGGATGATGACAATGATATAAGAATTCAATAAAACAAGTTCAAGAATTAATTTATTCAGGAATTAATAACGTCCAAATTGTCAACATGATACTGCTTTGTGGAGTAAACTTCAAGACTGATCAGAAGAATATTTTCATGAATAGATACTAGATGAAGCGCAAATATCAAGGATATTCCACTAATTTCATGGAGTATAGAAGTCAAAGTTTTAATCAACTAACTATAATAAAGAATGGAATAACAAAAGAAATCACCATGCATGCGATAGACCGCACAGACAGGTTATTCCAACAGAATAATAAATAATGGAACCAGGTCCGGCGTAAACGCACAGACAGGATATTCCGACAGAATAATAAATAATGGAACCAGGTCCGGTGTAAAACACACAGACGGGATGTTCCAACAGAATAATAATAAAACGGAACCAGGTCCGGTGTAAAACACACAGACAGGATGTTCCAACAGAATAATAAACGGAACCAGGTCCGGTGTAAAACACACAGACAGGATGTTCCAACAGAATAATAGAAGAATGTCACCAAGTATAGGGTAGACCGCGTATACTGGTTATTCCAACAGAATAATAACGAATGGAATAACAGAAGTTCTCTTCATGAATATAAAAGAAATAATATTCCCTACCTTAAAAGAACTGGATATTGGAAAAGTGATGTAGCAGAATACTTTTATTCTCTCTCTCTCTTATTCTCTCTATACTTTCTCTCTCTATAGCTTGAATGAATTCGTGAAAAATAATGAAGCCATAGGCCTCTATTTATAGAAAAACTGAGGGTGGCTCTTGGTCTTAACGAAGGGTCAAATGACTCTTGGTCTTAACGAAGGGTCAAATGACTCTTGGTAATATTGAAGGGACAACTACTATTGACGAAAGTAATTACTATTGACCAAGGTAAATACTATTGACGAAGGTAATTACTATTGACCAAGGTAAATACTATTGACCAAGGTAAATAATATTGACGAAGGTAATTACTATTGACCAAGGTAAATACTATTGACGACGGTAATTACTATTGACGACGGTAATTACTATTGACGAAGAGACTCTTAGATGATGACATATGGCCCCCCATAAAATAACCAAACTTACCACAACGTCTCAATTATTGATTTAATAATATAACATATTATACAGATGATACTATGACAATAATTTAAGAGATATGATGCAGCAATTACTGTAGCAATAATTGAGTATAGCTGAGTGACTTCTCACGTAAGCATCAATAATCAATACCGTGTGCTACTATGCAACCACGCGTATTACTGTACTTTTACTACCGAGTAGTTCAACAGTTTTAACGGTTTTAACGGTAACACCTCAGCCGTTATTTTTATAGAAAGATAATTCTGTCGTTTTCTCAATCCGACAATAATTCCGTTGTGGGGTCCACCAATGATTGTGCCGTCGTACGAATATTCCCCGACAAAAAGAATATTCTCCGACCAAACGAATATTTTATAACAACTTGCATACTTTGCAAAATTTATATAACTATTATATCAAATCCACACCATAATATAAAAAAATTATTTCGAAAAAAATTAAATATTTATTCATAAAATCTGGGGTCTCACAGTAATAACTTATCATGTTTATAAGTTAACAAAGCATGTATGTCAAGATGATAATATGATGGATTGAATCCAAGTGAAATGGTCTATAAATCTCAAGTAACAAAGTTTCGCCGGAATTCACACGATTAGACGACGATCGTCGAATTCATGAAATTCTCGGAATCAAAGTCGAATTTTGATATTGAGCTTGGAAACATTGGTTTTCAATGGAGACAAGTCGTATTTGTCATTATAGAGTTGCGGACTCAAAAATGGCCGGATTCCGACTTAGAACGAAGAAACGAGCGTTGAACGTTCACGAACGTTTATAGTTTTCGTTAAAAATGGACTAATAGGTGAATTTTTAGCAAACGAAGTCGAATAGATAAAATTCTTGAATGATCATGTAGATTACATAATTTGTGAACTGTAGGCTTTTGAATGAGCCAATTCAGACTTATAACGAAGAAGTTATGCGTCAGGGAAGTTCACAAAATTTCAAAACTGAAATTATTTTCTGGTGCACAGAGTTGGCGTCGCGGCGCCAACCCAAGGCAAAATGACCCGTGTCGCGGCGCGGAACAGTAACCGAGCACACTGCAAACTCGCGTCGCAGCGCGATAGTTAACAAAGGGACTAGCGCCGCAGCGCCGAGTCCGGTCTCCAAGCCCTAATGGGCGACGCCGCAGCGCGGCACAGCAAAGGATCACCGGCGCCGCAGCGCCAGTCTTAAAAGCTAGACAGTAAAGAATGATTGCAAGTAGAGCTTGAATGGAATTGTCTAACAATAAACTAAAGGACTTAATAAAACACTATTAAGTCATAATTAAAACCCAAGAATGATCACTTAGGGTTAGAAGAAAGTCAAGTAAAGATGAACGCAAATGGTATGTCGTAAGCATAATTAATCAATGACGTTCGAGTTTTGATTAATAATGTACGAACGTTAGTAAGCCGTAAGGAAAGATGATTAACTCGAGCCGAGTTGTATTAATGATATAATTTCACTTAAGTGTTATAAGAGAACGAAATTGGTAAGAATGATGTAAAGAATGACGGAAAGCCGGAACCCATAAATAACAAATCTAATAAAGGATTAGATTGAGAAGAAGGGTAAGATTCTTTAGGAGCTATGTAGGTTCATTCGTAACCTAATATGGTATGTTATGTGAATATGTGTTGTAGAGACTGTAAAGACTCAAGGGAAACGTATTTATACTGTAGCAGACGTTGAAGGCAAGTTTTTCCTAAACGCTTGTCTAACCTTCGTGTTAGCCAAGTTTTCAAATGATTCGAATTATGAGATGCGTGTATGGTTTTGAAGAAAGAGTCGATGCCAATTTTAGCTCGGCTAGACTAATCTTGATAGATTGATTGAACTGTTTACAAGTCTTTCAATATAGAATTGCTAACGCTATCCTACGCCAACTATTTGGTACGGATTCAAGGTAAGCCTGAATATGTATAAACAAATGTTTTTTCATCGAGTATTCGATGGGCACGTGAGGTTGCCATAACTTAAACGTACACATGTTTAATGGATGTAGTGTTGATCAACATAGAGTACTATGAGCTGATCACTCAGAAGTGCTCGTAAGCTATGCCGGACTTACGGACTTCGTGTCGGGTCGTCCTTTTCAAAGAAACTATAAGACGTTCACGTCTTGAACTAGAATGGATGATTCATGGAATATGCTATTGTAAAATGTTTTGAAGGAAAAGAAACGCTATTTGAAGTTATTGATAGTACTTCATAACTATCATCCAGTTATTGAAGATATACGATTCTTATGTTTCAAGCATGCTTTTAAAAATAAAATTGTTATACTTGCTGAGCTTGTTATGCTCATTCTTGCTTGAACCATATGAATGCAGCTTAAACGATACGACTAAGGGATTCGACAAGGATAAAGTGAAGACTAGAGCGAGCTTGTAGACTACCTATGTAATAGTATAGGTTTGTAACGATAATATGTGATATTATGACAAGAACAAATGTAACGGTTATAACGAACCTGGGGAATGGTAATATTATTTTGGTATATATAGGAGACATATTCGTTCTTTTGAGGCATTTCAATTGAATGTTTGTGTGAACTGTAGCACCGTGGAGCACCATCTGTCGGGTTGAAAGAGACCCGGATTTGGGGGCGTCACAGCTCATCAACATGAGACATCTCTTGAAGTTTGCCATCCTAAACAACTTTAGCATCAAATGAATATACGTTTCTTGAGTTAAGTCGATCATCCTTTTAAATCTATCTATATAGATTTGTATCTCCAATTAAGATAATCTTCCCAAATCATTCATGGAGAAATATTTAGACAACTTTATCTTTACTGATTGTAGCATTTATATGTCATTCCTTATCCGTAGTATATCAACATATAATACTAGGAATGTCACGACGCTCCCACTGACCATTTTGTACACACTAGGTTCATTCTTATTTTGATAAAATCAAACTCTTTTGATTGTCTCATCAAAACGAATGTTCCATATTTGAGAAGCTTGCTTCAATCCATTTCTCTGAGTGTCTACAACTCTTACCTTATCGTATGTAACTGGATCATCATCTTCTATGATGTGTACCTCATCATCATCATTTATAATGAATCCATACCTCCTAGGTATCTTCGGTACAATTTCAGATTTACTATTCGATTGTGGTACAATAGGTCTATCTACAGGTTATTCTTATTTGACTTATAGTATTTTATGGTTCTTGAACTCTTCAAGATCTATTATCCTCCCACTAGCCCCTTCAATGATAAACACATTTATCTTAGAAGGTAACGTGTTTCGCAACAAACACCTTTTGCTAAGTAGGATTATAGAACATATACTCTAAACTTACTTTAGGATGTCCCACAAATCTGTACTTGTCAAATCTTGTCCCAAGCTTATCCTTTAAAACTTTTTTCACATAAGCTGAACAACTCCTTATCTTAACATACTTAAGATTAGGAATCATCCTTGTCCATAACTCTTATAGAGTCTTGGGGCCGAATTTTGAGGTTACCTTTTCGTAGATTTGTAGTCATTTCTAAGGCATGACCCCAGAAGGATACTGGAATGTCGATAAAATCATTATGGACTGTACCATGTCCAATAAGGTACGATTTTTCCTTTCAGATACATCAATTAATTATTGCGTATCAGGAGGCGTCCATTATGAGAAAACTATTTGAGATGATCTAGAAACTTATTGCACAAGTATTTATTCCTTGATCTAATCAAAGAATCTTAATACTTTGCCAATTTATTTTATTTCTGAATTCTTTGAACCTTTTAAATAATTCACATTTATATTTCAGCAAATACACACATTCAACTCTTTGAATGATCATCTCCTTTTCTTATACTAGTTTGTTCAATTTGCAAAATTATTTTCACGTAAGTCAAGTATACAAAATTCATTAAGTAATATTTCAGTTCTATACAAAATATTATTATTATAAATAGAACAACAATTGTTCTTAAATATAATACCAAAGATTTTATTGTCCAACAACAAAATAAAAATAATGTTTCTAACGAGAACTGGAATACAATAACAACTTATTGACTTAATAGATTTGCCCGTAGGCAATGCTAAACTATAAGTTTCTATGACTAATGCAGCAACCTTTGCTTCATTTCTCACACATAGGATTAGTTATCTTTGTTTAGTTTTCTACTTCTGTTCGGTCCCTTCATAAATCTATATTTATGATAACCAAAATCAGTATCCAATACCCAAGTAGAACCTTGACTTAAAGAAAAATTTATTTTAAAACATGAACAAAATTGTATTTGTAACCGAAACTTCACTAAGCTTCTTCTGGTTGTCCTCTACAAGATGCTTCTTGCAGTTTCTTTCCGGTGTATTTCAGTGGAAGCATACTCATTTGCTATTCGTATCAGTTTTGTTCTTATTATCCTTTATTTTTTGCCTTTCTATTTCCCTTCTTTGAATCGTTCTTTCTTTTAGAAGATCCTTTGGCCCCTACCAGTAAGACTTGGTCTTTCTTGGTTGAAAAGTGACTCTCAGCTATTTTTCAACATGTTAAGCAAATCAGCGAGGACTAATTGATCAATCAAATTGATAATGTTAAGGACTTTTATTTGTATTGTAGTGTCATCGATCATTCTAGATCGGAAGAGCTCCTTAGATATCTGATATCTATAAGTCCTACTTTCCTCACCATCAGCTACTTGATGTACAGGAATATAGTAGGAGCATATATCCATAGTTTCATGCTAACGCTCAAGCACGTTACTCATGGATGCGAGAATGATGCATTGAGCCAACTGTGGATTATCTTGTCACTTTATAAAAGTAGCAATCTCTTCCTCAGAGGCATTGTCTACAACCATTGCAGGGATAGGCGTATTAAGGACATAAGATAGCTTTTCAGCCGTGAGAACTATTCTCAAATTCCTTAACCAATCCATTTAATACGGTCTGGTTAATTTAGCATCTAATATGCTATGCAGTGATAGTAATTTTAGACATTGTAAAATTCTGTAAATGAATTTGTACTTAACAACATTTTAGCATACATTCTTTTATTAATTATCAAAATAATTTAGGTCTTATTTTAAATTGGTATCTCCCACTATTTTCATCAAACTATATTACCCTCAATTTATATAGTTCGGCAATATCTAATTAAAGATATGCTAGTGAGAATAAGGATCTCATTTTAAATGTATATAGTTTTGTGTGTGCACAATAAACTATATATAAATAAATATGTAGACAACTCTTGTCAATTACATCAACTATGCAACTCCTTGTATTTTGCCTCTTAGATCATAATAGTCAAGTGTGTGCACATCCGAACTAAAATTATCTAAGTTAAGTCATACCTAGCACTCCATATATTCAAAAGAAAAACATTTTCCTCCTGTGTGCACAACAAAACAGTATTGTTCAGTCTATTTATAAGCATTAAATGTGATAAAATAACATCTTAAATATTTAATACTTGTCTTGTGTGTGCACAACAAACTCATATTAAATATTTAATACTCTATTGTTTTATCATGCTAGAAGGCGACGTTCGATATTCCAAATATCTTTAAACGTTACAACTTAATATAGTTTATTTGAGGGTTTTGTTTTTAATTTGTCTCATCTTGTTTTGCACACACACACACACACACACACACACACACACACACACACACACACACACACACATATATATATATATATATATATATATATATATATATATATATATATATATATATATTGTATAAGCATGCACATATAGAATATTATATTCTACCCGGATTGATTATGAACTTTTATTCTAGTTTGGTTCACTAGAGTCACCAAGTGAACCAAAAGGTCAAATCCTAGGAGTGTAAGAATTAATATTTAAATATAACTATACATTTAAACCCGGGCTCCAGCGCTCTTTGCTCCTTGATCTCCAATTCTTCAAAATAATTATAAATATTCCAATTACAAAACTATTTAAAATAAATAGAAACCTTGATCAGCAGTCAAGGGGAAGTACATAGGAGGGAGATAGAATTTACATTAAAAAAAAATTAGAGAAGACGAGGTATGCAGACCCCATTTAATAAAACTCATACATTCATGCATGCAACTAAAATAAAATTCAATTACATTGGTCAATAGTCCATAATCAATCTCATTCATTATCATACACATCTACACATGCATCAATAAATAAATTCATCTCATGAATAATAAACATTCAATATATATTGATATCATTTAATGGACAAATTTAGTTAGCATAAAATTTAATTTTGAATCAAAATAAACTCCTTTATTTAAATTCAATTTAAATCAAAATAAACCTCTTTTATTTTAATTTATCCAATTTTAAATAAAATAAACCATTTTGTTTTAATCAAATTTTTAATCATAATAAACTCATTTATTTTAATTAATTATGGAATCTAATTTCAAGTCAAAATAAACTCTTTTATTTTGAAAACACGAATTTTCTTTCCTATTCACAAATAAACTCATTTATTTTGAATAATATGAAATATTATTCCATATCTAAATAAACTCATTTATTTATGAAAATACGGATTCTCTTTCCTATTCACAAATAAACTCCTTTATTTTGAATAATATGAAATCTTATTTCATATCTAAATAAACTCCTTTATTTAAGGAAATATAGAATCCAATTCCAACTCCAATTAGTTATCATGGAGTTCAATTCTAACTCTAATTAGTTAGCATGAAATTTAATTTTAAAATTAAAATAAACTTTTTATTTTAATTATATATATATATATATATATATATATATATATATATATATTCACGTGGGTCACCACGTGAATAAGGATGCTGGAATTTATGGATGGTGATAGAAATTCCCTTGAATCATACTCTTGTATCATGCAGAATAAACAAGATCTTATATATATATATATATATATATAGGATACATGAATCAGATTCATATATATAAACAAGATTCTATATATATTTAAGATACATGAATCTTGGTAATTGGATCACCATCACCAGGGGCTTCCTTTATAGTAGACTCATATATTAACTTTTGAAAAATAAAACCACCCAAACACAAGGATCAGGGAAACCGAAGATCTAACTCAGCGAAATACTGATTTTCATAAAAAAAAAATTCGCGAATTATTTTTTTTTCATAAAATAATAATTTTATATAATAAAATTATGCCCAATTAAATTATTCTAAACACATATCAATATACATATCAAATCAAAATAATTAATAATTCGTATAAAGGTTTGACTCTGATGTTACTGTTAGGTTTATTATTGTGATAACCCGGAAATTTGAATAATCCGAATTTTTCGAATAAAATTTTTTTTATTTAATATTGGCATTAATTGTTAATATTGTACTGTGTATCTGTGTTACGAATCTCGAGAATTAGTCAGTTGGTGTATTGACTGAAAAATTAGAGTAGAGTTGTACTTAACAGCTTTAGAAACCCTAACCCTAATTTCTGAAAAGGGATTCGATAGAAAATGCAATTAAAATAATTGTATCGATGAATACGTGTTTGTACTGTGTAAAAATTTTGATCCATGATTGATCAGATAAGGTTTAAAATTAATAACCCTAATAATAGATTAGAAACCCTAATCGAATGTCGGGAATCCCTAATTTCATATCCGAGAATCCTAAACCCTAATTAGAAAACCCTAATCCTAATTGATAAGCTTAATATGTGTTTATTAAACGTTGATGTGATTAGGAAACCCAAATTTAATTAGGAAACCCTAACTGTAATTTTGAAAATTTAAATTTTCTAATTAAAACCCTAATTTGGAAATTTTAGAAACTAATGTTGTAAAACATAAGGGTTAGAACCTTAGGGTTAAACCCTAAGGGTTTGGATATTGTCAAGTATGCCATTAAAATTTCATGTACAAAGACCAAAATGTCCTTTTAGTATATTTTTATTAGATAACTTGTAGAAAAAAATTGCAACACCTTTAGTTGGTGACCAACTATGTTGACTTGGTAACTCAAAATATCATCAAATCTGCCTCCACATGACAGCAACATCAGATATTGCATTATATCATAATATATATATATAGATTAAGAAAGAGAAAGTGTGCAAAATTGGGTTTTATTCACTCAAGCTCTCACCTACTCTCTCTCTCACCAAAACCTCCGAATTCTTCAAGTGTTTCAGTCACAAAACACCTCACTTAAACACCAATATCAGATAAGGAGAACAAAGATCAAAGCTTTGCATTAGAAAGGTATAAACCCTAGCTAGCCCTTTGATCTTGTATGCTTGTAAAAAAATTTGTTTAAAGTGTTTGATCAGGTGTTATATGATGTTTTTAGATAATCTATGTTGATTCAACATGGATCCATAGCATCAAAAGGCTTTAAAATGAAGTTTTCAAAAACTATCCATGAACCCTAGAAAATGGTCTGACAAGCTAAAGTCAGGAGCCATAAATCTTTCCCTGTTTTTGGTTTTTGTTGTTTTAGGTTTTGGATCTATAGTTTGGTATGTGGTCTTTGATCTGAAAGTGATATCATAACCATTGAATGTCTAGAATGTGAGTTATAAACGATCAAAACCCATTGACCAGGCATGACCAGAGAAAATTTGGGTAACCTAGAAAGGCTAAACCAGCGTCTAACAAGTTTTTCTAAGTCATAGATCTGACAGGTGTGATGTTGTTTGTTGATGTTGTTGTAATAAATGTGTAGTCTGATGTGTGGACTTGAGATCTATACCTTTAGATCTCTTAAATAACAAACATGTAGGATTTTATGGATGGTCAAACCAAGCTACTCGGTCACGAGTTGCAGTTTTTGGAATTTTCAGAAATCGCATGAGTAAGCCCTCTGACAGGGTTTGACCGGATCCTATCTAGTAAACGTGTTATGTTTGGACTGAACTAATGTTATGAAGTTGTTCCTTGTCATGTGTGCTAGAAGTATGAACCAAGAACTCACTTGTTTGATGACCAGAATATAGATATTATCAAGCATCAAAGTAGGTACTCGAAACTGCCTAGATTTCTGGGTAACCCAGAAAACCCAAGAACACGTTGTCAGTGATTTTGGAGATTCAAATCTCCTTGCTGAGAAGTGTTATAACCAAATTGATAACTGAATATTATAGTATTATATACATGCTACAATATCGAAGTCTTAAATTGACCATAACAGATTCGAGAAGAGAATTAGGGCCGGTCAAACATAACCCCTTGAACACTGATTTTGTCAGTGTTCTTGAGCCAAGAACACCTAAGATGACAGAAAGCGTCACTAAAGGCCAGCGACGGTTTAATTATTTTTAATTTCTGAATTTCCGAAAATTTCTTTAAAATAGAAAATAAATTATAAAAATTACAAAAAAAAATGGTTTTAAAAATCATTTTAAATTCTGAAAAATAACTTTTAATTATTTGGGACATTTTTCATTAATAATTATAATTATTTGAATATTAATGATATTTAATTAATTTAATTAGTACATTAAATAAATTAAAGAAAAATAATTTAATATTATGAAAAATCATTTTAAATAAGAAAAATGTATTTAAAAATATTTTGAGTTATAAATATAACTTTTAATATTTTTGGAGAATTTTTATTAATAATTTAATATTAATGATATTAGACATATTTAATTATTGTATTAAATAAATAAGTTAAAAATGATTTTATTGATTTAAAAATTATTTTAAATGAGAATAAAGTGTTAGAAAATATTTTAAATTATAAAATATAATTTTTAATATTTTTGGAGAATTCTCATTAATAAATTAATATTAATGACATTAGATTTATTTAATTATTATATTAAATAAATGAATTAAAAATAATTTTATTGATTTAAAAATCATTTAAAAATGAGAAAAATGATTTAAAAATATTTTAAGTTATAATTAATGACTTTTAATATTTTGATGATAATTTCATTAATATTTAAATATTAATGGTGATGGTTTAAAAATAATTTTAATTAATTTAAAAATCATTTAAGTAGAATATTGATGATTTAAAAATATTTTAAATTATTAATAATAACTTTAATATTTTGACAAGTATAACATTAATATTTTTATATTATTAAATATTAATGATAATAAGATTGTTTGATAATTAAATCATTTAAAAATGATTCCGATGTTTAAAAAATTATTATAAATTATAATAATTGTTTAAATATTATTAAAAGCTTCCGAAAAATATTATAAACGATATTTGACTTATCTAAAATAATATTGAAACTTAGAGACCAAGTTTAATTGACAATAACTGTGTTAGTTGTCGGGTAGGGTGACCAGAACACCGAGAATAGACCGAAGGCCAACCAGACCAAACTAGTTAGACTTGATAAGTGTTTATATAGGTTATAAACACTGATGTGACTATGTGGTAATGTGTCTAGGAGAAGATTGACTGTGAATTATAGTGTTGCGTGTTATGAAATATTATGCTAATTGTGAGACCGATATTATTGGTTATAGGTCTTTCGAAAGCAAATAAGTATATTGTGTAGCTGTATCAGCGGAAGAGGCAAGTTTCCTAACTCAACCTTGAGTTATATTCATTCAATTATTATAGTGGTTAATTATTGTTAATTATACCACGTCCAAGAATTTATTGTTGATTATTCGCAATTAGTACATATTTAATAATTCAAATTGAATTACTGATTCGTAAAATATACATTTGTAGAATAACTGTTGTTGGATATTCATATCCGTAGAAGCTAATATTGACATTACAGATAATTCTTAATTATTGTCGAATTATATTGAGAAATGTCTTAGCTAATTATTCTGGCTATACGAACATTTGTTAGAACTTGATAGATTCGAGAAGAAAATTCAATTGTGATAGGTATAATTTTTCTTATATATTTTGATGATAACAATAATGTATTAAATATTTAATTATTTATTTTATTTTACTTGAATTAGTTTATCATTAACCTTGATAAATTATATGTCAAGTGTTAAATAAATTAATTCATATATTATTTAAAGGTAAGGATACCCTATTTCTTTCCAAAAAACAAAGTTGGGCAAATTACTTTTAAATATATATATTATATCCGTATATATATATAAAGGATACTAGATATATATGAATGCATGCTACCATATGTGTTATAATATACATGCATGCGTATGGTTTTATATGCTGCCATTCCTTAGAAGTATCAAAACCGTGACTATCTTTTTGGGACTTTAATTGAAGAATGTGTTAGCTTGTATTAGTCAAACAAATTAAATGCTTAGTCGGTCAAAAATTGCCTGGGCGGAATTCAACCTCTTTACCGCGTATAAGATTGATCAAATCTGGACCATTCAATTCAAAAATAATTGATCTAAACCATACATTCAAAATTTACTTTTCTAAATGACAATTTTGCCCCAACTTCAAAAATTCTATAAATAGGGAGTATTTCATTCATTTGGTTTTTGCAAATTCAGTGAAAAGAAAATCATACTCTTCTTGTCTACATTCTCTCCAAAGCTTTACATCTCTTCTTTCAAAGGTTCTTTGTGTTAAAGAGAAAAATTGGTCCAAGTATTGAGATAAGTTTGATTTCTGTTAAATTATTTCTTACTTGTAATTTATCTATAAATATACAAATACATATTGTTCTACATAATTTTATATATCTATATTTCATCTATTTATCAAATAAAATGATACTTGGGCGCCAAAAGGCTACGGAGATAAACCTCTACGGAGAGGAATCCGACCGTACGATTCCTTATAGTCTTCAGTAATCTTTTATTGATATTATTTATATAAATATCGTAAAATAGATACGACACTTGATAGCTCAAAACAACACTGAGATACTGCTCCAAAAAGAGTAGTCATCCGAACTGAATTTAAGAATCGTAGTGGTCTATTGAAATTATTTATATAAATATCAATTGTGAAAATTATAAATTTTGTTATACTTGGACGCCGCAAGGCTACGGAGATAAACCTCTACGGAGAGGAATCCAACCGTACGATTCCTTATAGTACCAAGTGACACTATTTATAACGAGTTCACATAATAGATAAAATATTTCTATATATTATTTGAGTTAAACAAATAATATTTGTTATATCAATTTGTGCTAAACTGAGATCATATTTATTGAGTAATTTGAATTTTTCAGTTATACAAGTAGTGATTTATTTAATTCATATAATACTTGGTAAGAATTAATTGAGAAACAATTCTATATTATCCATAGAAAAACACCCTTTATTTTATAGAATTGTTAATTCTTTATAAAGTGCTTTAATATCATATATTTGCTTAATTAGAAGCATAAGGAAATCTAAACAATAATTTCTATTCGTTTATTTGAGAAGCATTACTCTGTACTTAAATTGTATCAGCTTAGTCAAGAAGCAATTTGTTATAAACTCATTTGTAAAAGGAGAAAAGGCTAGAATTAGTTTATTTTATGTACCTGTGAGAAAGACGAGTAATTCTTCGACCAAGACCAGAGTCTCAAAGAGGTCAGCGGGAAGTTGGGTCTCTAGTGTACTTGTGAGGTGAGGAAGAGACTGTTGTTTTAAGACCAGATCATAGAATAGAACTGAACTCAAAAAGAAGTACAACTAAACTTGAGGAAGGAGCGAGGAGCTTACTGTCCAACATAGAATAGTTGAATAGTTGAAAGTTTGTATATAA
The DNA here is from genome assembly GCA_016801055.1 of Panax notoginseng. Taxonomy (NCBI): domain Eukaryota; kingdom Viridiplantae; phylum Streptophyta; class Magnoliopsida; order Apiales; family Araliaceae; genus Panax; species Panax notoginseng. The sequence goes on from CM029020.1 coordinate 34,566,782, forward strand.
AACTTTGTAAAGGCTTCTCCACCTGTTGAAAGAGTTTTTATTACTACTAGTAATAGGATCTCAAGTTCCATGTAAGGACTTGAGACTGGACGTAGCAACATACCAAGGGGTGTATGTTGTGAACCAGATAAATCTATGTGCATTGTGATTGAATTTTTACTGTCTTGCATATTAATTTCTAACACTACAAATTAATTATCCAAAAATTCAAAAAGGCCTAAGATAATTTTTAATCTGTAATAATATATTCAACCCCCCTTCTAGATTATTATTGAACTTTCAATTGGTATCAGAGCAGTGCTCTTTAACTTGTTTGTTGAGTATATACAGGCATACTTAAGAGTAGATCCATGGCCTACAATGCTACTGGTTGCGGGGAAGGATTATCTATGTCCAGACCTCCACTATTTGATGGTACAAATTTTTCCACCTGGAAAAACATATTCAAAATCTATGCCAAATCTCAAGGAATCAAAATCTGGTGTGCCATTGAACGAGGTGTGCAAATTCCAACCAAAATTGAAGGAGAAAAGACTGTTGAGAAAGACATATATGAATTCACCACTAAAGAAGAAGAGATCATGAATATTGCATCCCGAGCAGAACAAGTGCTGACCAGTGCTTTGATTGAGAAAGAATACAAAAGAGTTAGTAACTGCAAAAATGTAAAAGAGATCTGGGAAAAATTAATTGTAACCTATGAAGGTACCAATCACATCAAAGAAACCAGAAAAGATGCTCTAATTCAAGAGTATGAAAGCTTCAAGCTTGAAGAAGGAGAAAAGATCATTGATATGGAAACTATATTTTCCAGAATCATTGATGAACTAGAGCAATTGAGAAAAGCATACACTACAAATGAGAAAAATAGAAGAATTCTCAAAGCCCTTCCATCCATTTGGAAAATGAAGGTCACTGCAATAAAAGAAATGCAAGATTTAACTACATATCCTATGGACAATCTCATCGAAAATCTTCATGCCCACAAAGTTGATATGATCGTTGAAAAAGCTGGATCAGATACAGATCTCAAAAAGAAAGGAATCGCCTTCAAAGCCCTTTTGGTTGATCAAGAAAGTGACGATGAAGAATTAAATGAAGAACTTCTCAGTCTAGACAACAATGAAGTTGCTCTACTGTCCAGACAACTCAGAAGAGTAATCCAAAGCAAAGTAAGAAAATATGGCAAAGGCTTCATGAAAACAAACAATAACTTCAACAACTTCAAAGGCAAACAATTTTTCAGATCAAAGACGCAAGGACGAAATTTCAAAGCAAGTAACAACTTCAGGAGTACCAATCCAAATGAAAATTCAAACACATGTTTCGAATGTAAGCAGCCTGGACACTTCAAGAAGGACTGTCCAAAACTAGTCAACAACAAAGTTCTTATAACTGAAGAAGGATGGGATTTAAGTGACGAGGAAGAAACTGCTGAGCAAATCGAAGAAATTGCAAATCTCTGCTTAATGGCAGATAATGACTCATCACCAAGATCAGAGGCAAATTCTGAACACCAACTGCCTAGCACTTCATTTTCATACACACTAGAAAATATAAATGAAGAACACTATGAATTACAAAAAGCTTTTAGTCATTTATATGGAAGTAATGAACTAATAAAAGAATAATTAGAAAGATTAAGAAAAACAAATACAAGTCTTGAAATTGAAAATGCTAATTTTATTATTACTAATGAAAGTTTAAATGAAATAAACTTAGAAAATAAAGAAGAACTAGAACAACTTAAGAAAATTAATAAAAATTTTGAAATAAAAAATTCCTCACTTATTATCTCAATTAAAAATCTTGAAATTGAAAATTCAACACTTATCGTAATCAATGAAGATAATCAAGTACAAGATCAAGCAATAATTGAAGAAATTAAAAATTCAAATTCAAATTTAAAGTCAGAAATAGAAAATCACAATTGTAAAATTGAAAACTTAACCAAAGAATGTGAAGATTTAAATAATATAATTTATAAATTTACAAAAGGAAAGAAAAATCTTGATGTCATGTTAAATCAACAGAAGTGTAGCTTTAATAAAGAAGGTTTAGGATATACAGGAGAAACAAGTAAATCAAAAGATAAAGGATTATATCACATTAAAATTAAAGAAAATGAAAATTATATATCTCCTTTTACAAAATGTTCCTATTGTAATAGAAATGGTCATTCATTTTATACGTGCAATGCTAGAAATGGAAACTATAAAGGAAAAATGATTTGGGTTCCCAAAGGAACATATACTGCACCAACCATCACAAGGAGAGAATTTCACAAACATCATTATCATACTTCTCACAATCCAGTTACTCATAGAATGATTTTTTCAACTAAAATTGATTTTCCTATGCCAAGTTTTGTAAAGAAAACTTTAAATGCTCCTTATACAAAATGGAAAAATCACCCTCAGGACCCTTCAACTTAAAGGGTACCAACTTGTGAAATTAGTACATATATTACAGGTATGTCTTGCAACCGACATGAATAAAAGCAAATGGTATCTTGATAGTGGATGTTCTAGACATATGACTCGAGACAAATCAAAATTAAGAAATTTGCAAGCTACAGAATTTGGTGAGGTAACTTTCGGTGATAACAATAAAGGTAAAATAATTGGAGTTGGATGTGTTGGTAATGAACACATAACCATTTCAAATGTTCAATTAGTTATTGGACTCAGGTATAATCTTCTATCTATTAGTCAACTATGTGATAATGATTTTAAAATATCCTTTAGTACACATAATTGCTCTATTTTTGATCAATCTGGTAAATTGATTTTAGTTTGCCCTAGATATCAAAATGTATATACCTGTGACTTAGATGCTTACTCCCATTTAGATAACATATGTCTTGTATCTGCAAATGAAGATCCTTGGCTATGGCATCGCAGACAAGGACACATAAATATGAAACTCATAAATAACATTTCCTCTAAAGAACATGTTCGTGGTCTTCCTAAATTAAAATTTTTTAAAGACCATATCTGTGAAGCTTGTGAATTAGGAAAATAAATTCATGCATCTCATAAACCTAAGTTTACTGTGTCTACCTCTCGACCCTTAGAATTATTACATATGGACCTTGTTGGACCAATCCCCAAACACAGCATGGGTGGTGCTGTATATATTCTAGTTTTGGTTGATGACTATTCACGATTTACATGGGTAGATTTTCTAAAATTTAAAAATGAGGCTATTAACTCTTTTTCTACTATGTGTAAAAAGATTCAAAATCAACAGGGAAGTTCTATTATCTATATTCGATCTGATCACGAAAAAGAGTTTGATAATTCTGATTTCATTATGTTCTGTGATGAGAATGGTATAAGTCATAACTTCTCTGCTCCATATACACCTCAGTCAAATGGTGTTGTTGAAAGGAAAAATCGTTCTTTACAAGAAATGGCTAATACAATGTTAAATGAATATCGTCTTCCAAAATATTTTTGGGCTGAAGCAGTTGCAACATAATGTTATATTTTAAACAGAGTTTTATTAAGACCCGTTTTGCTCAAAACTCCCTATGAGCTCTACTATAAAAGGACTCCAAAAATAAATTATTTTCGTGTTTTTGGGAGCAAATGTTTTATTCTAAACACCAAAGGACACCTATTGAAATTTGATCCTAAATCTGATGAAGGAATTTTTCTTGGATACTCTCTTAATAGTGAAGCATACAGAGTTTTCAACAAAAGAAGTCTAGTTGTGGAAGAATCGATGAACGTAACTTTTAATGAAACTCTGCCTCCTCCAAAATACAAAGAACTGACTGATAATGATGTTGCCATTGAAGATATTCTCAAAAATATGGAAGAACCAAAACTCGATAATACATCTCCACCTATTAATGAGAATCCCCTTGAAAATCCAAACTCTCAGTTAAATGAGTTACCTAAAGAGTCTCATATTATTAAAAATCATCCTATAGAAAATGTTATTGGAAATATTGAAAAATGAGTTATCACTAGATCACAAGTGCATAATCTAGCCGGTTATCTATCTTTCTTGTCTCAAATTGAACCTAAATCGATAAAGGATGCTTTACTAGATGAAGACTGGATAATGGCTATGCAAGAAGAACTTGAACAATTCACTAGAAACAAAGTATGGAATTTAGTCTCACCACCTAAAAATGTTTCAATAATTGGAACTCGATGGGTGTACCGAAATAAACTAGATGAAAATAGAATTGTTATTCGTAATAAAGCAAGATTAGTAGCACAAGGATATAATCAAATGGAAGGAATTGACTATGATGAAACCTATGCTCATGTTGCTAGAATTGAATCTATTCGTATATTGTTAGCATTTGCATGCCACAAAAATTTTAAACTATTTCAAATGGACGTTAAATCTGCATTTTTAAATGGTGTTATAGAAGAAGAAGTTTATTTTAAACAACCTCCTGGATTTGAAGACTTCAGTCATCCTGAAAATGTTTATAAATTATATAAAGCTCTATATGGTTTAAAACAGGCTCCAAGGGTTTGGTATGAAAGATTGAGTAAATTTTTGTTAAAAAATTGTGACGCCCCCAAAATTAGGTATACGTCACCCATCTTGGGTCGCCACTTACATGGTATAGAATTCAAATACAACTTACTAATACAACTGTCGTGTACAATACGACAGAACATAAACTGCGAGTTTGAATACAAATATTGTCTTCTAGAGAGTATCCATACTCAAAAGGAGTCATTATTACATTTATTAACACACTATTACATAGAATAGTGAGGACTACTAACTAATACTATCATTCGAACCATCACTCCGTTCCCCGACTTGCCCCAGCTATGTTCTCATTTTCTGAAGAGAACAGTGAAAGAAAGGGTGAGCTAAACTAGCCCAGTAAGAAATATTATGACTAAGATAATGCAGAATAAATTATCATTAGCCTTCAACAATGTTAAACTGATAAAATATAATAGACATCAAGTTTAACTGCAGCGGAACAAGCAATCCATTAAAAGAGTCAAGTAGAAAATAAACTCTACTATCTTTTATGATTTAAAAGGTTTTTCAACACTGCTATCGCTGAGACTCAGCTTAATAAAATAATTCACATCATCGAATCACCCCTGCACTACGGCCAAGGATATTCGTGTATTCATTAATGGTCATGATCATGCCAACAACTGTCCATCAATGCACTACGGGCCAATGAGGACTTTTACCACATCATTTGTAACATTACGGTCATGATTATACCGAATAATCCCTGGTCATAATCATACCAAGTCCATCTATGCACTACAGGCCACAGATGACTTTTAACATAATATAAACATGAGGATGATGACAATGATATAAGAATTCAATAAAACAAGTTCAAGAATTAATTTATCCAAGAATTAACAACGTCCAAATTGTCAACATGATACTACTTTGTGGAGTAAAATTCAAGAATGATCAGGAGAATATTTTCATGAATAGATACTAGATGAAGCGCAAATGTCAAGGATATTCCACAAATTTCATGGAGTATAGAAGTCAAAACTTAACCAACTGAGTATAATAAAGAATGGAATAACAAAAGAAATCACCATGCATGCGATAGACCGCACAGACAGGTTATTCCAACAGAATAATAAATAATGGAACCAGGTCCGGCGTAAAACGCACAGACAGGATATTCCAACAGAATAATAATAAAGACGGAACCAGGTCCGGTGTAAAACACACAGACAGGATGTTCCAACAGAATAATAATAAAAACGGAACCAGGTCCGGTGTAAAACACACAGACAGGATGTTCCAACAGAATAATAATAAAAACGGAACCAGGTCCGGTGTAAAACACACAGACAGGATGTTCCAACAGAATAATAGAAGAATGTCACCAAGTATAGGGTAGACCGCGTATACAGGTTATTCCAACAGAATAATAAGAAATGGAATAACAACAGTTCTCTTCATGAATAAGAAAGAATAACACCCCTTACCGTTTTAAAGAAGAGCTGAAATAAGAAAGTAGTTAAGTAGCAGAATACTCTTCTTCTCTCTCTCTATAGTTTCTCTCTATAGTTTCTCTCTCTAGAGTTCAGTGAATTCGTAAGAAATAATGAAGGAATGAGCTGCTATTTATAGAAAAATAGAATGCATAGTAACTAATCCATGAACGGTCCAGATTGATTACTTTAATCTGACGGTCCATATTTAAAGAAAAACCTTTTAAATAAAATATAATATATTCTATTTATAGAATAACTTTAATAAAGTATTCTGTTTTATATAAAAAGATGTTTCTGTTTTATTACGTTAATAATACGAATAAAACAAAACGTCATTATCGCTAAATAATTCATATTATTAACTGACAATAATTGAATCAAACTGAGTGACTTATCACATAAGCATCAATAATCAATACCGTGTGCTAGTATGAAACCACGCGTATTACTGTACTTTTACTACCGAGTAGTTCAACAGTATCAACGGTAAAACTTCCGCCGTTATTTTCATAAAGTATTTTTGTCGTTTTCTCAATCCGACAATAATTCCGTTGTGGGGTCCACCAATGATTGTACCGTCGTACGGATATTCCCCGACAAAAAGAATATTCTCCGATCAATCGAATATAATATGACAACTTGCATACTTTACAAAATTTATAAATACTACCCATAACTATTATATCAAATCCACACCATAATATAAAAAAATTTATTTCGAGAAAAATTAAATATTTATTCATAAAATCTGGGGTTTCACAAAAACGGCTTTAAACGAGGAACTGTTGATACCACTCTATTTACTAAAATTAAGAATAATGATATTTTGGTTATTCAAATATATGTTGATGATATTATTTTTGGTTCTACTAACATTACTATGTGCAATGAGTTCTCTGAAAGTATGAGTAAAGAATTTGAAATTAGCATGATGGGAGAATTAAACTTCTTCCTCTGACTGCAAATCAAACAAGGAGAAAAAGGTATTCATATATCCCAATCTAAATACTGTAAAGAAATAATCAAGAAATTTGGCCTAGAATCTGCAAAACCTCTTAACACTCCTATGTCAACAACGGATAAATTAATTATTGAAGAAACAGGAAAATCTGTTGACTCTAAGAAATATAGAGGAATGATTGGAAGTTTATTATATATAACTGCCAGTAGACCTGACATCATGTTTAGTGTTTATAAATGTGTCAGGTTTCAAGGTGATCCCAAAGAATCACATCTGACCGTAGTAAAAAGAATTTTTTGATATCTTAAAGGCACCACTGAGTTAGGTCTATGGTATCCTAAAGATCAACCATTTAATCTCGTATGTTTTTCAGACTCTGACTATGCAGGTCATCATGCCGGATATTCCCCGACAAAAAGAATATTCTCCGATCAATCGAATATAATATGACAACTTGCATACTTTACAAAATATATAAATACTACCCATAACTATTATATCAAATCCACACCATAATATAAAAAAAATTATTTCGAGAAAAATTAAATATTTATTCATAAAATCTGGGGTTTCACAATCTCCCCTCCTTATGGAATTTCGCCCTCGAAATTTACGTACGTACTTGGTATGCCGAACATGTGAGGATACCTTGACTTCACTTCAAATTCTAACTCTTGAGGTATAACCTTTAAGCATCGAATATGATCCTTCTTATCCAAGATGTTAACATGTATCTCCTCATACGTTAAATCTTTTTTATCTCGTCCCGTTCTAAATTAATAATGTGGTTCGGGTCATCCACATATTTACGTAACATCGTTACGTAAAAAAAAATGTTCTGAACACGCAACATACTTGGCGGTAAAACGAGTCTATAGGCCACAGTTCCTACTTCATCGAGGATTTCAAATGGGCCAACTAAATCGAGAGTTGAGATTTTCTCTCTTCGTCGATTCTTGCTTCTAGAATAACGCCCTCCTGAACCTTCTTACATTCATCAGCTCCGGGTGTGTAGCTTGAACGGCTTTGACGTTATCGATTAAAGTCGACTTTACTCGTATATTCGTTATCTTCATATGGGTCCCTCGAGTCTTTAACTCTATCTTCGTCATTTGTAAGTTATACGAAATGAGTCTTTGTTTTAATAACATCGCCCTCGTAAACACATACGATCTTCTACTCAACACGTCAACTACCACGTTCGTTCTTCCACAATGATATTGAATGGTACGGTCGTAATCTTCAACAGCTCGAGCCAACGTCTTTGGCGCATGTTACGTTCGTTTTAGTTGAAGAAATATTTGAGGGTTTAAGAAATGGGTTTTGTACTGGGGTCAATACAAAATTCAATTTTACGCTCTGGGGTAGGCTAAGAAGTCTTCAAGAATACGTCAAGAAATTTATTAACAATAGAAATATCGTTCAAAACTGTGACCCTCATCCAAGACTTGGATAACACGTCACATTGATACCTATCAACTTGCCATCGTCATTTACAACGTCTCCTACGGAAAGTCTAGCTTCGGTGCATTCCACACCAGGAAGTCAACAACGAAAGGAACGGGAATTTTTACTTATGGCTTGATATGACAATAATTGACTTTAGTGATTTGGTTACTTGAATTCGCATAATAGGTTGGATAGGAATATGAAAGCTAATAACCTTACGAAAAGCATGATGAGCAGTTAACCAATCGTTTCAAAAAATCACATCAATGCAAGTATTTTCAAAGAGATAAGATCAACAGGTAACGTGAAAGTGTTGATTTGAACAAGATTTATAAATAGTGGAGGTAACAAAGGTTTCTCCCAACGGAATTTCAACAGATAAATCAAAGTCTAACTTCTCCGAAGTTAAGTTCAAACATTGAACACAACTAGGTGAAATAAAAGAGTGAGTAGAACCGGTATCTAACACGGTATAGACTTCGCAAGAGTTTATGACTAACATACCCGTGATAATTTTATTCAGGTTCCTCGTCACGAAAAAAACGCTCTCTCTTAAACTACTGGCTTTGGCTTTTCTGGGACGGTCTTTGGTGCCTCCATCCTATCTGAACTTGTCTTCGGTGAACGATAAAATCGGGCTAAGTGACCTTCTCTTCCACAATTATAGCATGCTTTGGATGGCATCGCGCAGTTTGGACTGAGGTGTCCCTCCCCTCCGCATTTGAAGCATATGATAGGTGGTCGCTCTCCTTCCTTAACAACGGGTGCTGGTGCTGACGTCTTTCCATCATTGTTGAATTTCCTCTTCTTGAAATGTCCATTCTTATTGTTTTGACCATGATTACCATTAAAGTGGTTACCATTTCTGGCATGTTGATTCCCTCCATGCTTATTGTCACCGCTTTGATGACTGTTATCACCAGTATTATCATTTTTTCGGCTGCTCTCTTTTGGTTGCGTTGACTCGTTATTGCGTTCTACTAATTGAGCCCTATTTACAACATCTGAATACAAACACAGTTTATGAGAAATAAGATATTGACGTATCTCCGGTTTCAAACCTCTTAAAAACATCCGCGTCATTCTCTCTTCGTTATCCACCAAGTGGGACGCAAATCGGGACAACTCGACAAACTTGGCTTCGTACTGCGACACGGTCATGTTGTTGCTCCAACTTGATAAATTCCACCTCCTTCATGTGACGAATACTTTCGGGAAAGTACTTGTCATTGAACAGTTCTTGAAACTTCTCCAAAGACATCTTGAGTGCGTCAGGCTGGGTACGTTTTACAGATTCCCACCAGTAATCTACCTCTTCACGCAACATAAAGGTGGCAAAGGGAACCTTTTGCTCCTCGGAGCATCCCAAGACATCAAATATCTTGGTGATCTGCTTTAACCACGTCTCTGCCTTAAGTGGTTCTGGCTTTCCCAAAAACTCCGGCGGTCCTAGCTCCTTGAATTGCTTAGCGGTGACCAACCGTGGGTTGTCATTGTTTCCTCCTGCATTATAAATAGGAGCCGTCTTCGCCTGATGTTGCATGAATTCTAAAAAGCTCTTAAACGTACCATCGTTTGACAATTGATCAGTGTTGTTGTTATAGGAGGATTATCGTCATCCTGTTGCACATTGTCCTGATTATTGATCTGTGGAGACTAAACGGTCTCCTGTGCTCCATTGATGTTCTCAACATTCTCGGTTGCCATTTTTAAACACTGCCACAAAACAAGGGTTAATTGACATGCAACATATTATCCCTATACTTTGACCGACCAATTAAATACCAAATAAACTTAGGTAGGTCATACTAGCGAAGGAATTCCCCATCTCTCCCCTCCTAGTTCTATTCTCACATCCTAGCCAGGGATCATATCCCTAAGCTCTGATACCAACTGTGACACCCCCAAAATTAGGTATACGTCACCCATCTTGGGTCGCCACTTACATGGTACAGAATTCAAATACAACTTACAAATACAACTGTCGTGTACAATACGACAGAACATAAACTTCGAGTTTGAATATAAATATTGTCTTCTAGAGAGTATCCATACTCATAAGGAGTCCTTATTACATTTATTAACACACTATTACATAGAATAGTGAGGACTACTAACTAATACTATCATTCGAACCATCACTCCGTTCCCCGACTTGCCCCAGCTACGTTCTCATTTCCTGAAGAGAACAGTGAAAGAAAGGGTGAGCTCAACTAGCCCAGTAAGAAATATTATGACTAAGATAATGCAGAATAAATTATCATTAGCCTTCAACAATGTTAAACTGATAAAATATAATAGACATCAAGTTTAACTGCAGCGGAACAAGCAATCCATTAAAAGAGTCAAGTAGAAAATAAACTCTACTATCTTTTATGATTTAAAAGGTTTTTCAACACTGCTATCGCTGAGACTCAGCTTAATAAAATAATTCACATCATCGAATCACCCCTGCACTACGGCCAAGGATATTCGTGTATTCATTAATGGTCATGATCATGCCAACAACTGTCCATCAATGCACTACGGGCCAATGAGGACTTTTACCACATCATTTGTAACATTACGGTCATGATTATACCGAATAATCCCTGGTCATAATCATACCAAGTCCATCTATGCACTACAGGCCACAGATGACTTTCAACATAATATAAACATGAGGATGATGACAATGATATAAGAATTCAATAAAACAAGTTCAAGAATTAATTTATCCAAGAATTAACAACGTCCAAATTGTCAACATGATACTACTTTGTGGAGTAAAATTCAAGAATGATCAGGAGAATATTTTCATGAATAGATACTAGATGAAGCGCAAATGTCAAGGATATTCCACAAATTTCATGGAGTATAGAAGTCAAAACTTAACCAACTGAGTATAATAAAGAATGGAATAACAAAAGAAATCACCATGCATGCGATAGACCGCACAGACAGGTTATTCCAACAGAATAATAAATAATGGAACCAGGTCCGGCGTAAAATGCACAGACAGGATATTCCAACAGAATAATAATAAAGACGGAACCAGGTCCGGTGTAAAACACACAGACAGGATGTTCCAACAGAATAATAATAAAAACGGAACCAGGTCCGGTGTAAAACACACAGACAGGATGTTCCAACAGAATAATAATAAAAACGGAACCAGGTCCGGTGTAAAACACACAGACAGGATGTTCCAACAGAATAATAGAAGAATGTCACCAAGTATAGGGTAGACCGCGTATACAGGTTATTCCAACAGAATAATAAGAAATGGAATAACAACAGTTCTCTTCATGAATAAGAAAGAATAACACCCCTTACCGTTTTAAAGAAGAGCTGAAATAAGAAAGTAGTTAAGTAGCAGAATACTCTTCTTCTCTCTCTCTATAGTTTCTCTCTATAGTTTCTCTCTCTAGAGTTCAGTGAATTCGTAAGAAATAATGAAGGAATGAGCTGCTATTTATAGAAAAATAGAATGCATAGTAACTAATCCATGAACGGTCCAGATTGATTACTTTAATCTGACGGTCCATATTTAAAGAAAAACCTTTTAAATAAAATATAATATATTCTATTTATAGAATAACTTTAATAAAGTATTCTGTTTTATATAAAAAGATGTTTCTGTTTTATTACGTTAATAATACGAATAAAACAAAACGTCATTATCGCTAAATAATTCATATTATTAACTGACAATAATTGAATCAAACTGAGTGACTTATCACATAAGCATCAATAATGAATACCGTGTGCTACTATGAAACCACGCGTATTACTGTACTTTTACTACCGAGTAGTTCAACAGTATCAACGGTAAAACTTCCGCCGTTATTTTCATAAAGTATTTTTGTCGTTTTCTCAATCCGACAATAATTCCGTTGTGGGGTCCACCAATGATTGTACCGTCGTACGGATATTCCCCGACAAAAAGAATATTCTCCGATCAATCGAATATAATATGACAACTTGCATACTTTACAAAATTTATAAATACTACCCATAACTATTATATCAAATCCACACCATAATATAAAAAAATTTATTTCGAGAAAAATTAAATATTTATTCATAAAATCTGGGGTTTCACAAAAACGGCTTTAAACGAGGAACTGTTGATACCACTCTATTTACTAAAATTAAGAATAATGATATTTTGGTTATTCAAATATATGTTGATGATATTATTTTTGGTTCTACTAACATTACTATGTGCAATGAGTTCTCTGAAAGTATGAGTAAAGAATTTGAAATTAGCATGATGGGAGAATTAAACTTCTTCCTCTGACTGCAAATCAAACAAGGAGAAAAAGGTATTCATATATCCCAATCTAAATACTGTAAAGAAATAATCAAGAAATTTGGCCTAGAATCTGCAAAACCTCTTAACACTCCTATGTCAACAACGGATAAATTAATTATTGAAGAAAAAGGAAAATCTGTTGACTCTAAGAAATATAGAGGAATGATTGGAAGTTTATTATATATAACTGCCAGTAGACCTGACATCATGTTTAGTGTTTATAAATGTGTCAGGTTTCAAGGTGATCCCAAAGAATCACATCTGACCGCAGTAAAAAGAATTTTTTGATATCTTAAAGGCACCACTGAGTTAGTTCTATGGTATCCTAAAGATCAACCATTTAATCTCGTATGTTTTTCAGACTCTGACTATGCAGGTCATCATGCCGATCAAAAAAGTATTAGCGGTACTTGTCAATTCCTAGGAGGATGTTTGGTTTCATGGTTTTCTAAAAAGTAGAACTCTGTCTCTATTTCAACCACTGAAGCAGAATACGTTGCAGCCACACGATGTTGTGCTCAAGTATTGTGGATGAAACAGACCCTTGCTGATTATAAATTAAAATTTGATTGTGTTTCAATTTTATGTGATAATACCAGCACAATAAATCTAAGCAAAAATACAGTCCTACATGCTAGGTCAAAACATATAGACATTAGGCACCATTTTTTACGTGATCATGTTAATAACGGAAACATTAAATTAGAACATATTGACACTGAATCAAATATAGCTGATATATTTACTAAACCACTAAGTTCAGAAAGATTTTGTAAATTAAGAATTGAACTAGGAATGATAGACAACTGCCCTTAATCATTTCCATTTATTTTTATATTTAGATATTATATATATATATATATATATATATATATATATAATTATCATTAACATATATATTTGTTTTGCTAAAATAAGGTATATATATAGATATATATTTAAATCTGATCCATCAGTTTTGCTCATCCAACGGTCCACGGTATGCAAGCCGCGTCCCTTTCATCTCAACCAATTAAAATCAACTATGTAAAGCACAAGGATTATGCTTCAGAATCATCCGATCAAGACTGAGCTTTGATCTGAATCCTTGGATTTTGTCTTACAAAGAAACACATCTCCTGTAAATTAACAGCCGCTGATCCGAATCTACGAAAATCTCTCACCGTTGGATCAACTCAGTAAGACAAAACATATATACTTTTTTTTGTATTTTTTAATTTCATTTGTTTTTCTGATTCTTTCTCTCTCTTCTCTCATGCGTCTTCTTCTCTCTCTCTATTGTCCTTCACCATCTCCGATCTCTTCTATCTATTTCTAATCTACTGGTCTGATAATAATCAATCCTCATCTTCTCTAAATCTTGATGTACAAACTCTTTCTCTGGTATATTCAATCAAAAAAAATTTCAAAAAATTTCTTAGGGTTTCTTCTTTCATTGGAGTGTCCTCGGATATGTTAAGTTCTTTGCATACAGTTCATTTTTGCAATTATATTTTTAGGGCTTCTCTGTTTCTGGATCTGTCTTTCTAGAGATTTAAAAATACTTTGCTTAATTTTTTTTTGTATTTTTAAAAAAATTAAGGTTGGTTCATTATCTTTAAACATTTTTACTAATAAACTACTGAAATGGTGTTGAGAGTGAGATCTTTATATATATATATATATATATATATATATAGAGTTATATATATATATAATCTATATAAAAGTATATGTATATATATAACTCTATATATATATATATAACTCTATATATATATATATATATATATATATATATATATATATATATATATATATATCTGCATTTCGGTTACAAATTTATGTTGCTTCAACTAAGAACGATAAAATACTGCGCATAATGGAACTAATATATGCTAAATACCCACTCAGGTATATTCTTTCTAACTCTTCATATTGTTAATTGTGTGGATACCGATGTCCACTAGCTTACTTTCTGCATCTTATATAGTATGTCCATACTAGCATTCTCGGGTAGATTAACTGCATTAACTGCTCTTTGATATCCCTTACGCTTTACCATAAATTTTGAAATCTTACACTCTACCTGCTACTTTGAAAATTCTATGGCTGAAATCCAAATTTCTTGCCGTGTTTTATAATATGTTTCCAGACTTTCAGTAATCATTCTTACGACTTGACTAAATTTTAGTTTTTTTTCCATGACATGTGGCAATTTTTTACTATTTCGGGTTTACCAGACTGCTTCTCTTAAATATTTACTGTCTCTTCTAATCATACCCTGTGTAACTTACTGTGTCTCTTAAATGTTCAATTCACCTAGTTACTGTGTAATCCTGTTACATGCTCCTTTCCCAACTTATTTATTACTACTTACTTAGCGTACATCTTACCTGCCGAAATACAATATTTTCTCTCCCTCTCTCTTTATAACTAGCCTCTTTCAAAAATGCATCTCTTACTACAATCCTTTCTCAGTCTAATCCTTTCTCCTCTACTTCCTGCCTCCATACTCCTCATGTCTAACATATTTTCCTCCAAATGAAAGGCACTACCTCTTCACTCTGAACTTCACTTTTCAAATGGTGTTCCTCATTTAACTACCATATCGGCACAGGCTAAATATAAATCAATGCGTCATAATCTCTGTCCTGGCAATGTCATTACCTTTCATGGTTTTCCAAAACTCTTTGATCATTTTAAAAATGTAGGGTGGGACTGTCTGATCTCTTTCAATGATAAATCTGTTTATCCAAGTCTAATTGCTGAATTTTACTCTCACGTGGAGTTTTCTATTGATTCATCGGGATTATTAAAAAGTATAACAACTTGTCTACAAGGCCAAACATATATAATTGATGAAATGTTTATTGTTAATGCTCTCAAATTATCTTCATATACACTCGACCTACCTAGAGTCAATTCCTATCTCCATCCCTCTGGTATATCAGTTGAAGAATGTATGTTGTTCAAATTCAATCTTTCTGTAGTTTCTGACCAAATGGTACCACCTGTCTTATTTGATTTTCCATGCAAAATTGGCTTAGAGTTTTTAACTCCCGAGTGTCAATTCTTAGGCAAAATTCTGCGACAAAACTTTATGCATGTTCGAGACGATCGTAAAATGCTGCCTTTTGACTTAGAAATAATCAAAAGTTTACTGAATGAATGTATGCCTTACAATTTGGCATATTTTCTGCTTACCTCCTTCGAACTCTGCTTTCAACAAAATTTTCTTGGGTTCGGTCTCCTCCTCACCAAAATTTTCACCTTTTTAGATCTTCCTTTGAATACTCATCACTCTAAGCATGTTCCTACAAGCAATATTATTGCTCATCTAAATCTACCACCCCAACCCCTCATTATCTTTAAACCTCTGGATAATGAACAATTGGAAACCACCATCAACCTGACCTCCAAACTTGACTCTCTAAATAGCATGAATCAGCTATTACTTCACAATCAAACACTGCTTTTGGAAAAATTGGAAGACACTCTGCTTACTTTACACACTGTCAAAACCATTGTCTGTTTATTATT
This sequence comes from Panax notoginseng, assembly GCA_016801055.1. Classification (NCBI taxonomy): domain Eukaryota; kingdom Viridiplantae; phylum Streptophyta; class Magnoliopsida; order Apiales; family Araliaceae; genus Panax; species Panax notoginseng. The sequence continues at coordinate 34,582,977 of CM029020.1, forward strand.
AGAACACAACAACATGATGCTGAATCCTTTCAACACTGGACCAGATTTTACTGTGCCTGTCCCTCCACCAGCAAATACATACGAAAATGTTCCGGATTTGTCCCATTTCTCTCCTCTTGATCTAGAGGATATTCAACTGTATGATGTTGTGTGACTGACTACTTATTTTGTTTATCTCCTACTTCGGATTACTGTACTCCCTAATCCCTCACCCTTCTCTCCTTCCGTAACTATCTTGCATACTACTACTACTACTACTCCTGTTTCATCTTGTAAATATTTCTTTTGGGCTAACTGATTTTGCAGGTGTTTCTACCGATTTTCTTTGCAGTTTTTCACATCTTCTTACCCCGTCATTTTTTATGATGACAAAGGGGGAGAAGAAAAATATGCAACAGCAGGCGGGAATATTTATATAACTGCCATATATGGATATATATATATATATATAAAAAAAAAAACTGCCATGTATGAACTTTAACTGCTAAGGGGGTTCATAATTTAAGGGGGAGTCTTTACTAAATCCAAAAATATTTTTACAAAATTGTCATCATCAAAAAGGGGAAGATTGATAGGTATAATTTTTCGTGTATATTTTGATGATAACAATTATGTATTAAATATTTAATTATTTATTTTATTTTACTTGAATTAGTTTATCATTAACCTTGATAAATTATATGTCAAGTGTTAAATAAATTAATTCATATATTATTTAAAGGCAAGGATACCCTATTTCTTTCCAAAAAACAAAGTTGGGCAAATTATTTTTAAATATATATATATATATATATATATATATATATATATATATATAAAGGATACTAGATATATATGAATGCATGCTACCATATGTGTTATAATATACATGCATGCGTATGGTTTTATATGTTGCCATTCCTTAGAAGTATCAAAACCGTGACTATCTTTTTGGGACTTTAATTGAAGAATGTGTTAGCTTGTATTGGTCAAACAAATTAAATGCTTAGTCGGTCAAAAATTGCCTGGGCGGAATTCAACCTCTTTACCACGTATAAGATTGATCAAATCTGGACTATTCAATTCAAAAATAATTGATCTAAACCGTACATTCAAAATTTACTTTTCTAAATGACAATTTTGCCCCAACTTCAAAAATTCTATAAATAGGGAGTATTTTATTCATTTGATTTTTACCAATTCAGTGAAAAGAAAATCATACTCTTCTTGCCTACATTCTCTCCAAAGCTTTACATCTCTTCTTTCAAAGGTTCTTTGTGTTAAAGAGAAAAATTGGTCCAAGTATTGAGATAAGTTTGATTTCTGTTAAATTATTTCTTACTTGTAATTTATCTATAGACATACAAATACATATTGTTCTACATAATTTTATATATCTATATTTCATCTATTTATCAAATAAAAGGATACTTGGGCGCCGCAAGGCTACGGAGATAAACCTCTACAGAGAGGAATCTGACCGTACGATTCCTTATAGTCTTCAGTAATCTTTTATTGATATTATTTATATAAATATCGTAAAATAGATACGACACTTGATAGCTCAAAACAACACTAAGATACTGTTCCAAAAAGAGTAGTCATTCGAACCGGATTTGAGAATCGTAGTGATCTATTGAAAATATTTATATAAATATCAATTGTGAAAATTATAAATTTTGTTATACTTGGACGCCGCAAGGCTACGGAAAGGAATTCAACCGTACGATTCCTTATAGTACCAAGTGACACTATTTATAACGAGTTCACATAATAGATAAAATATTCCTATATATTATTTGAGTTAAACAAATAATATTTGTTATATCAATTTGTGCTAAACTGAGATCATATTTATTGAGTAATTTGAATTTTTCTGTTATACAAGTAGTGATTTATTTAATTCATATAATACTTGGTAACAATTAATTGAGAAACAATTCTATATTATCCATAGAAAAACACCCTTTATTTTATAGAATTGTTAATTCTTTATAAAGTGCTTTAATATCATATATTTGCTTAATTAGAAGCATAAGGAAATCTAAACAATAATTTCTATCTGTTTATTTGAGAAGCATTACTCTGTACTTAAATTGTATCAGCTTAGTCAAGAAGCAATTTGTTATAAACTCATTTGTAAAAGGAGAAAAGGCTAGAATTAGTTTATTTTATGTACCTGTGAGAAAGACGAGTAATTCTTCGACCAAGACCAGAGTCTTAGAGAGGTCAGCGGGAAGTTGGGTCTCTAGTGTACTTGTGAGGTGAGGAAGAGACTGTTGTTTCAAGACCAGATCATAGAATAGAACTGAACTCAAAAAAAAGTACAACTAAACTTGAGGAGGGAGCGAGGAGCTAACTGTCCAAGATAGAATAGTTGAATAGTTGAAAGTTTGTCTATAAAACTTTGTAAAGGCTTCTCCGCCTGTTGAAGGAGTTTTTATTACTACTAGTAATAGGATCTCAAGTTCCAAGTAAGGATTTGAGACTGGACATAGCAACATACCAAGGGGTGTATGTTGTGAACCAGATAAATCTCTGTGCATTGTGATTGAATTTTTACTATCTTGCATATTAATTTCTAACACTGCAAATTAATTATCCAAAAATTCAAAAAGGCCTAAGATAAGTTTTAATCTGTAATAATCTATTCAACCCCCCTTCTAGATTATTATTGAACTTTCAAATTGTTATTTACATATCAATGCCAATTATTTCAGCTAAATCGATAAGTAAATAGAAATTGAAATCATAGTGTCTCGTTGTTAAATCAAATCTTGATTCTAAGACTGACAAAAATAAACTTTTATATAAAGGGAACATTTTATTGGTCGTAAATTTGACTTTTGCGCGCATTTTTAGTATTATGCATAATATAGAGTACAAAGAGTTGGCTGGCTCTAAGTACTTGCATAAGGGTATGATTTAATCTTTATGGTTATCTGAGACACCTGGGTATATCAAAGTCAAAACTTTGATAGTTACTCGAGAAGAGAAGTTCAAGATCCAACGGATCGCTCAGCATAAATCTGGAAAACATCCCATTTTGCTATTTCGTAGAATTAATTCTTGATTATTCATTAGAATATCGTAGAAAACCTTGAAAGTTTAATACTCTTTCATTATCAGATTATTGTTGCATAGAATGCGAGAAAACTTGTTATTTATTCCTATACATTTATCGTATGTCTTAACTTGCGGGGCAAACTTGTTGTTCACCCTTGCTAAATAAAACTTTTCAGCTAGGGACGAAGTTGCAGAAGGTGCTGTGAAGAAGAACAAAGGAAAAGGCATAGTGATAAATTAGTATAATGAACATTATTAATATTATGTTGTATTGTAAACCCTTTTTGTATATCTAAAGGGTATGTTTTTAATGTTAAGGTTAGCGGACCTAGGATTATTGTATTAACAATCTCTGTTAATGACTTATGTATTACTATTTTTATATGAATGGGTAGTTAGATGTTATTATATTGTGGATCGTGAACACCAAATTTGGGGGGTCAGGTAACCCGGGTTTTGGGGTGTCACAGTTATATTCGTGAATGCAATCAAATTGCACAAAGTAAGCGAAAACGTGAAAAATCAGAGTTTTAAAATTTTACAAACAATTATGCACAATTATTAATTAAACAAAAAGATAAAGAACAAGAATCATACCCTTGAAGATTCGAGCTTTCTCAGGTACAAGTTCACCTCCAAATCATTTTCGCGTTCAACTTGAATCCACCAGGTTTGGTTCCTTCCTTTGATCAATGTTAGCCACCCAAATGTTTGGCCTCTAGAAGTGATCCACCAAGGAAGAAGAAAGATTCAAGAAGAAGGGTGGTTAGCTAAACCTTAATTTTCTATCTGTATAAAAAAATGTGTACTCTCCAACAATTAGAATCACGTATATTAATATCTGATATAAGACTCCTCTTATAAAGATATCAATTAACCCTTCTAATCTAATTAGAAAATAGGGTATTATTTAATTAATTAAATAAGCTACCTAATCTTATTAGGGATAATTAATTAAACTCTTTTAATTAATTTAACCTCTTAATCTTATTAGAAATATATGAGAGTACTTTTATTAATTAATTTCAAAACTCCTTTAGGAATTAAATGATAATAATAATAATAATAATAATAATAATAATAATAATAATAATAATAATAATAATAATAATAATAGTAATAATAATAATAATAAGACTCCTCTTATTAATTTATATTAAATAATAAATATTAAGCTATTTAATTTATTCTACCACCATAGATTAAATTAAATATACTTAACTTATTATTACGATTATGTCATTAACTTCTTAAATAATTATTCTTCCTTTTATGGTGTGACCATTTAGGTTCTCCATATTAAACCGGTTGTGAATAAATCAATTAGAATAATTCTAATCTTATTTAAATAAATTAATTAAAATATTAATTTATTTATTTAAATAATATTTATTCTACAATAGGGATAAGCCTCCCTAGCGCTTAACGACTTTTTAGATAATATAGATTTCAACATTAATCATAAAAGAACATTTGAGTAAATAGTTACCGTACAATTCAATCATTCTACCATACAATGTCCCAATTAAATATAAAACATGTAATTACTGTTAAGTCTTATTTTATTTAATTATATGTATTTCGATTCTTAAATGCACAACTCCAAATAATGCAAATTAGAAACTCCTTTCTAATTTCATTCTGCCTTGGCTAAAGACTATTGGGTTGTCATTTATCGAATCACATAGGACATTTCTCTTCTTTTACTAGAAGTGGTAGATTCTTTATTGATCATACATTATCTCCATGTACAACTTATTATACTCAAGCATACCCTTTGATAAACCCTTAGGGTCTTAAGGAATAAGTCAAAGTATAACTCATCATACACAAGATACTATGATGATCTCAAGTCCAAGGATCACTTGTACTACTATCACTACAGGAATTTCTACTGACAGGCAAGTAAAACTCCATTAGGTATTCCTTAGTGAGCCACGTTCAGTGTACTTATTCTCCAATAAGCACCTACATACTTACTTTAGTGTCTCCACACAAATGATTATAAGATCAATTATCCTCATCCAATGAGCAAGCAACGTATGTACCAATCTATCCGGACTAATCCCCAATTTAGTAATCCAACGATTGAGAACTATTTTAGTTTTAAGCTTTCTAAGAATTTAGATCTCATGGGAATGATCATCATCATTATTCTAAAAGCATTACTTAAAACTATGGGTTTATCACATATTATAAAGCAACATCATGTAGATAATTAAAAGCCTTTAATAAATTAATACTTTTTATTAATAAATGAATAAGATTGTTACAAAGTATATGCTTTATCATCAAACATGATTGGCTTGTGTGCATACTACTTTCAGTGTGGACCTATTTTGGGGGCGTCACATCGACATATAATGAATATGATAAATTACTATTTTAGGTGACCTTTTAATCATAGTCGCTCGTTTTCTAGGATGTACAGAGGCCAATGCCCCCTATACTTAATGTTTTTTAAAAGATGATAATGAAATAATTTAGGTAGTGCTTGTTTAGATCTGAATAGAGCTGAATGGCTGAATGGATAACCATCCTTATATCTCTGTAATATTGCTTCCCACCCCTAAGGGAGACTTTATATAAAAGTTTAGGAGAACCGTCCGACCAAACATCGTCGAAGATGGATGACCGACCTTATAACCACCAATGGTGGATGACCGACCTTATAACTGTCGAAAGTAGATGACTGACCTTATAAATACCGAAGATAGATGACCGACCTTATAACCACCAAAAGTGGATGACCGACCTTATATATAACCGCCAAAGATAGATGACCGACCTTATAACTGCCAAAAGTGGATGACCGTCTTTATAACCACTGAAGATAAATGACCGACGTTATAACCGCCAAAGGTGGATGACCAACTTTATAACCGCCAAAGATAAATGGCCGATCTTATAACTGCCGAATGTGGAGGACTGATCTTATAACCGCCGAAGATAGATGACCGACCTTATAACTGCTAAAGGTGGACGATCGACCTTATAACCAAAATTACTCAAATAACGCTGCCAAAAAGAAGATAATAGGTTTACGTGAGCGGCAGTCGAAGTCTGAAATGAAGTGAATGACAACACCATTATAGAGTTTGTTATCTGAATTAGGTTGTTGTTACCCGAAGTGGGCTACTGTTGCCCGAAATGGGCTGCTGTTATTCGATGTGTCATGGATGAACATCTTAGACCGTCAAAGTTCATATCAGGCTTATATATCCTGCCCCCTCAACCAATTCAACCCGAATATAATATAGTGCCAAACAGATACCAACATTATATTTTGCTTAAAAATATTTACTTCTTCGCCAACTTTGTTATCGTGTCAAAGAAAGAGATGATCCATAAAGACATTTGACCGTAGAGACAAGACTAATAATAACAATCTTTTTGAAGATTTTAAGTTTAGATCTACTATAGCCAAATACCATAGAAAATTGTCAATGAAAGCGCTAAACGTGTTGTTGCTAACTTGTGGTGATAGGACATAGGTACGCATGAAGGAAACACGATAGGTGATGGCGCACGCGGGGGCACGGTGCGGGACGCAAGGGCCACGAATGACATGTCATGCCGAACAAATCAGGCCACGAAATCATGCCCCAATAGTGCCATTTTCCATCAAAACTTAATTAGTGGTTGGACTGATAAACTAATTACATATCATAGTTTGATTAACCAAGTCAGTGAGGAGTTGAGGACTACAAAAGTTAAATGGAGCATCAAAAAAGTAAAATTATTCCATTAAGTCAAACACGATTGAATCAAAAGGGCAAGTTATTCCAAAATTTGAAATTAAAAGTAATTTTGTAATTCCATGAAAATGATATTTAGTTAAAATTTGGCTCTCGACTTCAATTTCAAGGTACGAAATTAGGTTCCCAAACAGAATTTTATTACAAGGTATTGAACCTATAAATTTATTTACTTCTTTATTTATGATTTCACAATTTTTCTTTGAATCTAGATAAAATACAAGCACAAATTAAAAAAAAAATTTGAATAGCTTTTCTAATGTTTAGTTTATTTTGTATATGTCGTTTAAATTCTCCTTATTCTTATGAGTCTTTTTGTAAATAAAGTTGTTTTTAGATCGACGTATAATGAATATGATAAATTACTATTTTAGGTGACCTTTTAATCATAGTCGCTCATTTTCTAGGATGTACGAAGGCCAATGCCCCCTATACCTAATGTTTTTTAAAAGATAATAATGAAATAATTTAGGTAGTGTTTGTTTATAGTTGAATGACATTGATCAACCATTCAATGCGTTTGTTTTGAATAAAAATCGTCTGAATGACTAAATCGGTCAGATTTTTGGGCTGAATGACCAAATGTAATTCTTTTGGTTGAATGACAGCTGAATGAAATATTTTATATTTAAATTTTTTTACAATATTAACTATTATATTTAAGTAATATTAAATAAATTTACAACAATTTTGAATTTTTTCAAATGGGTAAAATAATAAAAATATGTTATTAAGATTTTTCAGACATTTCAATTATCAAACAACTTTTTTTTCTTCAAAATTTTGATTTATTCAACTCAATCAGATTAATTAAACATTCAAAACTATTTTATTCGGTGCTAATTAACCATCCCCTTAGTCTTATCCAACCATAAGGTAGTGTTTGTTTGGATCTTATAGCCTCTTAACGGGAGTAGATCAATTTCGGTCAGAGGTATAGTTTGTTTGGTACAACTTTGAATGCCTTTGACCGATTCTCCAAGCCTCTAATTCGGTTAGATTAAAATTTCACCCTTTATCATCCAGAGCCACTGTAAAGCCCCCAAATCCGGGTACTTGAAACCCGAATTCAGTGCTTCACGATACCATTTCTATGAGCGAAATAATACTAATAATAATAACAATAATATAATTATTAAACTTAATTTACATAACTATCAAAGTCTAGCTCCCAAGTATGTAACCTTTAATCATTCCTTACAATACATGATAATAAATATATAACATTGTCTTAATAATATTAAACTATTACATAAGATATCATTGAAATCATTCAGCAACCTTTCCCTTTCCCATGTTTCTAGCAGAGCCTTCAAATTGTTCACACTTAGCTGAAAATATTTAAATTAAGCAAGGATGAGCATTTGAGTGCCCCAACAAGTAATAACAATTATATATATATATAAGCTGGAAGAATTTAAATATTTTCTTTATACTACCCTTCTACAACAAATCAATAGTTGTGAAGTAATCTGAACCAATAATAATAACATAACAACCCTCTTTCAAATTTTTGAAACTACGTATTGACTATAAATAGGGTTAAAGTGACATACTATGAACATTATTTTCATTTTCGAAAAATTTAAACAGAACTTCATCTGTAAACCGTCATAACTTACGGGCACGGGGGTGATCAGCCCGTTGTACGCTGTATTGATCAATACTACATAACAAGAACGATATTATCGTTCACTCTGGCTGCCTTGGGCACATAAAATTTTTTCCGTGTAAGGGATGTTCATACTTGTCGGGGTTCCAAACCAAAGGTTTATCTTGTTCAATAATAATCTATAATTCAACATATACATATACGGGTAATTAACAAAGGTGTATCAACATGTGATTAAGTATAATGATTATCCCCACACTTGTATAACCATTTATAGAAATTAACGAACAAAATATATATCTGAATTACCATATAATAACATGTTGATAGTCAATGAGCGTATATAATATAGGGTTAATAATCTGTACAGTAATAATATAATTATGAAATATTCTTACTCATGTCCATTGCATAAAGAAAATACAAAGGTAGGATACTTTCCTGATGCGCTGCTTACAATACGCAACTTAGTTTTATCTTTTATACACGACCTATCATTAATCAAATCATTCGTTTGATTAGAATAATATACTATAACATATAGTACTGCATTTCGCAGTAAGTACATAACCTAATCACATTATCACACATGTTCAACAGTCATTGCATCACAAACAAACATTCATACAGTCAAAATATCTAAGTCTAGATTAATTTCTAAAGTATGTCGGTGTACCGACAGTCTTATCGGGTAATTATCGAGTCTAAGTGTGACGCCCCCAAAATAGGTATACAACACCTATTCTGAGTCGCCAAATACATGGTACAGAAAGCAAACTATAACTTCAATAATACAATTGTCGTGCAAAATACGACAACACATACTGTGAGTTTAAATACAAATATTTTCTTCTAGACAATATCCACACTCAAATAAGTCCTCATTACAATTATTCAAACACTATTTTTCAGAAATAGTGAGGACTACTAAAACATCTTTCTAGAACTATCACTCCATACCCCGACTAGATCCTGCTATGTTCTCACCTCCTGAGAAGAAAAATGGAACAAAAAGAAAAAGGGTGAGCTCAACTAGCCCAGTAAAGAATATTATAACTAAGATAATATACAACAATTTATCATTAGTCTTCAACAGGGAAAAATCTGATAAAATATAATCGACAACAAGTTTTAGATCAACAACTGCAGCGGAAACAACAATCCATTAGAAGAGTCAAGTAGAGAATGAGTTCTACTATCTTCTAAGATTTAAAAGTCCATCATCAATATTTTATCCCTGTAACAACAATCAATATTCATTAGGTAATCATTCATCTTTGCACTACAGGCCAAAGATATTCATTTATATCACCAGTTGGTCATGTTCATCTCAACACATGTTCATCTTTGCACTACGGGCCAAAGTTATTCATTAGGTAATCATTCATCTTTGCACTACAGGCCAAAGATATTTATCAGTTAATCATCCATCTTTGCACTACAAGCCAAAGATATTCAGTAATATCACCATTTAGGACTGAGGATGATGAAAAATATTTTAAAGGAACGAATCAAGTGAAACAAAATAACAAATATTAGAGATTCGTATTACAGTTTATCCAAGATCAATAATACTCCATAATAACCAATTTTGAAGCAGAATTCAAGAATAAAGATCAAAACATGGATACAATCAAAGATAGTAACCATAATAGACATCTTGGACAAAAAGGAGAAACTTTCATTTTTCGGTGAATAGTGTCGTATTCGTGAATAGTATCGTATACGTGAATAGTGTCGTATACGTGAATAGTAATCCCGATACAAAAAGTTCCAAATTTGATAAAAAATTCAAACCAATATTTCGGCATAATGATATTGAAGAAAATAATATCATTTAAGAAGAAATAACATCCCTTACCTCAAACGAACAGTACTTCTGACTGGAATATCGGTATAAGGCTGAAGGAAACTTGCACTGATAAATAGAAACTCACAAAGTATCTAAATACTCACAAAATACACTCAATAATATAGAGAGAGAAAGAGAGAAAGCTTATGTTTCTGGTGTGATTTTTAATTCTAACTTAGCCCTCTATTTATAAGAAAATGTTAGCACGCCGAAGCAGACTTGACCTGCAACCTGATGGCTTTACCTGCTACTATTTTCACCCACCACATTTGAATAAAAATTCCAGCACATTTCTCACCAACTAAAAGTGGGGCCCACCAATTCTAGAACTTTTCACCAAAATGCTAAATTCAGATACTTCAATAATTTCTGAACTAGTTACCTCTTAAAATTCATAACAAATCATACGTTCATTTTTAACGGTTCAAAATTTGTGGACATATACTCAACTTATATATGTATAACATATCCAAAAATCATAATGATCCAACGGTCAGATTAAAAATTATAACTCACGTAATATATCTCAAAAATACTGGTTTAATTTTTAATACCTCCATTCCGACAAAAATACTGATAAAACATCTCAATATTAACTCCTTCATTTTTAACCACAATAAATATATCCAACATTTATATCTACATAAAATAAATATTTCCTTATCATATGAATCAATAATTAATTATTCACAAATAATATTACAGAATCACATTTATGACAATCAGGCTATTCCCAGGAAAGAGGGAGCTTTCCAATAAGAATTTTTTCTTACTGGCGCACAATTAGGTGACCAAACCTCTCCTTGATAGAACTTTCTAGACATTGTCAATAATGTTATCTAATAATATTATTCAAATAATATGAATTATTGATCTGATAATGAAAAATACTATGCAGTGACAATTATTGAAACAACAAAAATATAAAATATCAACGCAACAATTATTGAATCCATAAAATAAAATATTGAACAGTAACTACTATAACAATTATTGAGTAGTGCCTTCTTACGTAAGGATCAATAATTCATCAATACTGTGCAATACCGTGTGCTACTGTGCGACCACGCGTATTACTGTATTTTAACCACCAGGTAATCCAACAGTTTTAACGGTAATAATTACGCCGTTATGTATGAAAACTCATACTTTGTCGTTTTCTTCATTCGACAGTTATTCTGTTATGGGGCCCATAAATGGCTGCGCCGAATATTTCCCGACAACAAGAATATTCCATGACCAAATGAATATTCCCCGACAACAATGAATATTTTATAACCACTTGCTTATTTTGCAAAATTTTCACATTTCATCCATAACCAAAACATTATATCAAATTAACACCTTATTGTTTCAAAATAATAATTAGAGGAAAATTTAATTTTATTTATAAAAAGATGGGGTCTTACAATCTCCCCTCCTTATGAAATTTCGTCCTCGAAATTGACGTACGTACCTGGTGTTTCGAAAAGGTGAGGATACCTCGCTTTCATTTCTGATTCCAACTCCCAGATCATTTCTTCAATAGCATGGTTCCTCCACAAAACCTTAACTTAAGGTATAACCTTTGTGCATAGGACATGTTCCAAGATCTTGATAGGTACCTCCTCGTACGTTAAATCTTCGGCTATCTCGTCTGGTTCTAACGCAATAATATGATTCGGGTCATCTACATATTTACGTAACATCGATACGTTAAAAACGTTATGAACACGCGACATACTTAGCATTAAGGCGAGTCTATAGGCCACAGTTCCTACTCGATCGAGGATTTCAAATAAATCAAAGGCTTGAGCTTTCTTCTCTTCATCGACTCTTACTTCTAAAATAACACATTCTTGCACCTTCTTCTTTATATTCATCAGCTCCAGGTCTGTAGCTTGAGCGACTTTAACGTTATCGATTAAAGTCGATTTTACTCGTATATCATCACGTGGGTCCCTAGAGTCATTAACTCTATCTCTATCATTTATAAATTATACAAAATAGGTCTTTGTGTTCAACAATATTGCACTCGTACTCGCGTACGATCTTCTACTCAACACGTCAGCTACCACGTTCGCTTTTCCAGGATAGTATGGTCAGAACAGGTTCCAAATGAGTCGCCTCTTGAGCTCTTGGAAAATCTTCTCGCATTCTTCGCTCCATACGAATTTTGTATCTTTCTGAGTCAGCTAAGTTAACGGAGTAGCGATTCGAAAAAATCCTTCCATGAATCTCCGATAGTAACCAGCTAAGCCTAGAAAGCTAGATATTTTGATTACTGACTTAAGTTGCTCTCAACTGTGACTCATATCCCAATCTTGGATAGCACGTCACAGTAGCACCTATTGTTTTACCACCAAACAAATATAGCGTCCCTTACGGAGAGTCTGACTTTGGTGCATTCCACAAAGAAAGTTACCAGATAGAGGCTTAAGTACCAACTCTTGTAGTTGGGTTTTTAACTCCTGAAGTTCAATAGGAGCCATTTGATAAGAGATTTTAGAAATGGGCTTTGTACCGGGTTCAAATTTGATACAAAATTTAATATCACGCTCTGGGGGTATTCCTAGAAATTCTTCAGGAAATACATCAGTAAATTCACTAACAACAGAAATATCATTCAAATCTGACGTATTTTTGTTTAAATCCATGAAATGGGCTAAGAAAGCTTGACATCCGTTTTTCAATAAACGAATGGCTTTATGGCTTGATATAAAAGTGTTTGACTTCAATGATTTGGTTTCTTGAATTCGCATAACAGGTTGGTTAGGAATATGAAAACTAACAACCTTACTAAAATAATCAATTTTAGCATGATGAGTAGTTAACCAATCAATTCCTAAAATTACGTCAAATGCAAGTATCTTTAAAGAGATAAGATCAACAGGTAATGTGATTGTGCCCATTTGGATCAAACAAGATTTATAAATCGTGGATATGATAACAGTTTCTCCTAACGGAGTCTCCACAGATAAGTTAAAATCTAATTTTTCCAGAGTCAAGTTTAAACGTTGAGCACAAGCAGGAGAAATAAAAGAGTGGGTAGAACCGGTATCTAATAAGGTATAAACTTCGAAAGAATTTATAATTAACTAACCCGTGCTAACTTCGTTCAGGTTACTCGCTCTTTGAGAAGTCACAAAAAACGCTCTTCCTGAAACCACCGACTTTGTTTTGTCTGTATCCACCTTTGGTGCCACCGTCCCAATTGGACTTGATTTCGCTACAGGACAAAATCGAGCTATGTGACCGTCTTTTCCACAACTAAAACATATCTTGGAAAGCTGTGAACAGTTTGGACTTATATGTCCCTCCTCTCCACATCTATAGCAAACGACCGGTGCTCGTTCTCCTCCCCTAGAAATAGTTGATGTTTGTGCTGACGTCTTCACGTTATCATTGTTGTACCTTCTCTTCTTGAAATCTCCTCCCGACTCGCTCCTTCTATTATTACGGCCATGATTTCCACCAGAGTGGTTACCGCTTTTGTCCGAATGTTTTCCTCCCTGCTGGTTTTCATTGGTCCGATGACCGCTGCCACCGGTATTACCTTGGTTGTGTTCCCTCGGGTGAATATACTCATTATTTCGCTCTAATAATTGAGCCATGTTTACAACATCTGAATATAAAAAAAATTTATGAGAGATAAGATATTGCCGAATCTCAGGTTTTAAACCTCTCAGAATGGATAACTCTGTAAACTTCGCCTCGTACTGGAACACCGTCATGTTATTTTATTCCAGTCTAATAAACTCTACCTCCTTCATATGACGAATACTTTTAGGAAAATACTTGTCATTGAACAGTTTCTGAAATGTTTCCCAGGACATGTTGAATGCGTCAGGCTGGGTACGCTTCACAGACTCCCACCAGTAGTCTGCCTCACCGCGGAACATAAAGTGGCGAACGGAACCTTCTGTTCCTCCGTGCATCACAAGACATCGAATATCTTGGTAATTTGCTTGACCCACGTTTCCGCCTTGATCGGATCCGGCTTTCCCTGAAAGTCTGGTGGTCCCAACTCTTTGAACTGTTTGGCCGTGACAAACCGCACGTTGTTATCATTTCCACCCGTATTCTGCACACGAGTCTCCCTCGTCTAATTTTGCATGAACTGTAAAAAGCTCCTAAACATTCCATCATTCATCGTTTGCTCGGTAACGTTGTTTACAGTAGGAATATTGTCTTCCTGTTGCACGTTCTCCTGGTTTGTGATTAAAGGTTGTTCCACAGTCTCATATACTCTATTGTTAACGTTCTCGGCTGTCATTCTCAAATATTGTCATAAAATAAAGGTTAATTAAACAAATTAACATATTACATAATATCCCTATATTATGACCAACCAACAAATAAGCTTAGGTAGGACACACTAGCGAAGGATTTACACATCTCTCCCCTCCTAGTTCTATTCCCCGATCTCCGCCAGAGACCATATCTCTAAGCTCTGATACCAACTATGACGCCCCCAAAATAGGTTCATTCCATCCAACCTATTCTGAGTCGCCAAATACATGGTACAGAAAACAAACTATAACTTCAATAATACAATTGTCGTGCAAAATACGACAACACATACTGTGAGTTTAAATACAAATATTGTCTTCTAGACAATATCCACACTCAAATAAGTCCTCATTACAATTATTCAAACACTATTTTTTAGAAATAGTGAGGACTGCTAAAACATCTTTCTAGAACCATCACTCCATACCCCGACTAGATCCTGCTATGTTCTCACCTCCTGAGAAGAAAAATGGAACAAAAAGGAAAAGGGTGAGCTCAACTAGCCCAGTAAAGAATATTATAACTAAGATAATATACAACAATTTATCATTAGTATTCAACAGGGAAAAATCTGATAAAATATAATCGACAACAAGTTTTAGATCAACAACTGCAGCGGAAACAACAATCCATTAGAAGAGTCAAGTAGAGAATGAGTTCTACTATCTTCTAAGATTTAAAAGTCCATCATCAATATTTTATCCCTGTAACAACAATCAATATTCATTAGGTAATCATTCATCTTTGCACTACAGGCCAAAGATATTCATTTATATCACCAGTTGGTCATGTTCATCTCAACACCTGTTCATCTTTGCACTACGGGCCAAAGATATTCATTAGGTAATCATTCATCTTTGCACTACAGGCCAAAGATATTTATCAGTTAATCATCCATCTTTGCACTACAAGCCAAAGATATTCAGTAATATCACCATTTAGGACTGAGGATGATGAAAAATATTTTAAAGGAACGAATCAAGTGAAACAAAATAACAAATATTAGAGATTCGTATTACAGTTTATCCAAGATCAATAATACTCCATAATAATCAATTTTGAAGCAGAATTCAAGAATAAAGATCAAAACATGGATACAATCAAAGATAGTAACCATAATAGACATCTTGGACAAAAAGGAGAAACTTTCATTTTTCGGTGAATAGTGTCGTATTCGTGAATTGTGTCGTATACGTGAATAGTGCCGTATAAATGAATAGTAACCCCGACACAAAAAGTTCCAAATTTGATAAAAAGTTCAAATCAATAATTCGGCATAATGATATTGAAGAAAATAATATCATTTAAGAAGAAATAACATCTCTGTGACGCCCCCAAAATAGGTATACAACACCCATTCTGAGTCGCCAAAATACATGGTACAGAAACAACTACATCTTTATTATTACAACACAAGAACTGTGAGTTTAAATACAAATATTGTCATTTAGACAATATCCACACTCAAATAAGCCCTCATTACAATTATTGATACATTATTTCACAAAAATAGTGAGGACTACTAAAGTAACTTCTAGAACCATCATTCCATACCCCGACTAGTACTCGCTACATTCTCGCCTCCTGAGAAAAATGGAACAAAAAGGAAAAGGGTGAGCTCAACTAGCCCAGTAAAGAACATTATGACTAAGATAATACAGAACAAATTATCGTTAGTCTTCAACAGGGAAAAATCTAATAGAATACAATAGACAACAAGTTTTAAATCAATAACTGCAGCGGAAACAGCAAACCATTAGAAGAGTCAAGTAGAGAATGAGTTCTACTATCTTCTAAGATTTAAAAGTCCATCATCAATATTTTATCCCTGTAACAACAATCAATAACCATCTTTAATCAAATATTCATCTTTGCACTACAGGCCAAAGATATTCATTTGTATCACCAGTCGGTCATGTTCATCTCAACACCTGTTCATCTTTGCACTACGGGCCAAAGATATTCATCAGTGAATCATTCATCTTTGCACTACGGCCAAAGATATTCAGTAATATCATCATTTAGGACTGAGGATGATGAAAAATATCTTAAAGAAAACGAATCCAGTGAAACAGAATAACAATATTAAGGATTCGTATTTCGATTTATTCATGTCCAAAAATACCTTATAATTATTCATAGTGAAGTATAATTCAAGAATGATCAAAACATGGATACAATCAAAGCTAGTACCCAGAATAGATATTTTGGGCGAAAAGAAGAAATTTTATTTTTCGGTGAATAGTAACTCGTGAATAGTAACTCGTGAATAGTAACTCATGAATAGTAACCCCGACGTGAAAAGTTCCAAATTTGATAAAAATTTCCAACCAATATTTCGGCATAATGATATTGAAGAAATAATATCATTTTTGAATAAAATAACATCCCTTACCTCGTACAGACAGTACTTCTGGTCGGAATACCGGTATAAGGCTGAAAGACACTTGCTCTGATGAATAGAAACTCTCAAAGTATCTAAATACTCACAAAATACACTCAATAATCTAGAGAGAGAAAGAGAGAAAACTTGTTTCTGGTGTGATTTTCAATTCTAACTTAGCCCTCTATTTATAGGAAAATGTTAGCACGCCGAAGCAGACTTAACCTGCAACCTGATGGCTTTACCTGCTACTATTCCCACCCACCACATTTGAATAAAAATCTCAGCACATTTCTTCACCAACCAAGAGTGGGGCCCACCAATTCTAGAATTTTCTACCAAAATGATTAACTCCGAAAATTCAACAATTTCTGAACCAGTCATCTCGTAAAATTCATAATAAATCATACGTTCATTTTTAACGGTTCAAAATTTGTGGACATATACTCAACTTATATATGTATAACATATCCAAAAATTACCACGATCCAACGGTCGGATTAAAAATTATAACTCCCGCAAAATATCTCAAAAACCCTGATTTTTAATACCTCCATTCCGACAAAAATACTGATAAAAACCTCAACATTAACTCCTTCATTTTTAACCACAAAAATATATCCCTCATTTATATCCACAAAAATAAATATTTCCTTATCATATGAATCAATAATTAATTATTTACAAATAATATTACAGAATCACATTTATGACAACCAGGCCGTTCCCAGGAAAGAGGGGGCTTTCCAATAAGGATTTCTCCTTACTGGCGCGCAATTAGATGACCAAACCTCTCCTTAGACAGAACTTTCTAGACATTGCCAATAATGTTATCTAATAATATTATTCAAATAATATGAATTATTGATCTGATAATGGGAAATACTGTGTAGTGACAATTATTGAAACAACAGTAATATAAAATATCAACGCAGCAATTATTGAATCAATAAAATAAAATACTGAACAGTAATTACTGTAACCATTATTGAGTAGTGCCTTCTTACGTAAGAATCAATAATTTGTGCAATACAGTGTGCTACTGTGTAACAACGCGTATTACTGTGTTTTAACCACCGGGTATTCCAACAGTATTAACGGTAACAACTACGCCGTTATTAATAAAAAACATATACTTGTCGTTTTCTTCATCCAATCGCTTTCCGTTATGGGGCCCACAAAAGACTGCGCCGTCGTACGAATATTCCCCGACAGGAAGAATATTCCACGACCAAACGAATATTCCCCGACAACAATGAATATTTTATAACCACTTGCTTATTTAAAATATTTACGCATTTTACCCATAACTAACCTCATTAATCAATTTAACACTTACTATTTCAAAATAATAAATAGAGGGAATTTAAATTTCATTTATTAATAATTTGGGGTCTTACAATCTCTTACCTCAAACGAACAGTACTTCTGACTGGAATATCGGTATAAGGCTGAAGGAAACTTGCACTGATAAATAGAAACTCACAAAGTATCTAAATACTCACAAAATACACTCAATAATATAGAGAGAGAAAGAGAGAAAACTTATGTTTCTAGTGTAATTTTCAATTCTAACTTAGCCCTCTATTTATAGGAAAATATTAGCACGCCGAAGCAGACTTGACCTGCAACCTGATGGCTTTACCTGCTACTATTCCCACCCACCACATTTGAATAAAAATTCCAGCACATTTCTCACCAACCAAAAGTGGGGCCCACCAATTCTAGAATTTTCTACCAAAATGCTAAATTCGGATACTTCAACAATTTATGAACCAGTCACCTCTTAAAATTCATAACAAATCATACGTTCATTTTTAACGGTTTAAAATTTGTGGACATATACTCAACTTATATATGTATAAAATATCCAAAAATAACAACGATCCAATGGTCGAATTAAAAATTATAACTCACGCAATATATCTCAAAAACACTAGTTTAATTTTTAATACCTCCATTCCGACAAAAATACTGATAAAACACCTCAACATTAACTCCTTCATTTTTAACCACAATAAATATATCCAACATTTATATCCACATAAAATAAATATTTTCTTATCATATGAATCAATAATTAATTATTCACAAATAATATTACAGAATCACATTTATGACAACCAGGCTGTTCCCAGGAAAGAGCGGGCTTTCCAATAAAGATTTCTCCTTACTGGCGCGCAATTAGGTGACCAAACCTCTCCTTGACAGAACTTTCTAGACATTGCCAATAATACTATCTAAGAATATTATTAAAATAATATGAATTATTGATCTGATAATGGGAAATACTGTGCAGTGATAATTATTAAAACAATAATAATATAAAATATCAACGCAGCAATTATTGAATCAATAAAATAAAATATTGAACAGTAACTACTGTAACAATTATTGAGTAGTGCATTCTTACGTAAGGATCAATAATTCATCAATACTGTGCAATACTGTGTGCTACTGTGCAACCACGCGTATTACTGTATTTTAACCACCAGGTAATCCAACAAGGTTAACGGTAACAATTACGTCGTTATATATAAAAACTGATACTTTGTCGTTTTCTTCATCCGACAGTTATTCTATTATGGGGCCCACAAATGGTTGCGCCGTCGTACGAATATTTTCCGACAATAAGAATATTCCATGACCAAACGAATATTCCCCGACAACAATGAATATTTTATAACCATTTGCTTATTTTATAAAATTTTCACATTTCACCCATAACCAAAACATTATATCAAATTAACACCTTATTATTTCAAAATAATAATTAGAGAAAAATTTAATTTTATTTATAAAAAGATGGGGTCTTACACTAAGACTCTATTCTGTAGCTCCATATCCGAAAGTATCAGTCATATTATTTTTAAATGACTTATAATAATTTTTAAACATTTATCATAATTTATCATGAATTTTTAAACACCGGAATCATTATTACATGATTTAAATATCAAAAAATTCTATTATCATTAATATTTAATTAATATTAAACTATTAATGAAACCATTGCCAAAATATTAAAATTATTTATAATAACTTAGAATATTTTTAAAGTATTAATATTACCCTTAAATGATTTTTAAAACATTTAAAATCATTCATAATTAATTACCATTAATATTAAAATATTAATGTGTTATTTATCCAGTCATTAATTATTACTTAAAATATTTTTAATTCATTTATATCCTTTTTAAATGATTTTTAAATCAATAAAACTATTTTTAAACTATTTATTTAATATAATTATTAAATAAATTTAATATCATTAATGTTAAATAAATATCATTAATATTAAATTATTAATGAAATTATTTTTTAAATATCAAAAGTTATATTTTATAACTTAAAATATCTTTCAACACTTTATTTTCATTTAAAATAATTTTTGTAATATTAAAATCATTTTTAAACTAAATTATTTAATATAATTATTAAATAACTTTAATATCATTAATTAATAAAATTTACCTTTAAATATTGAAAGTTATATTTTATAACTTAAAATATTTTTAAATACCTTATTATTATTTAAAATGATTTTTAATATAATAAAATTATTTTTAAATTATTTATTTAATTTCTTTATTAAATAACTAAATTATCATTAATATTAATTTATTAATGAATGTCATCACAAAATATTAAAAGTCATTAAAAATAACCTAAAATATTTTCTTATATCATGATATAATTTTAAATAATTTTTTAAGTATTAAAATTATTTTTAAATTATTTATTTAATATAATAATTAAATAAATTAAATACCTCTAATATTTCAAAATATTAAATATTTATAAAATATAATTAAAAATAAATTTTCAGACCTTAAAATAATTTTTAATGATTTATTTTGTATTTTTAACAATTAAAATCTAATTTTCTATAATTATTTAATGAAAATATAATCTTTATATTGAAACTGTCACTAAAGACCACCTATAGCGACGGAACCGTCGCTGTAAGTGTTCTTCGTGTTTTTCATACAAACCAAGATCTTCAAGCCAGTTACTGAGTGGGTGGGTTTGACCAAGTGTAAATCAGTGTGTGTTGTGTTTCTGGACTTGTTTTTGGTTAGATCGTGTAGTACTAATACAAGACTACAAGATCCAACAACAAACAAAATCATAACATGCATAACAAAGGAGATCTATGGGCCTAAAATAGCTGTCAGAGGCAGTTCTTCATTTCTGAGTTACCCAGAAATGAAGAACAGTTCGAGGGTCACACTTTGGGCTCCCACTACATGCTGTTCGTGTATTAATTTTATGATCTATAAGTTGCAGTGTGTAACCAGCATGTAAATGAAGAGATCTAACAGAAAATGTCAACAAAACATCAACAGATCAAGAAGATATAGCTCGGTCAAAGCATGTCAGAGGCAGTGTTCATAGGTTTTCTGGGTTACCTAGAAAACAGTTTTCAAGCTTGACCATGCTACTTTGACCGACCACTACTTTCATCCAGTTTAATGTTTAGGAGCTTTCAAGGCATAACCATGGAGTTCATATACCAGACTACAATCTAGATGCAACACAAACAACAAACAAACAACAAATAGAAAGATCAAAGGCCAACAAAACTTGTCAGACATGATCTGGGCAATTTCTGGGTTACCCAGAATTGCCCAGTCATGCTCGGTCAACCAAGTTTGACCCAGAATAACTTGAAATCTAGAACTGATATAAGCTTTATTCTTGCTACAGATCAAAGCGTACATACAAGACTACAACTATAAGCTTTCAAAACACAAAAATCTTTAAAGATCACAAAGATAGAAGGCCTGACATTCGTTGTCAGACCACCAAACACAAATTTTCCAGATTTTGTAGATCTTCAAATCCGAGCCCCTAGATGTTATGGATCTAACATCTAGCAACCCTGATCATCATTATATATCATATACAACATATTTAACATGAAAATTTAACATCAAACAACAGATTTTTGGTCAGATTGAATAGCTAGGGTTTATACCTTCTTTGATCCATCTTTGATTCTGTGCTTCTGATTTGGTTATGGATTTCGTGGGGCTGGTTTTAGGGGCTGAAATGCTTATAAATTTCGGAGGTGAGAGCTTGAGAGAGTTAAGATGGGTGTTGTGCATAAAATGGCCTAACAAATGATTATTTCTCTCTCTTAAGTTTATTTATAGAACTTATGTGCAAATGTGGGATTTAGCTATTATCCCCCATATTTGTGTTGTCCATTAGACAAAACTCCTTATCTTGATCTTAAGTATGCTTAGTGAGATTTTCACTAATGAGGTGTAGACAACATTGTACTTTGTGTAAGAAAGTAAGGTCATTAGCTATTTAAGGAAACTTGATTAGCCTAATTTGTTGCCTTAAAAGGCCTATTGTGGCCAGCTATATATATACCACTAATTTCCTTTATTTAGCTTTTATTTTAATGCATAAATTAGATAAATCAAAGGTCTAAAATACCCTTAATTATGTGGGCCGAGTTTGGGCTTGAATTTGATTTCTTTTGGGCTTCTTCCATAATTGTTTTGGGCCATGTAATAATCATAGTCTAACAAATTTAATATATGTTACCTAAATTGTTTATTTAGGGTTTAAAATAAAATACAATTAGTTTGCAAAATTTATAATTAGGGTTTTCTTAATTTGATTAGGTTTCTAATCATACATGAACATTAAGGTTTATTATATAATAATTATAATTATCCTTGCTAATTTAGCAATTAGAGTTTATAATTTTGGTAATTAGGATTATCAAATCATGATTAGGGTTTATACTTAATAATTAGGATTTCAAGAACTTAATATATAAATGCTAATTAGAGTTGACCTAGTTAATTGCAAAATCATACAACACAGTTATATAATAGTCTTAAATTCACAATTAAGTTTCAAATTAGGGTTTCCCACAGTAAAACTAGGGTTGACATAATACACCATAATTGACCAATCATTGTCAATCCATATACATACAGTATATAATTATATTGCTGAAAAATTAAAATATAAATAATATTATATTATTGTTCTCATTCCTTGATCAAAATTTCAAAATTAGGGTTTGGATTCCATATCTGATTTATTCTTCCATATTTAACCTTAATAATTAAGGTAAAATAATTAACTTAATAATCTATACTAACATTCATATAATAAAATAATTATTTTAATTATTCTAAAAATTATTTCATATATTATTTAAATAATATATAATAAAATAATTAATGAAACCATTTCTGCTATAAAATTAATTATTATAAGAATATAATTTATAATAATCAATAACTCTAAAATAAAATTATTTGTAAATATTAATGTAATAAATATATTTTTATTTATCACATAAATACATATACACCTTATCTTGTACAAATCATCATCCTTAAAATATAAAAAAAAAAATTATACGCAAAATTTTTGATTTATTTATATAGAAAATATCGGGTTGTTACAGCCACATTTAGACAATATTATCCTCGCACCAATAACTCCATTCTCTTCTCCTTCTCTCCGGTGCCAATAGATTCAACAATATATTGCAAGACAATTGAAAAGTATTAATACCTTTAATGCAAAGATTGAGTCAAAAATTTATCACAAAAAAAAAAGATCGAGTCACAAATCAGATCTTTCCAACAAAACAAAGTATAAGGGGAAAAAACCTCATAGATGAGATTGGTGGAATCACTTGTAGGAAAAATCAATTGAAACAATATTTATTGAAATTTATGCATTTAAGAACGGGTAGAGGAGATTTGACGTCATGAAAATTAACGATCAGAAGTCGATAGCCTCATCAGACCTCTCATTCGCCTTTTTCTATTCTGGCTTCTCTCCATCCTGCTCTCATCTCAACCTCCTCCTTGCGGCCCACCCATACTCTGTAGCTTAAGATCTAATCTAATTGGTGATTAGGTGGGATGGGGCAGATTTGATATGTAGAAGGTGATAGAAAGAAAGAGAAAATAAAAGTTTTGGGAAGAACGGGAGCAAATGTTAGTTTGAAAAAAGAACATACTTGAATCTGCTGATAAGAAAGAAAAAATAATTCAAGGGTAAAATAGTAAAAATTGTTGGTTTATATACTTTGTGGTTTTAATGATGACAATATTTATATGAGCTTTGCATGGATTATTGCATAGATTAATCACTATGTTATTGGGTCATGGTTATTACTCACGTAAGTTAATGCAGTATTGGAGTGAGTAAATCAAGATGGTTATTTTTGTCACATGCTTTAAGTTGTTATATAGAATATATATCCAATCCTGATTTGCTTTGAAGACTAATTCAAATTGGAGTATTTTAAGGAGATTGAAAATATATTTAATATTCCTTAAATTTCTCATATTTAATTGTGGGATTATACCCTTCTAATATATATATATATATATATATATATATATATATATATATATGTGTGTGTGTGTGTGTGTGTGTGTGTGTGTGTGTGCGTGTGCGTGTGTGTGTGTTATCTGTTATATATATATATATATTGTGCTACCAATTTATACGTATTTGGGAGATGTTTTAGGAATTGGTTTTATTAAGGATTCTTATTTAAAGTTGATGGAACTATTATTGTCACATGCTAAAACAGTAATTGCTATTTTTAAGGGATTTTGCTAATTGCTAATTGGACTCTTTCAACTAGTATTTGATTTCTAATTCACTTCTTCATAGCTGAATTTTTTTATCTACTGATGTTATCTTTGGTAACGTGGATCTCCTATTTCAATCAAAAAGATATAGACGTTGCAGGAGGATTTGAAAGGGTACATAGCCGTTACTCTCTTCTTTATATATATATATATATATATATATATATATATATATATATATATATATATATATATATACTGTTTAGACGGCTTCAAGAGATACACAAGACTACTAAGCAGAAACTCTTCAAGCTATCCAAGATACACATCATATCATTCTTTTAGTCTTGGTTTACAGTGTTCGTGTATTCCTTATTTCATATATATTGTAAACATAGTACAAGTCTAGGTTGGCTTGGAGTTTTTATTTTAGTAATATTCAATCTGTACAATGAAGGTATCAAAGTCTTAGAGGTGAGAGGTGTTGCAGAGGTGCAAAGGAGGCAGAAGTGTCCAATCGATCATCGTTGTAACAGGGAGTTTTATTGTCTTTGTAATTGCTGAATATTATTTTAATAAAGTGAGTCTCCAATCCTAGTTGGGATTGGACGTGGATTAGGCCACTTATTGTCTTTGTAATTGCTGAATATTATTTTAATAAAGTGAGTCTCCAATCCTAGTTGGGATTGGACGTGGATTAGGCCACTAGAGTAGAGGATAAGGGCTGAACCACGTAAAAATCTCAGTGTGATTTACTACCTTTTTGCTTCTGTTTTTAGCTTCAATATTCTGCAGTTTTGTTGTTTGCGTCAAAAAAGTTTTACACTAATTCGGACAGATATTAGCTGTCCGTTTTTAACAGTTAAGAATATAACTAATACGGACAGGGTTAGACCATCCGATTATAGTCTGCTATAATAAATTTTAAAAATTGGCCACTGTAGATCACGTCTAAGTATTTACACCTATTCACCCCCCTCTAGGTGTGTTTTATTATAGAATTACAAAAATACTATTATTAAGATATTTTGAAAAAATTAATTATCAAACAACATTTTTTTATTTAGATATAATTTTATGATCTATATTATTTAAATATCCGAACTGTTCAGATCTTCATATTTAATTTTATCAAACGCCACCTAAATCAATTTTATGATTTTACTTCCAAGTAAACCTGGCAAACGGGCCGGGCGGGCCGGGCCGGGCCGAGAGCGGGCCGGGCTAAAGACGGGCCGGGCCAAAATGGCCCAGGTTTTGATGGGCCGAAATTCTTAGGCCCGTGGCCCGGGATGGGCCGGGCCGGGCCGGCCCGCGGGCTTCCTCCTTTAATTTTTTTTTTTTTTTTTTGCAACAATGATCATCAAAAAGAAATAATAATAATAATAAATATTAAAAATAATTAATAAATCAAGAAGACATGAGATTAGCAGGATGCATTTCATCCAAAATTAGAGGGTGAGACTAACATAAAACCCAAATGGACAAATCAAGGCATGGTCCACTTAATTTAAGGATAGCCGAAGCTTTAATTCCTGCTGCATGGAAATTCTGAATTTTGGGTCATACATGAACACCTTTGATAACAGATCTAAAGCAATAAAGCATCATCACTAGCTATTGGAAACAATGTACGAAGTGGCTGTCCAATGGAAATATGGAATACTGGAGTCTGGAATCATAACTAGTTAATAAAATATAATGATTTCATCTGACTTTTATTGGAGACAGTGTCCATATATAGAGCATGGAAAAACAAACATATTATCTAAGTTCCAACTGAAAAAAACAACAAAAAGGAAAAAAAAAATCACCAACAAAAAGTATACCGTATTAGCATGTATTAGCATATGATATTTTTGTATAAAAATATATTTTTATATTGGAGATTGCATTAAAAATAAACAATTGTTGTAGCTCAGTTGGTTTGAACTCTTATTTATTTATTTACAAGTCTTGTGTTCAAGCCTCATAGCCCACAACTAACAACATTTTGGTAAAAAAAAAAAGTCGCGGGCCACGGGCCGGGCCGCCCGCGGGCCGGGCCTTTACGGGCCGGGCAAAAAACGGCCCAGATTATATAGGCTAAAAATTGCAACCCAAAGCCCAGCCCGTGGCGGGCGGGCCGGCCCGGCCCGCGGGCCTGTGCCATCTTTGCCAGGTCTACTTCCAAGTCTTCAACCATAAAAGTACACTCCGAAAGAAGTCAATTATAACGTTACGGTGTCGTCCAAAATTAAAAGTACTATCTAAAAGTAGTGTCCACATAATTCAGTCTAACGTGAATTTTTGTTAAGATTTTAAGAGCCAAACGAATCATAAATATAAACACATTGCGATTCACTTTCAATATATTACATGCAGTACGTATCATTGTACACTTATATTGGGACGAGAATGATACTTTTGACATATTTTATGTTGACTTTTTAACCAACAAAATATAATGTAACCTGTTAAAAAAAATTCGTGAAATTACAAATATTTATAAAATATTCCGTTGTATATAGAAAGGGAATAATGACTATAAACGTTTTATTTGTGCATAATCTATCAAAATTAATTTTGGTAGATTTATTTTTGATTTTTAATTTGGAAAAAGAAAAACTGTTTTAAATATATATATATATATATATATATATATATATATATATATATATATACCAAAACTATATAATTTTAGTAGAATATGCAAAAATAAAATATACACAACTTTGTATAATCATATTATCCATATAAAAATATGAAAGTGATTAGTATGAAGTTTATTTTGGGGTAAGTTGGTCAATTGACCAATAGAATACTGACACGCATGTGAGGTTGTATGTGTGTAAGTATTTTATTGACCAATTGACTAACTTACTAAAAAAATAACTTAATGATAACCGGATCCTAAAAATATGCATGGGTAGAAGGAGTTTTATGCTTCTTACCTCCTCTTTAAAATCTAATTAAGCAAAAACACTTAATTTTTAGACTTCTCTTATGCCATTCTAGGGAATTTTTAGACTTCTCTTATGCCATTCTAGGGTGAAAAATAATAATAATAATCTTCTAAAATTAGCTACCAACCAAAAGTAAGAGATTGAGATGATCCAAAGGGCTCAAAAAGAAACATAACTTCTTCTGAATCAAGGGCATATCCATAAATTTACATAATAAGGTGGAAGGACCTTTTGAGTTGAAAAGAAGGTATGAAATAACAAATCAATCCACACTGAACATACTAACTTGTAACTACCCTTCCAAAAATACAATACGTGAGTGAATATACGAAAAAGTGAAGGGTATTATGGGAATTGAACCATTTGGTCATGGTCGGAGAATTTAATGAAAAGGAAGGGGCTTTATTTGCAAATTCTGCCAAAATAGTCATAATTATATCTGCAATAGCAACTCCGAATCCACCAAAGACCCTAGTATTTGCAATTCCAGTACTCAATCGGAAAACATATAAAATTGAAAAAAAAATATAAAAAAATATAAAACGCCCAGAGGTAAAATAATAAAGTAATATAAAAGGCCCAGAGGCAAAATAATAAAGTAGAAATCTCATATTCATCTTTCCTCCATTTGGGTGTTCAACAGAAACCATACATATCTATATAGTATTATTTAGATTAGCATATAGTAGTAGTATTTATATTCTGTATCTATAAAATCCCATCCGGGTTTTTTGCTTCTATTCCTTTATATATCTATAGATTTCTCTAAATTTTTCACTTTGCACTAAATCCTATTTTTGTTCCTGTGGGTCTGGTTGTTATGAACTTCAAAGAAAGGGAGATAAAAAGCTGAATGAGTTGAAGAGGTCCTTATCTTAGGATCTGATAATATTTTTCAGGCAACATGTCTCAGACCAACTGGGAAGCTGATAAAATGTGATTTTTTTGAACTAATTCTCATCTACTTTTTCTTGTCTTGTTCTTTTAATTTTAGTTTTGTTTATGTTTGATAAAAAAATGGACTCATCTTCATGTTTCTATTAGATTTACCTCTGGGAATCTTTTAAGTTAAGGGTTTCTCCTTTTCTTCTTAATCTTAATGTTTTTAGATATATTGTTATCCTTTTCAGGTTTTAGGTTTTGTACTATTTATTTCTTCTTATTGAGTTGTGGATTGTTTTGTGAAAATGGTGTTTTGAATTGTTTTTATTGTGCTGAAATCAAGTTTTTCCGTCTCTGTAGCTCTCTGGTCTGTTAGAATCTTTTGTGCAGTTTGTTCAATTTTTGATTTTCATAACTGGGTTACTGGATTTTTGATATTGGAGATTTGTTTGTAGTTTTAGGGTTTTTATGGTGTCACCAGTTACTTTTTTGTTTATTTCCTCCCAAATATTTTTGGGGATTTTTTGTAATTGGAGTGTACTTTTTCTTTGCTGATGTTTTTAAGCTGTTCATTCTTGGTATTTGGTAAAGTCTGAATCTTTCTGCTGATATGTTGTGGTACATGTTTTTTGTTTTGGATTACAGGCTAGATGTGTATATTCATGATTATTTAGTAAAGAGGGATTTAAAGGCTTCTGCTCAGGCTTTTCAAGCAGAAGGAAAAGTATCGTCTGACCCTGTTGGTAAGATTTCTATATATAGTAGTGAGCATGGGAAAAAAGCTGTTTAATAAGCATATAAAATTTTAATTAATTTTGAAACTTTTGGGTATTGGCAATTTCAGCTATTGATGCTCCTGGCGGATTTCTGTTTGAATGGTGGTCCGTGTTTTGGGATATATTTATTGCTAGAACTAATGAGAAGCACTCAGAAGTTGCCGCGTCTTACATTGAGGTTGGTTTGTGATCTAACTTTGTCGACTTCTATATCTTTGGTTGTTTCCTTTAGGCTACATTTAATTGGATGGAGTTGTTCTACTGTGGTAATATACAACTCGTAAGCAGTTTTGTTCTCTTTTCTTTCCCAAATTTGCAAGTAATTGTACCTCGAAATCCCGTTCCTGTAGATTTTACATGAAACGTGTAGCATCATGATTCATGAGTTACTACTACTAACTATTTTTGTCCTCTTTTCTTTCCAAACTTTTGGCAAGTAATTAACCCCTAAATCCCGGTCTTGTGGATTTTACAAGAAACATGTAGCATCACAAGTTACACAAACATTGAAATCTTACTTTCTACTTAAATATCACATCAATGGACTAAGGTTTTAATGCCATCCTTAATTTTTATTGTTTCTAATTGTTGTTTAATTTTGTTTCCCAAATTCAGCTTCTGTAAAAATGTTATAGTAGTTATTAGCGCTGCGAATTCTGCGTATGGAAATAGTGATAACATTGTGACTAGTGTAGAAGAATGCATTGGGAATTAGTTTCTTAGGGATTCAGTGTTTGTGACTTTGTTATAGACTTATGGGTTATTGTTCTTTTCGCCGTTCTGTTTTATGTTTATGTATTCTTTCTTTACTGTTGTTAAAGCTTGATAATACTTGCACCTAAACTTAAGATACATGTAATAAAATGCGAGTTCATATGTGCATCTTCTATCCAGTAAAACTAATGCTGAAACAGCTTAATAATAAAAGAAGAGGAACTTAACCTCTGGCACAATGTCCCTATCCCCTACTTAGTTATGAGGTTTTTAGATGCAAAAATACTATGTTCCTCTACTGGGGCTTTATGAACTCCATTGTCTTTTTTGATTGATATATACTTTTATTCAAGACCAACCAGCCGTTTAGCTGTTTCAGATTTGCTGTGGTATGTGGAATGGAGGTTCACCTCAAACACCAGTTGAGGATCTTGATGAGAAAACAAGATCCTCATCATTTTTTGCAGAGGGGTTTGTGTTCACTCTAAGTATTCATATTGGGTTCACTAAGTATTCATAGTCTACATGTTCTATACAGTGTTCATTAATCAATATTTACAATTTAACATTATTGGTAACCCCTCACATTTCTGTTGTGTTTTGAGAAAAACAATCCACAATGTTTTATGGCATAGGGATCTTTCCTAGTGAAATGTTGATGTTATTTTTTCTTATAAGAAAATGGTCCCTCCCAAGTTTTTTCTTTGCCATCCTTCATGATTGAAATAAATGATGCTTGATGTATGTGCTAGTGATTTTGTATATACCGCATTGATCCTAGAATTGAAAGTGCAGACTCAGTTAATTAAAGCGAGAGAGCAGCAACAACAGCAGCAACCCCAGCAAACACAGCACCCACAACAACAGCAGCAACAGCAACAGCAGCAGCAACATCAACAGCAACAATTACAAATGCAGCAGCTCTTAATGCAGAGGCATGCTCAGCAGGCTCAACAACAGCAGCAACAGCAGCAACAGCAGCAGCAGCAGCAGCAGCAACAACAACAGCAGCAACAGCAGCAGCAACAGCAGCAGCAACAAGCACAGCAGCAGCAGCAGCAGCAGCAGCGTAGAGATGGGGCCCACCTCCTGAATGGCACAGCTAATGGGCTCGTTGGAAATGATCCTCTTATGAGACAAAACACGGGAACTGCTAATGCCATGGCTACAAAGATGTACGAGGAAAGATTAAAACTACCACTTCAGAGGGACTCTCTGGATGATGCAGCTATGAAGGTATAAGCCTCACATTGGGTTTTGAATATAAAAACGCTTTGTAGTTTTTTATTCATTCAAAACGTCATTCCATTTTTTAAATATTCAATTCTTACAGCAAAGGTTTGGTGATAATGTGGGCCAGCTTCTGGATCCCAATCATGCCTCAATATTGAAATCGTCTGCTGCGGCTGGTCAGCCATCTGGGTACTTTTCCTGATGACTTTCATTTGGATTTATTCCATTTACTTGCAAATATTCAAAGATAAAAGGAATCGACATTTTTCTCAAAATTATCGGGAAAAAGAAGATATTGTTTAATGATTTCATCTTGTCGTGTATGATAAGTAAGAAGCTAATTTAACATTACAAATTGGAGAGAAGAATGAAAGTCTTATTCTAGATAGCATAATGTTGTTTTATTTAACTTTAGTGAGTTTAAAATTGAGTCTAGCCAAGTTCGAGACTTTTCCGACTTTTGGAAGTGACAAAAATTGAGCTCACTTTTTTTCAGTTTTCTACAAGTCTTTTTCTGGGCTTATGACTTTCTTTGTGCAAGCACTCCCTGTTTAAGCTTTCTGCCTGCAAATGCTGCAAAAACAGAATGGCAGACTTTCACTTGTGTGGAATGTTCTTTTGTAAACTTGTTGAATTATATTTAATTCTGTTAATCAGAACTTAAAAGCTCCTTATTTTCAGGCAAATGCTGCACGGTACATCTGGCAGTATGTCTCCGCAAGTTCAAGCTCGGAACCAGCAGCTTCCAGGGTCTACGCCAGTCAGTCCTGCATTTCCCTATCTTAGTCCTTTTTTTGGGGGGGGGGGGGGTCCAATGGAGTGGGGGCCTAAGTAATCTATATGACTCATCTATTTCAATCTTTGAGTTTATAGGATATAAAGACTGAGATGAATCCAATTTTGAATCCAAGAGCTGCAGGTCCAGAAGGTTCACTGATTGGAATTCCTGGTATTATTGGCTTGACCTTCCCTTTGTTAACATCCACGTTTATCTGTTTTATGAGTTGTGAATTTGTGATAATTAAGCTGGTTAAACTGAACTGGGTTCTTTCATTATTTTTTTGTCATTTTACTCGATGGTCAGGTTCAATTACTGGTGTTTTATATTTGTCCTGCTGCTTGTAACCCAAAAAGTTTTTCATTCAGGATCAAATCAAGGTGGCAACAATTTGACTCTAAAGGGATGGCCTCTCACTGTAAGCTTGTTACATTTCTGTAGGCTTTTATCGTCCTTCTGTTGGAATAGAATCAGTTTACGTATATAATTATATGCACGTAAAAATTGCATTTTTAGTTGGAAGGGGTAGAAAGTATTTTCTAGAAGCTTTGCTAATTAGAAATGTGTGTATTTTGTACAATTATTTGTTGTGAAACTTTATATAATGAACCCTAATTTAATTCTTAATTTACAATGGCAAGATTCTAGCATAACACTGAAGCTAATTTTCCTCCTAATAGCTGGTCCTAGGAACATGGATGCTTATGGTTCTAGGTAGATAACAGTTAAAGGTGATAGTTTTTTTGCCCCTTTCAATTGGTGTAGAGGATCCGAGATATTTATCTTTGATAAGGTCACTTCTGAATGTTGGATACTAATACTGTTTATGAGGTCATATTTTGAAAGGTTTTCAAAAACTATCTGATTCTTCTAGTCTGTCTTTAATAAAACATGACCATGTGATTCATATGGACAAACTTTAATGAGATGTTTTGGGATGTATTTATTAAAGACTAGCTCGTTAATAAGTAAACTGCCAAATTCGGGTTTCCAATGAGTGGCAGGGTAAGCACAAGTATTTGAATCCATTGTTGACATCCTCTTTGAAATTTTAGGTGAACCTGGCCCTGCACATAGACTACTTCCTATATATCCTCTTCTCCTGTCCTATCTTTTTCATGGTCACTTCACTATCACATATTTGAGAAACAGCCTATGCAAAGATACTCGATTGACGGTTATGTATTTTTGTTTGGCATATGAAGTAAGTAGTTGCAATTCATACTTTGTTGTTATGGTTAGTTGTTCTAAAAATAACACAGGTAGCGTTGCAGAATACTTGTGCTGGCTTTCATTATGCTTTTTGGCTCCAGAAATAATTTTTTTCGCCCCACTTATATTTAGTTTATCTTATTGATAGTCCTATGCCTCATGTGTTAGGGTCTTGATCAGCTTCGCTCTGGGCTTCTCCAGCAGCAGAAGTCATTTATGCAGGGACCTCAGCCCTTTCACCAACTTCAGATGCTTACGCCGCAGCATCAACAACAGCTTATGCTAGCACAGCAGAATATGACATCACCATCTGCCAGTGATGTAGAGAGCAGAAGGCTGAGAATGCTCCTGACTAGCCGAAACTTGAGTCTGGGAAAGGATGGCCTTTCAAATTCAGTTGGTGATGTAGTTCCAAATGTTGGATCACCTTTGCAACACCCTGCTCTGCCCCGTGGAGATCCAGATATGATACTCAAGGTGCTTTACACTTCTAATAGTCGCCTTCATATCAGCTTGAATCTCTAGATCTGTTGTTTCTTTAACTTACTGTTTTTCTGCGGTATGATTTTATAGTTCCTTAAAGTTCTGTTTTTGTGTAGTTAAAAATGGCTCAGTTACATCAGCAGCAACAACAGAACAGTAATCAGCAGCAGCTTCAGCAGCATGCCCTTTCTGGTCAGCAGACTCAGAATGCAACCCACAATCTTCAGCAAGATAAGATTGTGGGTGCTGGGAGTGTAACCGGAGATGGTAGCATGTCAAATTCCTTTCGAGGAAATGATCAGGTCTGATTTCTTTGGCTGATTTTAAGAAAGTTCAATTCAGTAGTGTTTCACCCTCATTATTGATATTTATCACTCGACTTGCGCATTAATCATATTTCTGTTTGCCAACATGTAAAGAGAAATAGGCATTTCATTAGGAATATCAGTGACTGCATCTTCCAAAGTCCACATTAACTACTTTCCTTTAGTTTTTAAATAAGCTGCGATAAGATTTCAAAGTACTTTCATTAACTTGTCATATTTGTTATGCTGCTATTGAATCTATC
This sequence comes from Panax notoginseng, assembly GCA_016801055.1. NCBI lineage: Eukaryota > Viridiplantae > Streptophyta > Magnoliopsida > Apiales > Araliaceae > Panax > Panax notoginseng. Next base: position 34,617,082 of record CM029020.1, read on the forward strand.
TATTGCACCTGTTAACCTGTGTCAAAATCTATCTATTTCACCTGTTAACCTGTGTCAATTATTCTTTTGATGCTGTATGCTTAAAACAGAATCCTTGTATATGTTAAGCTTCCTAACCTCCATTGTCCTTATGCTTGCTTCGTGTTATCCATTATGGTCCCCAAAGTTCTGCTTTCTAGTTCAAATTATTCTTTTCTTTAAAAACATTGGGAAAAAACAGAAATTATACTTTTTCTTTAGTAGTAAAAACTAAAAAACAGAAAGTATACTTTTTCAAAAAAGTAAAGAATATTATACTGAAATCCCCCGGGGTTAGGCTGTAATCTACTCAAATGATTGATATAAGAGATAGGCGCCAAAGCATATCTCACAATCTCTAAGCTGTGCGAGTGTTAAATAAATTATGAGTAATATCTTTTGCCAGAAATTTCTTGGGCATGAAAGACAATGTCACACAAACTTGCATAATCAGAAATGAAACCTAATTACTTGTCAAGGTAAAAATAAAAATTAGGCAACATCTATTAAGATGTTGATGGTGGCTGATTTGGTTTTGAACTTTAATACTTAATGGATTCGACCTATATTTGTATAGATTCCTAACATGGTTTTGAATGCATTTAAGGCTTCAAAAAACCAGACTGGAAGAAAGAGAAAGCAGCCTGTGTCATCTTCAGGACCTGCTAATAGCACAGGAACTGCAAATACAGCAGGACCCTCCCCAAGTTCGGCACCCTCAACACCATCGACGCATACACCAGGAGATGTGATCCCAATGCCTGCTTTGGCACATAATGGTAGTTCGTCGAAGCCTTTGATGATGTTTGGAACTGATGGTCCTGGCACCCTTACATCACCGTCAACTCAATTGGTAGGTCGAGTATATTTAATCTTGCAATGTGGAAGGAATTGTTTTAACTTACATGCTCATTGGCAAGTCCTTTTTGGCAGTGGGATGACAAGGATATAGTGCCGGCTGATATGGATCGTTTTGTGGAAGATGGATCTCTTGATGACAACGTTGAGTCTTTTTTATCTCATGATGATACAGATCCTAGAGATCCAGTTGGTCGCTGTATGGATGTGAGCAAAGGTTAGTCAGATAATTTTTGGTTATTGGCTCATTGAAAGAGTTCCATTTAAAAAAATTCTCTAATTGTGTTTACTCGTATCTTCTGACATAGGATTAGCTTTTGTTGCATTTGGCTATTTAAAATCTGTATTGCATTCAGAACTTGCTGATCTCAAAGTTCGTGCACTATCGCCATATTCTTCTTTTCTGCATCATTTTTTCTTCTTGAATATTATAGCTTCCTGTCTGTCCTAGTAATTTGGGCATCTTGAAGTGTACCATAAAGTACAGTTAATGTTTTTATACGTCATTGCTTCTTATGGGAAATTAATCTTCATTACATTTTTCTATAAGGATTAAAGTTTGTAGTTGTACGAATCAAATGAAAGTATACACCGACAGACTTACTGCTCTCCATTTGACATTAAATTACTTCTTTATGATTATTCTATTTATTGTATTTATATTCCATTGATTATACTTATGTTAAGAGAAGAATGTAAAATCATATGCATGCTTTTTGGCTACTGTGAGTTGTAAACTCCTTGTTATCAGAAAGAAATTACCCTCCAAATCAGACTGGGAAGCAATCTTATTTTAATTTTGCCTTTGAAAAATTTCAGGTTTGATCCTGCGAGGATTGTAATCTAATGATTTTGTAATTCCATTTAAATTTTAGGGTTCACATTTTCTGAAGTCAGTTCTGTTCGTGCTAGTACCAGCAAAGTTGTATGTTGTCACTTTTCTTCAGATGGTAAGCTGCTTGCTAGTGGTGGTCATGATAAAAAGGCAAGTATGGCATTTTTTGGACAACTAAGCATTCAGGAGAAAAAATCTTTGTTACTGGAGCCTTCAGTGCTTGATACTGAATTGTTAGATCTTCAGAATAAAGAATGACGACTTATTCAACTGTTGATTTTGTGATGCAGGCTGTATTGTGGTATACAGATACTTTAAAGACAAAAACAACACTTGAAGAGCATTCCTCATTAATTACAGATGTTCGTTTCAGCCCCAGCATGCCACGTCTTGCAACATCTTCTTTCGATAAGACTGTCAGGGTATGGGATGCTGACAATGTAAGTTGACATTTTCTCATTTCCTTGCATGCATAATCATTATATACTCTAGATTTTTTTTAATCTAATAATGGCCACATGTAAACACGTGATGTTAAACTTGTTTTTAGCACCCATTTATTTTCATGCGGCCATGGAAGGAGTTTTGTAGTATGAGGTGCTTTTCTCTTGAATAGTTAAAAGGAAGAAAACAAAAACATGCAATTTGTGCAGTTATTCTCAATGCCCCTAGATTTTAATATGATGTGAGGTCTATGAGGAGCTTATATCCTCTACACTTGTGGATTTTCAATTATAGAGATGAACTTGGAACCTATTTCCTCAACAATAACGGAGAAAAATAAAGGTAGAAACATTTAAAAGAGAAAGAAAAGGGAAGATTGATTTGACTTTTCCTGAATAAGAAAAGAAAGGAAAAACTAAAAAGAATAATAGGGAAAGTTTAATTGACATGGGGTATCGGGTATAGGGTATCTAGATGTTTCTTATGCTGCATGGGCCAAGAAAGGATAAAAGTAAAACTGAAAAACATGATGTAAAATTCAGTGCTTTATGAGTGAAATTTCATGGTGTGTGTGTACAATTGCATTTTAGATGCAAGAGTCTGGTAACAAGCTACTTGCCTTTTTCTGTATGATATCATGTATGGCATATTGATATGTGAATGGATGTGCATTAATTGTTTCCTGTTGCACGGAAAGTTAAATGTTGGAGTTGGTGATAAGTTACTTTTGGTTTCCATTACATTTACATCATTAGTTTCCTGTCAAGGGCAGTCTAATACAGTTATCTCTCGTTTCGTGCTGTGCTATCCAGATCTTACATGCATTTCTTTTGACCTAATTTATGACAAATACAGCCCGGCTATTCACTTCGTACCTTCACTGGACATTCTGCATCTGTTATGTCACTAGACTTCCATCCGAATAAGGAGGATCTTATCTGCTCCTGTGACGGGGATGGTGAAATTAGATACTGGAGCATTAATAATGGTAGCTGTGCTCGAGTATTCAAGGTAAAGAAACATAGTCACGGGCATTGTTTTCTTGCTTACCTTCTAAAGTATTTCTTTTCTGTTTTCTTTCGTGTTTTTTGGGATGCTGGGGGAACGGAGGCACGTTTCCGCAGATGTTAATTTATGTTAATGGCTCTCTTATAATAAGGGTGGCACGACGCAAATGAGATTTCAACCCCGTCATGGAAGATTTCTTGCTGCAGCTGCAGAGAATGTGGTTTCTATACTGGATGTGGAGACTCAAGCATGTCGACACACGTTACAGGTTGGCTTTTACTTGTAAAGTTGAAATGCCTATTACTTCTATAGGATTTGCCTCAATGGTTGATAACTTGTAGTCTTTTGGTTTGTTGTTAATTCCTTTATATATTAATTTCCCTGTGGTCCTTCAGTTCAATCCAATCAGGTGGGCCTACTCAGTTTTTCTTTGAGAATGTGGATTTCATATCTTAATTTATGAGAATATGTTTTCATATCTTAATTACAACGCTTGGTTGTAGATATATGCATACACACTCGGTAACCGTATCCTATTATATTTCATTTTTTGCTGATGGAAAGTGTTCTGATGTTGTATGATGTTTATTTTTTTTCTTTATGTTCCCTTTGTGTGGCATGGCTACCTTATATATTGTAATTCTGATTGTAGGGGCATACAAAACCTATCCATTCTGTTTGCTGGGACCCGTCTGGTGAGTTTTTGGCATCTGTGAGTGAGGACTCTGTTAGAGTCTGGACGCTCGGATCAGGGAGTGAAGGAGATTGTGTTCACGAGTTAAGTTGTAATGGCAACAAATTCCACTCTTGTGTTTTCCATCCTTCATATTCTTCGCTACTGGTCATTGGCTGTTACCAGGCAAGTTATTATATGCAGTTTCTTTTTTTTTTCTTTTTTTGCTAAGTATTATATGCATTCTGGCTTAAAAGTCTTTTTCTGATAGCTTAAAGTTTGGCGTAGCACCTTTTTAATTAGGCAACCTAATTTCACAGTTGGTTTGTACACATAAGCTTCTATAGTTGCCCTATTTTGCACGGACTTTCTCAAGGTGTTAATACCCCTGTCGGACCCTGTGCACCCCTAGGCATTGGCATGGGATATGCATGTTTAAAATTAGAAAGTATACCGGATAAACTAGTTAATTGTAGAAGATATCTTGAACCATTACGTAGTACTTGCTTCATGATGAGGAAAGTGTCCACAGTGAATGTATAACACAATATTACACTTAACTAGAGTAAAAGTAATATAAAGAGCCTGTACCATTGGGTTTGTAGATTAAAGATATAAAAGAGTTGATGGGGACTCCAAGTCAAGAATAAAAAAGAGATTTTTTATATTTATTATTCGGAATTTTTATTATGTTTAATATAAAAGTAATTGATGTGATTTATGTATTTTATCTATTAGTGGGGATTTAAGACATTAGTTAGTGATTAAGAATTATTAATAAGGGTATTTTAGTCGTTTAGTATTTTTATTATTCTCTAAGTAATATTAGGGTTTTGTGTCTATTTAAATAGTGATGTAATCCGTACAAGTCATATTGAGACTACGTACCATTGATATTGAAGTTGATTATTTTATTCACACCGTAAAGGTATCTTACTATAGAAGTATTTTATCTATCTTGGTGTTGATACGTGAAGTTGATATACTTGAGAGATTCTAGTAGTTTAAACACATAATTTAAATCCTAGTTTATTTTTCGGTAATTTTTCATCCTAAATTTGTCGTTCATCATTTTTGGTATTAGAGCTCAAGGTTTTTCCATCAACTTCTTATTTATTGGTTTTCCAAAAAAAAAAAAAAAAGTTTATCGTCAGAGTACTATTCATCGCAATTCACTATTAAAATAAAAAAAAAGGTAGAAGAGAGCAATTGTTATTGCGTTTTCTTGCTGTCTAAATGAGTGGTAACCTTCATCTCTAACTTATAAATATCTTACCAAGATTACAATTTACTCCCCCATAGTTTCATCTAATTTTTCAATTTTAGCCCATAGTTTATATAATTTTTTCTTGTACCCTTATATCATTTTAAATCAGCCCCTGCACATTTATAGCCCCTGTTTTCTTTTTTCTTTTAAATTAGGCTCTTATGATGAAAAAAAGTTTTATTTTATAACCTATTGTTCCAAATACCAAATGTCTTAAGCCACTAAAGAATTGATTACCGAAACAAAAGAGTATTTGGTTTCTTGACGATGAAAGTGACCGAATATACTACCTTATTAATACATGTGGTCATAGATATTTGAAACACAAGCAAAAGAGCTTTGATGAGATATGGTTGATGCACAAGATTATCTCGGAAAATTGCAACGTCGATATCAAGATGAACAAAGAAAAGAAGTAAGAAAATGTCAACAAGTTAAAGCAAAAGAACTTCGAAAGACAACACATGATATGGTTTCTATATGTTCATCTATAAAAGATAACATCTCTTTATTAAAAGATGATATGTCTTCTATAAAAGAAGGCTTTATTGACTTGCGGTCACATCTTCAAGCAGGGCAAAAGAAAAAAAAGACGATACTCAAAATTTTGGATGTTACAAATGTTGGGGCTACAGATAGTTGTGACGTGACCATAAAAATTTTTAAAGTTCCAAAAGTCGAATCAGAGATTGTGTATGAGTAACAAATTGAGAAAAATCCTAAAGTTGCTTTTGAGTTGTTTGTTATCGAAGAAATGATGACTCGAGAAGTTGATCCAATCCAAGTTGACATTGTTAAATTTTTTGTTCCAAAAAGCTTATTCTCAACACTTTTGAATACAAAAGCAATACTTAGCAATTCTCTTTTCAAAAATTTTTGAGCCTCACGTGTGATGCAAGGGTGTTCCAAAATGTTCTTCCCTTGCTGAGGAGTTTGTCTTATTCTGTCATATTCTGACTCGAGGTCGAGTTTTCTCCAATAAGAGAAAAATGATGGGGACTCTTAAGTCAAGAATAAAGAAGAGATTTTTTATATTTATTATTTGGAGTTTTTTTTATGTTTAATATTAAAGTAGTTGATGTGATTTATGTATTTTATTTATCAGTGGAGATTAAGGACATTAATTAGTGATTAATAATTATTAATGAGGGCATTTTAGTTGTTTAATATTTTTATTATTTCCCAAATAATATTATGATTGTGTCTATTTAAATAGTGATGTTATCTTCACAAATCATATTGAGACTACATGATATTGAAGTTCATTATTTTATTCACTGTAGAGGTATCCTATCATAGAGGTATTTTATCCATCTTGGTGTTGATTTGTGGAGTTAATACACTTGAGAGATTTTAGTGGTTTAAATGTATTGTTTAAATCCTAATTTATTTTTTGTTAATTCTTCATCTTAAATTTGTACTGCATCAAGGTTAGACTTGCAAGAGTCCATTTCATATGAATACGTCAAATTCAGGTCCTTTTTTTTTCTATCTATATACTTGGTGGTAGTATTAACTGAAATGGTGGAAGAAGTGATCAACAAAGTCGGAAAGGCATTTATCTAGGCTATCCTAGTATTTTACTTTCCGTCTCGTCCTTTGTTTATTGCCTAGAAATGTTTGTTTTAATCTTGTAGGGCTGGATTGCCAATGTGTGTGCATGCTTGTTTTTAATACCCATTTCATCCATTAAAGTTTTTATAAACTTCAAAATTTATCTGCCACTTCGACACCTTTGAAACCATTGATCGACTTGATTTTAGTTTCTTATTTACTGTTGTATTTTTGGCAGTCTTTGGAGCTTTGGAACATGTCCGAGAACAAGACAATGACCCTTTCTGCCCACGACGGGCTAATTGCTGGCTTGGCTGTGTCAACAGTGACCGGCTTGGTTGCTTCAGCAAGCCATGACAAGTTTGTTAAGCTCTGGAAATAATGTTCGGGTTTCTTGTTATAACATATCATCTGTATCTTAGACATAGTTTTTTTTTTGGCAGTCTATTAGCAGTTTTAGTCTGGTGTCTTGTTTCGTAGCAGCCAGCTCAAATCGTAACTTTTCTCGTGCGTTGTTATTGTTCGTGTATCTTGATTTCGGTTCACTTACCCTATATTCCTATATTATCGTTGTGGCTGCTGCTTTGTTTTTCAGTTCTACTAACCAAAATCTGGACTTGAACTCGAATCTGGACTGTAATACTATGTTATTATAAAGACTGGTTTTTTCGTGTGATCTTTCTTGGATATATTGGAATAATATTAATTAGAAATATTACAATTGATATTAATGTTACTCCTTCCCTTTCACAAAAAGATTTTAATTTATAAAATATATAAATATGGTGGATGTATTTTTGTTTTATATTTTTGTCTAATTAAGGTCAAAATGACATGATAATAAAATTATAATGACAAATTTGGAGGTATTTTCATGTTATATTACTACCAATAAAAGGAGGATTTTTTTGTGTAACATTTTTTTTTATAGTAAATTTGACTCTTTTTTAAGTAAAGTATTACATTGAATCTTTAAGGTTACATTTGTTTTTGAAAATGTTGTAAAGGACAAGATTGTTCTCATAATTTTAATGTCTTTAATCTCATGTATTATTATTTGTTATTATTTTTAAGATTATTTGATACTTTAAAAGGGAATATTATAATATAACTTTTACATTTGAAACTATAAACAATTATGAAGTGGTCTCAGAAATAATAACAAATACGGTTGAATCTCTATCGAGAATGCTGATAAATTAATAATCTCTCTTAAATAATATTTTTTTTTCAACCCCGACTTGGGCTAATGGGATAAATTAATAATTTTGATAAAATAATAATTTTTAAAAAGACCCTTATATAAATATATGGTCCCATCAAAATTATAAATTAATAATTCTTTTAAATTCTAAATATATCTAGGGTAGTCTTGTAAAATAAAATTTTATTCTCGTTTGTTTTGTCTTGAAATTCAAATCTATCTTAATTTTATCCTTAATTTTTCTTGAAATTCAAATCTAATTGAATTTCATCCTTAATATATAGTCTCATCAAAATAATGTTTTGTCTTGAAATTCAAATCTAATTGAATATAATTTTTTTTTTGAAATAAAATGTGAATATAATTTGAAAAGTGGATACAATGAACATTATTTAATTATTAAAAATAATTAATATCACTTATAATGAATTCTATTATTACATTAATTTAATAAATATGACACATTACATCAAAAAAAATGATATAAACATCAATAAAATGCAATAATTTTAATATAATTAAATTTATGTTCACCGAATAGAAAAACACTCTTTAAATTAATAAATTATTAATTTATCGATTAAATAATAACTCTCTAAATTAATAAAAAATTTCAATCCCAATAATATTAATTTAAAGAGGTTCTACTGTAGTTCATGTGATTAAATAAAAAATTAACCATATCATAAAATAGTCCTTAAAAATATTAAATTTTTGTGAATAGTCCTATCAAATGTTGCAAATAAAAGAAGTCCAATATGTTCAAGTTCTTACAAATCATAAGATTTGTTTCTTATTGTTCCAAAGATAAAGAGAGGAAGAGAAAATTAATTTATTGTAGATGGTTGAAAATTTTAACTTAAGAATGTTTTAGAATAATCTTTACTTGAATAACTTATTGAATTGATATTTTCATAAGTAAAAATAATATTTTTATAAACTTCATCTCACGAATAATATGAGTTTGACACTCGTTTAATAAAAAACATTGAAATTGATATTTTCACAACATTTATTGATATTTTTACATGAAAAGTGTCGCTATAGATGTATAGCGACAATTTTGCTATAGGATCTATAGCGACGATTTTCATGTGAAAATATCATTTTCTATTGTGAATTTATCAATTTTCAAAAACTTTTATAAAAATATCAAATTTTACTTGTGAAAATAATAATTCTCTAGTCCTAATGTATAACACTAATTTTATATAAGTTGAACTTAAATTAGACTCACTTGATGGACATGCTCTCTTTATATTCAAAGGTATAGGTTAGAGTATTTTTTTTTTAATTACAAAAAAAAAATGTATAGGTTAGAGTAGGGGTGAGCATGGTGCGGTTTGAAGTCCAAATCGCACCCGAAACCGCTTAGGTGCGATTTGAAAAATTTAAAACCGCTTGTGATTGGTGCGGTGCGATTTTAAAGTGTGTGATGCAGTTTTAATTGGTGCGATTTCGATTTCAAAATCAATTGAAACAACAAAAAAGTCTAAGCTTTCAATAAAATTTAACATAGAACTTACATCGAACAATTAACTTAGTGACAGAGTAGGCAATGAGAATAATATCAAGTATAGAACCAAATTTCCTTCTGCCAAACATGACAAATTCACCATCAAATCATAGAACAGTGAGACACGTAAAATAGTTTTAATTTATAATAAAGGAATGATGCTTTAAAACTAAAACATACGCTATATAAAATAACGGAGATCATATATTCGATAACAAGTAAGAAGGTTTATTTAGTTTCCCAAAAATTAAAAGTATATACTGGATATATAAATTCTATCTTATACATTGCAGAGAGGACTTATAGAATATAATCTTAACTATACCTAATTTAAAAAATAATCTATTAGACTATTATTATTATAGCATTGACCTTAACCAATGCATCAAGTGCTCGAACCAACGAATTTGGCCCCTCGGCTATAAGTCCCTCCAAAAACGCATCAAACAAATTCAAAATTTTAAAACTCAATTGCTTAATTTTTGACTCTATATATAACCTCTAACAATCTTCTTTCAATTGGTAAAAAAATGACAATGCAAAACTAGGATTTTCTCTGAACGTGTTCAAGTGAAAAGTAACTTTAAAATTTACTAGAGATAATACATACATACACATACATGGTGCAGTTTCGATTTTATGAGTGCGATTTTGACTAGTAACCAAACCAGAACCGTAAATTTGATTATTCAACCCACCTAAAACCGCCACATACGTCAGAACCGTTAGTACGGTTTTAATTGGCGCGGTTCATGCGATTTTTGGTGCGATTTCAATTCCAATTTGGTTACTTGCTCAACCTTAAGTTTGAGTGATGAGCGTTTTTTTTAATTTAAGCAACTAGTTCATAAAGTATTATTCCATTCGTCCCATAATATATGATGTTTTAAAATTATGCATAAAATTTAAAAAAATAATTGTAAACATTAAATATAATATTAATTATCTATAATACCCTTTACTATATAGTTATCTCATACTCTCTCATCTGTAATATTTTTCTAGGGTAATTTTATAAAGATTGTGATTAATTCTCTTAAATTATATAAAACATCAAATAATTTAAAAAAAATAAAATCATCTAAAACAACATATATTATGGAACGGAGGGAATAAAGCAAATTTGACCGTGTTTTTCTTGTCCGCAAGTAATAATTTGATTTTTTCCAAAATAATCATTAATATTGTAAATTATTAAAAAAATACTATTAATCACAAAAATTTGTCATTTTTAATATTCAAGTGAATTCACATCATTTTTTTAATTTTTTGGATTTCACACATTAATTTCATAAAGTCGAAAATGAAACATTTTCTGAAAAGTAGTAGTAATAGTAGTAGTACAAATTAACCATTAAAGAAAAAAAATTTACAATTAATCCTTTTGTCTAATTTTTAGGAAAAGATAAAATTTTATTTTATTTTATTTTTCCTGATTGTTATAACTCGTTACTTCTTGTTATTGATTATGAAGCGTTCACTTTATATTAGTATTTATTATTATTATTATTATTATTATTATTATTATTATTATTATTTTGACTAAATACCTTTTAGTCATCACATATATATTTCTGTAAATGATCAGAATATCACTCAATATTACTATTATAAAGAATCGTCAATTTCACAAGGCAAATATATTAATTCCACAAGATTCCTCTGACCTGACCAGACCTGACCAAATTAATAGTCAAACCAGATGTGAAAAAACCATGTGAAACTAGCATATTTTCTCGCGAAAATAATCATTTCGAAAAATTATCGTAAAAATTATATCCAAGTGTCTCTTATGAGATCCTTAAAAAAATACATATTTTTGATATTTCCACGTTGTTCTTTCTAAGATGAAGATGAGATATACTCACGTAAAAAAAAATCACGTGAAAATATCAAATGTCTAAGTATCAGTTCCCTAAAAAATATCATCGAAGAGCAATAAAAAGAAGTCCCACACAGAGAGAGTGCTAATAACACCATCTGGTAACTATTCAATTCCTTATTTCAAGCACTCGGAATATTAACTATGTTTGTTTGAAAGGACTATAATCCCGATTATAATATCAAGATTATAATTTATAATCTTAGCACTATTAAGTCATTTTATAATTTTTAGACTAACAGTCTCACGTCTAAATTTGAAAGCAAACAAGACGATAGTGAAAATAAAAATCCAATAGATAGTTCACTAATATAAGGAATTTAGACGAAAGGTAGTGTCTGGGGATATAAAATGCAGATTTAGGAAAGGAATGGGTGGTCAGATTTCATTTACAGGAAAAGAGACCATCATGAGTGCGACTATGAGCATGGATTAGAACCATAAAAAGAGTTTTAGGAGGGAGGTAATTGAATAAGGGCAGTCCTCCTTCTCTTGTCATATGAGCTATGAGTTACCGAGTTATCGCTACGCTATAACCAACTCATACCACGAAAAAAAAACAAGTATGAACACATAGGACAAACATCAAACAAGACTCTTGAAGTATGTCAACAAAAACTTGATATAGTAACAATGTTAATTGTAAAAGAATGAGTAGGATCGCCTGGTCGAAATCTGCTGATTTTAGTACCTGGGAGTTTCAATATTCAACTGAAGCAGTACAACTGCATCAAATGTATTTTCATTGTTCTTGGAACTAAAAGCTCAAAATGTCAGAAAGTTGACACATGCATGTCCATAAATTGAAATTTAAGTGAGCCCTCAAGTGTAAAATAAGGTCTATGAATGACCCAAGTGGAAAATAGTAGTAAGAAATTATATAATTTCAACCTCTGTGTTGCCCCCCTCAAAGGAAATTTAAAATTGAGGAGTATAATGCTAAAATGTAGCTTAATGAAATCTTTTTTTTATTTGAATGAGATGCAGTAAGCATAGGCCACATAAGTTGTTATAATTTACAGAATTGAATCAAAAAGTTTTGCACTGAAGTTCCGAAGAATATCTTCGGAGTTGCTAATATGCAGATTGCTTTGATGATATTGGAGATAATTTGACACGAAAACCAGGAAGAAAACTCAATATGCGGGAACAAGTATCACACCATAAAAGAAGCTCTTCAATGCCCCTCGATGCCTAGGTTAGGATTTCTCTTTTATCTATTCAACTACTGCCATAATAGGGTACTACCTATCCTTAAATTGGAGCAATACTAATTGTAGAATAAATAAATGTAACAAAGACGCAAAAATATTAAAAATTCTAGGACACAGATTTGATTAACTAGCCAAAATTCAAAATTTCAGATTAAATATATAAAAAATAAAATAAAAACCTCATGCATGAAGGTGTGTGGGGTTATTTTTTTTCTTAGGGGGTAGGGGGTGGGGGGGTAGTCCTCTTTGTACCAGGGAGTTTTCTAGATCTTTTATGATCCTAGAAACCTCCTAGTGCGCATTAAAACTAGACAAGTATTTCCTCTAGTAATGCATGAAATGATGAACCAAATTAGAGGCATTAAGTTCGTTCTTTATAGGGTGGTTGCTGCTGAAGCATCGAGTAACTTTGCCCTAATAGTCCAAAGAGATAGAGATAGAGATGATGGGAATATGTTGAACCCAATTTTGTTCGTCTATTGAGGTCTACTTACCAAAGTGGTGGTATTTAAAATAGTTCGAGTATACTGATGTGATGGAGTGCATGTGGATCATGTATGTATTCTCAAACCCATATGGGAGTACTACTTTTTTTTTCTTTTTTTTTTATAACATAACCAATCATATGGGTGCGGGACCCATGATTTTGATTGTTTAGTGTTGGAGAGAGAAAAAAACAGTAACTTTTTGAAAATACCAAATTTCTTCTCTTTTTTCTTTTGTATGGACATAGCCAAAGCACATAGAAAATTCTCTGCGACAATCTCAACTGGCCCACATGGTGGCAAAGTCTCTCTCTCTCTCTCTCTCTCCATATATATATCATATATGGAATGGTAAACAAGGCTAAGGTATGCTCAAACAGTCGCGCTCTCTGAAATACACGTCTCTCATATCAGTTAATGCTCTTATTTCCTGTACTAATTCATACAAAGAAGGGTTTCTTCCCAGGAGGCTACAACCTTCGGATCACTGGAGAAGAAGGGGTCTTCTAGAGAGTCATCTATCGCCGAAATATTGCTTATCATCACACCATTTTTTCCGGCATGTTCCGATCATGTCATCATAAAAAATATTTGAGCTCCATCGCCATAATGTATCTTCTGTCATCTCCAATCTAAAATTGTATTAGTACTAACAACAGATCCAAGGAAATGAGAGGAAAGAAAAAGAACAAGAAAAAAGAAAAGAAAAGAAAAGAAAAGAGGAATGAGACTCAAATCCACCTTTTTATGATCATTCTACCATTTTTTGCATAAAAGTTTCAACTATGTTCTCTGACTTATCCATCACAATTTAAAGTTTTTCTACTACCATCTTTGATCTTAAACACAGAGATAAAGATGGATTCATAAATTTTGGCCATCGGAGATGAGCTACAAAAAAAGTTATTGTTTCCTTCTCTCGAACACTCAACAATCAAAATCATGGGTTCTACTACGCCCATGTGACTGGCAACAAAGAGTATCTCATTACTCTCAATAATCAATGTCAAAGGGTCATGCCTATATGTTTAAGTCAGACACCACAAGTACACGTCTATGTGACTATGTTATATACACAAAAAGAAAAAAAGGGTACTCTCACGTGAGTTTGAAAAGATATGCATGATCACATACACTCATCAATCTACTCGCACTATTTCAGATACCACCACCTCGGTAGACAAAACATCTTCGGCAAACTGGTTTCAACAAATTCTCACCATCTCTATCTCTTCATACCACTTTGGCAAAGTTACTCGAGGCTTCAGCAACAACACTTGAGAAACTTTAGGCTCCAACTTTGGCAATAGTTTGGCGGTCAAACACACAGAAAGACTTCAGCCATGCCCAATTGTGGGTCATCAAACAATAGCTGGTGTTCTTCGGCAGTAACTTCTTGAAAATACCAACCACACTGCCCAATGGATATGACGTCGGCAACCACCAACCACACCGCCCAAATCAACCTCAATTAGACTTCAAAAAAAAGAGATAAGCAACAGGTTCAGATCGGCAGTCCACTATCACCTTTGGATTTTGTCAAACCCATCGGAAAAATTGACTTCAGCAACCTCTTCATCTCCTCCATCCGCTTAACTCAACTTTGGATAATCCGAAGAAAATAACTTTTAAGATGGAGAGAATAGGGGGTTTAGCCAAAGAAAGATAAGAGATGAAAAAACATTCAGCCTCTACATGTCGCCAATAAAAGCCTTCAGCTCTTTACTTGTTTCTCTTAGATCGGACTATACCAGCTGGGAGAAGGATATTCAGGCCCAACATAGACTTACGGAAATACATTAAAGCAGCCCTACTCTCTTTAACTAGCTGGCCCAATGAGCTTCAGCCAACTTATGTAAGTTTAACAAGCTGAACAAGGCTTCATGCAATTGCTAAGCAGCAAAACAGGACTCTGGCAATGTTACAAAAATTCCAGCAGCCCCAGCTACTTCAGCAAAATTACAAAACATGCCACCGAACAAACTTTTGAAGTTTCAATGGCAGAAGGACAGTCTCCTACTCCTTTACAGCTTTATAAAGTTCCAAAGGAATGGGTCATCCATCATACGTCCAAACGCCTTAGCTCTGGAGTCTGGCCTAACAAGCTCGACGTTTAATAGCTTAGGCTACGGCCCAACAAGCTTATAGTCCAACAGCTTAGGCTTTGACATAATAAGCTAGACATCTAAAGCTTCAGCTTCAGCTTCGGCTCCAGCCAAAAAAGTTCGTCCATACATGTGATTCGTTACAGATAGTCAAATGTCAACAAGAGAAGTAGATCTGGCAAGCGATCACATTTGGACAACTTTGTCATGTAGCTCTGGCTGGGCCTCAATAAGGTCGCAAAATGACATTACATCTTTTGCCAAATCGAAGAGGAGCTTAATGCCAAACCACTTCACAGTGACATCAGGGTTTAGAACATACTTCCTTAAACAGTGCATTTACAGTTTCTCCTCCAAAGTCAAAATTTTGAGTTTTCTTCGGGCATCAGAGGTAAACGCCTACAGTTTCTCCTCCAAATTCAAAACTTTGAGTTTTCTACGGACATCGGAGTGATAGGCAAAAAAAGTTCCTACCACTAAAGTGGAATAAGGGAGTGGGTGGCAATGTTAATATATAATATCACCAACCGGAACCAAATATCTTATATGGACATGGCCAAAGCCCAGAGCAAATCCTCCACCACAATCCCAAGTGGCCCACATGGTGGTCAAGTCTCTTTCTCCCTATATATATGGAATGGTAAACATATGTCCCTCATATTAGTTAATGCCTCTATTGCCTATACTAATTTCTACACCGAAGGGTTCTCCCGGCGACTACAGCCGTCGGGTCACCGGTTTGTTATATTGTGCAAGTGACATTTATCTGGCGACATCCTCAAGACGTAATATGACATTAACAGACACTAAAACATGAAAGAAAAGGGACGTATCACCATTAAAAAAAAGGATTTTCAACACACCTTAATGCCTCGGTTAGGATTGTACTTATCTATTCAACTACTTCTATAATAGGAACTACCTACCCTTAAATTGGAGCAATGACTAATTCTGGAATACATGTAACAAAGACACAAAAATATTTAAAGAATTCTGGGACATAGATTTGATGAACTAGCCAAAATTCAAAACTTCAGATATATAAATAAAAAATAGAAAATTAAAAAAAACTACCCTTACGCGTTAAGAGTGTGGAATTGGGGGGGAGTCCCCGTACCATTGAGAGTTTTCTAGATATTTTGTGATCCTAGAAACCTCCAAGTGAGCATTAAAAATAGGAAACAAATATTTCCTCAAGTTATGCATGAAATGATGAACCAAATTAGAGGCACTAAGTGAGTTCTTTATGGGTGGCCATTCCAACAGATTAACCAGGTCTGTACATAAGGAAAAATGCAAGACAAAACAAGAACACCAGTATAAACTAATAAAAAGGTAAAATGTGATTGCTTGCATTGTAGATGAAGCAGACAACTGATTTCTTCCAAGGATAACTACTCATTTAACATTGGCTGATGCAATTTGTAGTTCTATCATACCTCCCGTTTCTTTTCAATACTGGGTTCAGCTGCTTGATTCAGGTCTCTGGACTCTTTCACTACTATGTTCCCCTGATAAAATCCTGTGAAAAAATTTCCAGAAAATTCTAAGATAGCTAAATGCATATCATGACCAAATGAATCATGTCTGCATATAGAAAAACAGGCATCAACGAGTCGCAAGTTTGGCACAATTGTCACATAAACATGCTCTGGAATATGAAAATCATCATACATTGAAAAGATAATTGCAGATGACATTTGATAGGCTTCTCTCGAAATATTTATGCATTTAGTTACTGCACTTTTCCCAAAAATAACAAAAAAAATGTGGATGTGTAATTGTGTGTAGGAGGTCCGTCCACCCCGTGGAATTTGGGCCTTAGGAGATAGAATTGATTCTTTTCCCTTCTAGTGCTGCAAGTTTAAAAATAAAGTTTACATTTTTATCACTGCTAGGCCAGGTAAACCAGAAAAAAGGGTGAAAGTTTCGGAAACAAAATGAACTGGAACAAAGGCAGACCGATTACCAAAACTATCTTGCTTTTGGCTTCGGTCCTGAGCAAGAAATTCACAAAACATTAAGGTAAGCTTAGATAAGGTGAATTAGACCAAAACACTAGTGATTAAATGGTGTTTATTTGATCAGTAAAGGAAGAAACAAATAAGGATGATGTAGTATTCTCACCAAAGAACGAGAAATTAAGAGAAGAAGGTGAAGCTGCAATGTACAAACGTTTTCTTTTACCAAAAATCTCAACACTTCATCCTACTAAAAGTTTATCAGAAAACAGCTGCAAATACTATTAGGACTAAGAATTCAAAGTTGGATATAACTTGGATTCATAAACCAACTTAATATAGAAAACTTTATAACCACTAACATTTATAAACTAAAGGTCCTAAATCTTCCATGGCCACTCTCCTTTGGATTTAAAAAGTTCATGATGCACATAGATCCAACGTATTTGGCTTAGGCATCCAGGTTTATATCAAAGATTGAAGCCAAATTCCATAGTAGTACAACAGATCAGTCACTTTAGATCCATAAATAATGCTTATTTAACTCTGACAAGTGTACAAGTAGATATCAATATGCACGACTTGATTTTAAACCTCATATACTAGAACAGTAGCCTTTATGTCCATAATCAACATATATGGCCTATTCCTTTGCGTGCATTTGGTGGTTTATCTAGTACACAGCCTAAGGACTAAGGTAGTGGCTGCAGGTTCCACCAACATTTAAGGAAAAAAAATGTTTCTCAGGCTGTTCATACCTCATACCCCCAATTCCCAAAGGAATGAATTCACAAGAAACAATCAATAAAATTCTGCAGAATTAAGTTACTGACCTGGGGGCATCGACATTCGATCAACAGATCCAAACCCATGACTAGACTTCCCAGCCACTGATAACCTGCCACAAAATTCCCTTGGAAATGCAGGTTCAGTGGGTATGCCTGCCTCATTCTCACCACTAGGCAGATTATTTTCACTAGGGGGCAGCCTAACAGCAGATTTTGATGTGAAATTTGTGGTCCATGATCCTCCATTTGATCCAGCTAAGGCCATTATTACATCTGCCTGAAATGGAAAACAAAGAAAAATGTTCACTGTATGCTTCTGAATTTTACATATAGAAGATAAAAAAATATTAGTCTAAAATCATGAATGAAAAAATGGCAGGTCAGAATACCCACAGAGAATGGAAAGAATCCGCTGATTAAATAACTAAGAGTGTTGCACAACGCAAAGCAATTTAAGATATAGGTAAACAACATGAAATACAGTTGCAAACTTCACTCACAATTAGCTAGTCATATATTTTTAGTTAAGAATCTGATCTAATTCTTTTTTACAAGTATCAAAAAATTGTTTATTCTGTTTTTGTTAATTATGGCATTTCTTGGTACAACAAATAAGATCCAGCTGTGAATCATGATAAAGTAAGTAGGAATATGAAGGCATCCTCTCTATGGAAATAAAGTCAGATGTTAGGCCCACCCCTTTCATCCCCCTTGAGGCATCAATATAAGAAGACAACCACATGTTCAGTTATTACTTACTAGCGATTGTAGCGGTAGCGTTTAGTACGTTTAGAGCACCAATTTTGGTACGTTACGTTTAAGCCCCAAACGCTGCGTTTGTGATTTAAATAAGCTACGCTGGAAATAAGATGCTTGAAACGAATAAGATTCTCAAGTGCGTTTGGACCTTCAAATGCATCAACCGCTCCATAAGTTGGAAAATGTATAAGCACTGAGTTCATCTTTTCTAATTTTCTTATGCCTAAAGGTTAAAGGCTTTTATGCCCAACAAGGTTACCACGGTTCAAAAGAGCATCTGTGTTGCCGAAATTTCGGTGACTCGGATCATTTTCATTAATCATCGCTTCAATAATGAGACGTGATTAGTAATTTCAAGTATTGTCTATGTAAAGACTTTATATAGGCGAAATTCCACCGTAACTGTAACACCCCAGTCCCACATTGAAATATATGAGAAAATTTTATTTATGTATAAAGAATTAAAATTACTAACAATAGTACCATCAATCATGACCTTTTGGGTGAGTGTGGTGCGCTAAGATGACCTAAAAAGATACTATTTGGGCCAGTGGTTTAAGGCCTTATTTAGATGGATTTGATTCGATTCGGACTTGAGATTTGACCATAGATTTATTCTGAACTCGGGATTTGACCCGGGTTGTTTCTGAAACAGCCCGAAATGACGTTAAAGAATCACCAAAGCAATTGTATCTTTTTCCAAAGTCGAAAGCACAAAAAATGTTTTGCCCTCAATTGACAACATTGTATGGGCACAACAACCATACGACGGATGGGGAAACAAATTGTGCAGATTTGCCATATTTACCACAATGAACAAATGCAAGAGTGAAAACAAATTCAAACCAAGGGGAAAAGGCAATTTATCAGCTTCGACTAACCAGTGAGGCCTGACAACGTGTAGGTCCCATAATTATATAACCCCTCCATCTTTTACATAAACCTTCCAAAAGAACTAAAGTTGTAATTTTAACTAATCCGACATCCCTCGGCCAATGTGCATTCATAATCTAAGTCTGTATCATGCAACTAAAGAGATGTGGTTTATCATAAAATCATGAATTGTGTCTCAAATTCTAGTTCGAGATCCGACATTTAACCTGGCCTAGATAATATTTTGTAACAACCATTGTTATTTAAGGCACGAGACGCACCAAATTGCAAAGGTCTCCTTGGGGCCTAGGCGCGAAGCAAGGCGCGTGCCTCATTAAAGTGAGGCATACATCTTTTATAAAAATTATATATATATATATATATATTTATAATCATTTATGTATCAAATTTATCAATCATTATGTACTTTTAAAAACTTCTAGGCATGTTCAAAAAGTTACTATAACAAGTTCAAGGACCATACGTCTGTAGCGTAGTAGCATGGTGATATTTTTATAATTAGATTATAATTACATTCTATAAGTACATAGTTAAATACTTACAATATTACACATATATTTAAGTAGTAAACACTAAACAACAATATAAATGCATATTTAAATATTAAAAAAACTATAAGATATATACATATATTTAATTATTTAACAAGTTAGTAAACACCGGAATAGTAGTGTAGTAAAGTTCCAAAAATTTTGAAGAAAATTGGGCATCAAAACCATAGCTGTCACGGCAGTTAACTGATAGGACGCCTAGGCGATTAGACTCCCATCATGGCGTCCATATGGCAACAAATTGTTCACAGTAAGCAATTTATACATTATTTATTTTACATTAAAAGTACAATGAAACAAAATTATTATTTAATTTTCTCATGTCTTGCACTAAAAAAATACATTAAACAATTATAAAATATACATTTAATTTTAAGAAAAAATATTATTTATATATTATTTGGAGTTTGAGTTTCTATGATTTGTGGTCAAAATTATAACTTTTAAGAGTCATTGTACATGCAATAAAACTAAGTTGTAACTAATAATTCATGGAGAAAGAGAAGGTTACTTCTTAAAATAAAAAAATTATTATTTTATTACATTTTTATGAGGAAAAAAATATTTATTATTTTGTTAAAAAAAAAAATCATGGTCAGCGTGTAGAACAAACACGTGGAACTCAACTATTTTGTTTTGTTAAGGGGTAATGAATCACTTCAGTACATTAAAATTTTTTGTGGATGACAACTAGCAATTAAATTTTAAAAAAGAGAGAAAAAGAACAAAAGTAGCTTGTTGGTGATAGCTAGAAGTCAAAAGGCACTTTATTCTTTCTTCTTATGCCCCAACCCGTTTATTTTTCTTTTTCGTTCTTCATATCAGAAGTTTCCCTAATAGTTGTGTGTGTCGCAACCATCATCGAGTGATGTTGCGTGTGGGTCGGCAAGTCAAAGTGGGCAGAAGTTTTCAGTGTTGTCTTTTAATTTAACCAAGTTGGCTTGGCGCTCGCCTTGGCAACTAGGTCGCCTTAGTGACGACTTGTGGACGCCTAAGTGCCAAGGCGCTCGCCTTGGCAGCTTACCCCAAGGCAAGTGTCGACTTGTTGATGCTCATGCACAAGGACGCCAAGGTGTTTCCTAGGCGATGTCGTGACAACTATGATCACAACCCCTTAGTATTTTAAAAAATAGTTTTTTTGGGCAAGAGAAAAGAATTAAAATAATTTAAAAAAAACAAGAGAAGAGATAAGGAGAAGAGAGAGACTTGCCTAGAGGAGGAGGCTGCAATTGATGGTTTAGACTATTTAGGAAAAAACACAAAACTTCAATGAAGCCTGCGACTAGTGCACCTCGGGTGCGCCTCGTTGAAGGAGTCGCTCCTCAGACAAGGCGAGGCACCCAGCGTGTGTTGTGATGTGCCTCGCGCCTAGGCATGCCTTTAACAACACTGGTAGCGACATCAAGGGAAAAGAAAGACGATGTTTAGTGGTGATAGTAGAGGACTGAGGCCATATGGACATGCTATGTTATTTGGGTTTATTATGTTTTTAACCTGGCTATATATATATGTATATACACACACACACGTGTGTGCGCGCTATTATAACTATGGTCTTTGTATTCTTTTCTTTCCCAGTTTTTAGCCAAGAAATAGTTTGGGACCTTTGGGTGTATTTGGGTTTTTGTGTATGAGAGTTCTATTCAAAGATTGTATTCTTCACACTTTGATATAGTGATATCTTCTGTCTCTCACCCGTGGTTTTTCCGATTTAGGTTTTCCACGTAAATCTTGTGCTCTTATCTTTAATTTTTTGGTTGATTTCAATGTTTGACCATAGTTTGTTGTAGCAAATCATGTCTTTTAACAATAATGACAGACCATGGTCAACATTCTTGAAATTTGAAGGTGCACATTTGATAGTGCCATCTGATTTTGCAGCCTTACTCGTTTTCCTAACAAGTAAATAAGTAGGCTACATTCGACCCTATCTTATTCTTTTTCATTTTTTCTGTGATTAGTCAGTTTGGTTGTATGACGCAAAACTTTTGATAAAATGAGCACCACAAAGGCCCAATAACTCCAAACCAACAGTGCCATAAATTCCCTATTCTATTTGACAACGCTAAACTGAGTTTTAGCACATGTATTATGAAGATTTCATGATGTATGTGCACCCATCTAAACTTGTCTGCTGTGGCGGCGATGACTTTTGAAGTGACATGCAATATGTCCCAACCAAGTGATTTCCAATGTTTTAAAAGGCGCTAAGCGGGAGGCGGGAGGCGGGAGGCAGGCGGCCAGGGGAGGCCTAGTGCCTAGGGGGCCTAGGCGGGGCCTAGGCAGAATTTTTTATTTTAAGCCAATTTTAATACTTTAACTTACATTTATTCAAGCAAAACAATAATATATAACAAGACAATTTATAATAAAGATAATAAAGGCATTTACTTAAAGTTCAAACACATCCATATTACTGCTAATGTCAAAGTTCAAAAACAAACATGCAATTGTTCAAAGTTCAAACATATTTTTAACGTATTAATTTTATTTATAAATTTATAAACAAGATTGCTATTAAATAATAAAATTAAAAATTTTAAGAATTTAATTTCATATTAAAACTTAAGAAACTAAACATAAATTTAAGAATTATATTGAATTAAACTAAATATTACAAATGTATCATCATTTATATAATTTGAAGTTGGTTCAAGTTCAAAAAATTACAACTATAATAAAATTATTCATTTTGACTTGATATTGTTAACTTCTTGTTATGATTTGATATGCTCAAATCTGTATTATGAATATGGTAAATCATTAAAATATATATATATATATATATATATATATATATCAAGATCTGGTTTGAGTAGTTATTAAAATAAAAAAACTCTTCGCATAAACTCTGCCTATGCCTCACCTAATTTTCTGGAGGAATTTTTTTGCTGCCTGGGGGGCCTAGCGCCTAGGCGAGGCCCCAAGGGGGGCCTAGCGCCTAGGCAAGACGCCAAGTGGGGGCCTAGCGCCTAGGCGGAGCGTCAAGGGGGGGCCTAGCGCCTAAGCGGGGCCTAGGCGGACCTAGGCGGGGATTTTTAGAACAGTGGTGATTTCGAAGTCAATATTGGTGTTAACTAAGAGGTTCGTTTTAGCTCGTGCAACCAATATCGGTACTTGGTACATTACATAGGTTAAAAGGAGATAAGATAGGATAACTTGATATGAGTGCTTATACTTAGGAATTTTCCTAATCTAGCAGAAGGGGGAAATAATTAAGCGGCACTCAACCCTATGTTCACATTATACATGATGCATATGTTTTTTATTGGGTAGAGCAATACGGCTTCAGAAAGATAAGCAAGGCCAGAAAGCATCTTTCACAGATAAAAGTAAAGCTCGAGTCAATGTCAGAAAGATTATGATTTTCAAGCAATATAACTTTCTTCTACAACTATTGACAATTGTGGGAGGAAATTAGCCGAGTTGGTTGTTAGCTAAGCAGTTTACTTAAGTATGAAACATAAAAGTACAAGTTACAGTCTTAACCAGATATATAAATTGTCATTCATTCCTCATAAACAAGCAAATGAAAAACCTTGTTTGGGTGAACATCATCAAATACATGGGCTTGACCGCCATAAAAGATGGTCATCTGGCGACTAGCTGATGTTACTCCTTGTCGACTGCAACAATATAGATGGAAAGTATTTCATATAAAACACTTAAATATACAGCATAAGAGTTGAACTGAGAAACAAAGAGGTTACCTATTTTGTTATGTTATTTACCTTTGAGACGAAGAGGATTCTGGCTCGGAAATGCGAATTCCTGACTTCTGATTGCCACCACTTGGCACATTTCTGTCAGCAGTTCCACCACTAGCATTAGTGGAGCTCAAAATCCCAGACCCCTTAATTCCAGTTCTTGATCCTTCATCAGCAGCTTGAGATATAATAGAGGGCCCTGCATTGGCGTCTTTGAATCTGTTTGACGGGGCTTGATTCCCAAAAGGAACAACTTGGCCTACACGTGGAGGATACTGCAATACCGGGCCAACACTAATGGGAATAGCTCTCTCCCATTTGGAAGCATTGGTATCAGCTCTACGTCTACCACTACTGGCCTGCTGCAACATAAGAGAGGCAGACGTTGGCCTCATTGGATGCATACCAAATAATGCTTCCTCATCCTGGGGACATCTAGGTCGTTCTCCGCCAGCACTTCGGAGCATCTGAATTTAAACAAAATTCACCGTATCAGAAGCAAACATAGCAGCTACCAGCCCCATAGAGATGTATTTAAACAACATAGATTAAATTGCAAAAATTATAAAGAACAATTTAGTAGTAGTAACAATATTAGTAGAAGCAACAGTAGTATTAGACAATGTAGACCTTCGCCAAATGCGAGTTCTCCAGAGAGTCTGGTCGCATTTGCAGCACCCCGTCTCTTGAAGATCCAATCAAGGCGGAATCTGAGTTCCCTCGTTTATTGCCCATGAATCTGCTAGCTATCTCCTGTCCCGAAAAATCATTTCTTAGACCGTAGAATGGCACCCCCTCAATATGATTTCCAACCTGTCTTTCTACCATAGTTGATGAGAGAATGATCAAATTACATTTTAAAAATCAAAATCCATCACAAAAAAGTCATCAATAATCTCAAATACGTCATCATGAGAATAGCCATACAATTACATTAATAACCAAATGCATGAATAAAATTCACCATATGTTTATGCAAGAAACCTCCTTTATTCCTTGAAGCATAACATCATACCAAATACTAAACACATGAGCACAACTAATGCTCACAAACACAAGAAACATGAACTGGTGAAAACAGCACACATACAAATGTACTTTGAAATTTAATATAAACAAGATACTAACTTCACTGATGACCTCACTAAAACGACTCCATAAAACTACCTACGCCATTAAAAGAGTACGAGTAAAAAGAATGATATAGAAAAACAGAGCATTAAACATAAGTACATCAGTTAAAAATCAGTACATTAGTTAAAAGCAACCCAGAAAACTAGTGAGAAAAAGTGGGGTTTATTGTTCATCAAATAGGTAAAACTAAAACCCAAAAAAAAAACCATTAAAAACACAAATTAAAGAACAAATCAAAGAAACAGAGAAGTAATAAATGGGGGAAATGTTGTTACCAGAACCCAGATCAGAAGTGGTGGATATGGGTCCACGGCCACCACTAGAAGAAGCCCCAACAGATTCCGACTGTGGCCTGGCGTCGCCGGCGCTGACCATAGCCATCGCCGGCGAGGAATCTGAACCAGACCCTTTACCCAAAAAGTCATGAAAAATAGTGGGTTTCACATCCTCGTCAATGTTGGGGTTGATATTGCTCGCCATAGTTAACACAGCCATTTCATTTTGAAGAGAGATAAAGTAATAGGCAGAGAGAGAAAGAACAGTGCACGAATTTCAGTAAAGCAAAGTAGAGAGAAAAAGAATCACTGTTTTCGTTGAGAGCATTTAAAAGCAAAAGGTAAAATCAGGCTTTAATTTCTTGTTCTAATATTTCCCAATGGGTACATGTATAATTACTCTGTATTATATGTTTGTGCTGCAGGTTGTGTCTGAGCATATATGTCGACTGCTGTATTTCAATTTATTTTATTTTTATTTTATTTTTAACTCTTTCGCTCGCCCATTGAATTAGGGGGAGAGAGGGAGGGAGGGGTTGGTTTGTAAAAATAAATTGCTTTTTTGAAGATTTATATAAAAAAATGATATTTTTATCTTAAAATAATATTTCTCGCGTTAAAGTGAGACCCAATTACTATTCATATGTTAGATGAATTATATAAAAACATTAATTTTTTATGTGAAAACAACAATGCCCTTTGTATATCATCATGTGTTTCTTTCTTTTAATTCTTGTACTGAAGCAGAAAATAAGAGTATACTATTTACAAAGAGAATTGTTATTTTTACTTTTAAAAAAATTGATATTTTTACGGTATAGTTGATAGTGTCAGAATAAAAATTATGTTATTTTATAATTATTATATTTAATACTTTAAATAACACTTATTGCTATTTATTGCTCTGATAATAATAATTTTATTAACAATATTAATAGTCTTTTAATAAAACTTTAATTATGTAAATATGGATTCTATTTATTTGTTTTATTTATTATTTAATCGAGAAAAATCTTATGAAACTACCCAAAAAAAAAAATTAGTGAAAATGTAATTCTCTTTATGTACGTGACTAACAAAAAAAGAAAAAAAAGAGAGATTTATATATTAAAAATAGGATCTCAAATGAGTATTATAATATTATTTTATAAGTGATTAAATCATCAATTAATATAAAAATGACAGATACCCAACCCATATTTAAGACCCTAAAATTCCTCAAGCTTATATATCTAATAAAGATTTCATTTATTTTTATTTTTTATTCAACTTTGGGGGATATATTATAGTTATAAGTTATTTTGAGATAAGTTACATATTACTATTTCCATTCCAAAATTTGAAATACAATTGGTATGATTTATAAAAATTTAAAATGAAATAAAATTTATAATTAATAATTTTTGTTATATACTAATTACTATACAATTATAATGATTATATTAATTAAAATTAAATAAATTTATATTAATTTAAAATTAAATATATTATTATTTGACCTCAAAAGTTAAATTGTATCTGTAATTTTAGAATTGAGGTGCATAACTAATGTTTTTGCATTTATTTTTCATAAGTGATTTTTAAGTACTTCTCAAACACAAAAGTACTTAAAATAAGTTATAAACTTTTATTATGCACGTACTACTGTCAAAAATGAGAAATCTCGCTTAAAACAAAAAAGGAGTCAACAAGTCAATAAATATTACTCCCTCCGTCCCAAATTAACTGCTCAATTTTGACTTTTTAAAGTCAAATTGACCATTTTTAAAACTAATCTTTTTACTATTTTTGTTAAAATATAGGTGAAGAGATTATAACCAAAAGAAAGTATATACAATTTATTACTAATCCTAATTTTTATAATTTTAGAAATATATTTATATATGCTTAATTATTAATTCTAAAAATAGTCAATTTGACTTAAAAAAATTAAAACTGAGTAGTTAATTTGGGACGGAGAGAGTATAATTTCATAAATTAATATTGATCAAGTTGGAGCCAAATTCAATCTGAACGAGATGACAATTATGCGGTAGTAATTTGGAACTGTACTATTCGTAAAAAAATTTGAACCAGAACTGTACCGCACCGCACAGCACCGGTGGTGATTTAAGATTTTTAGATACTAAAATCCAACCAGTCGATTTATATTTTGAAATGCACTGCACCAATTGTATCAGTTAAAATTATTAATATATTTTATTTAATATTTATTAAATTAATTTAATATTTTTTAAAATAACTCAATAAATATTAACGAGTAATATAAAAATATACTTTCAATTAAAATTTCAATAACATTGTTACAATTTTAACATTATTATATTTTTAATACATGTCAACTATATATAAAAATATTTATAAATTAACTTTTGATATACAAAACTATAAAAATAATTAAAATATATGTTTGAGTAACTCTATAATTATATAATTCTATATAAAAATAATAATCCTATAAAATATAGAGATATAGTTAAAACAAATAAGCACATATAGAGTAGTTTATGGACCGATGCGGTGCACCAAATGTTCAGAGATAATTTCTTCTGTCTTTTAAATTGTATCTAAATATTTTTTATTTAAAATTTCTTTTTTAGTTTAGATTATGAATATTTATTGTAATTTATAAATATTATTATGATTAGTTCAAGTTTTTTTTATTTAATTTCAACGAAAAAAATTAGTTAAAATTCAACTCTGCTGAGAAAAATTTCTGAATCCGCCCCTGCTCTGGTACTCTTTTTAAGATAACTTTTTCTTACTTTTAGTAAAATTAATAAACTAAAATATTTTTCGATCATCTGGCTCTTGGGTATAATCTTGGGTATAATCGTATTTATGTGAGACTTTATAAAATGGGTTGTAGGAGACCAGTAATAGCTGATTAAAAAGAGAACAGCAGTCTTACTTTATAAGTTGTACTTATATGTTTACAATTGTATTTTTTATGTTTTAAAAAAATTTGTATGTCCAAAATAAAAAAAAAATTATCGACTATTTTTTGAGTAAGGATCTTAAGGCGGTGTTTGTTTATTTTTTAATACTTTTTAATAGCTCTATATTTAATTCAATAGCTTATTTGGTAAAATTTTATTTGTCTTTTATCGTCTCTTAATTAGTAAGGAGAAGATATAAATTCAAACTATTAAGAGCAGCCTCTAAACAAAAAATTTAAATTTATGGATAAAAATAGCCTCAATAAATATTGTACTATGTCTATTTCAAATTTTAAGATTATTATTGATTTTTGAAAAGTCTATTTGAGACTATAATTGAGATGATAAAAAATTATGAAACAATAAATCTTACAATGAGTATTAATTTTTTGATATTTTTTAATATTCGTCAACGTATAAACTAAAATCAAAGAAAGTCATGTCAATTATGAGTTTGAAAATATTTTAAATTGGTTTTATAAAGCCAATAATGATCTTATATTTTGAAACGGATGAAATATAATTCTTTTTTAAACTATTTCATTATGTTATTGTTCTATTAAACTTAACACATTTTTTTATCTAATGTAATAGTCATCATATTATACATTGTTGAAAAAAAATTTGATGATTTGTTTAATATTTATTCACTAGAGTATATAAATTTTTTTATATAAACACATTCATGTGCAATATTATTCACTCGTTTTTTTAATATTAGACTTCATCTTTAAAATTATCAAATAAAATTTTTAAACAATTCAGAGGGTTAACATGGTAAAATAGTGTCCTTTAGATATTTTACACTTTTTAATTATCAAATATTTTTTTAAGTTCAGATATTATTTCACTCAAAAAATTTAGATGATCTAATTCATTAAGAAATACTAACCATTCAAATCTTAATAACTCAGTTTTATCAAATATCCTCTAAGAGACTATTGAATCCATGTTTTCTCTTATAAAATTAATTGATTGATATTTGTAAGAATAAAAATAATATTACCATAACAATACGTGTCGTGTCGCTTAAAGTATTAAGGCCATGTTTGTTTGGGTCTGAATAAGACTGAATGGTTCTGAATTTGAGCGATTCAGTCATTTAGATTGTTTGATTATTATTTTTAAAGATCTAAATGGACCAATTTCTTCTGACCGAATAAGCCACAATTTTTGGACTGAATAGACAAGCCAGTCATCTGAATGAATTTTTAATGATGTTGCCCCCAAACCCACAGCAAGATCGTGATTGAAATAAAATCCCAACAGCAAAATCTGATTCGTTCGAATATTTTCTCTACCACAGGCTGTTTTGACACTTTCATTCCCTCTGATTGAGGAGGGTTTTGGAGAATTTTTGGTAGATCTTGATGGAAATGGAGGTGGCGTTAAGAAGAGGGTTTTTGAAGTGGGTTTTGAGGGATAATGTTTGGGATGATGTGGGTTTAGAGGAGTGGATTGTGAAAGAGAGTTGCTTCCATGGTTGGTTTGATGATGGTGGATGAGAAGAAATATTGGTTCGTTCAGTGAGGTTTTGAGGCTGTGAGCTTTTGAGCTTTTTTATCTTATCTGTTAGGATATGTTAGCATGCTACCAATTTGTTTTGCTCTAATAATTATAGATAAAAAATATGGGTCAAGTTCAACTATAAAAGAATTTACTTTTATTATGTATGTGTACACACAAATATATATATATATATATATATATATATATATATATATTACATTGTGTCATTTTATATTATTATAAAAAATTGAGATCATAGTTTATGTTTTATGGACTAAATTGAATTTATTTTCATGTCCAATATTTTGTTTTAATTCATCTTTTTCTTTTTTTTCTTTTCTTTTTTAATTTATTGCAAGTAAAAAGTACAATTGAGTTCTTTTTGTATAGTGAAACTCATTGTAATTAGTTTACAGGGATAAAATAGTAAAATTTTGTTATTCAGATGTTTCAGACATGTCAATTATCAAACTACTTTTTTCATTTAGATTCAGGTCAGTCAAATTCAAATTCAGCTCACTCAGATTCAGATTCATTCAGTTTTTATCAAACACTCCCTAAGTATCACTAGAACAATCACAACAATATCGTTAAATATATACCTATTTTGACAACATTATTTTAGCTCCGATATTATCAACAATCTAAAATTAATATATATATATATATATAGAGAGAGAGAGAGAAAAATGAGGATCAGGTCCGGACTCCCGGACGGTACTAAAGTCCGGACCTTTTTTTTTGTTTTTTTTAAACAACTATAAAAAAAAGTTCAATATTTTATGAAACTGATTTTTTTTTTCATAATACAGTGTTTTGAGTGTGATGTATGTACAGACTGTTTTGTTATATGTATCCAAATCACACCCAAAACACTGTATTATAGAAAAAAATTCCAATTCTATAAAATATTAAACTTTTTTTTTATAGTTATTTTAAAAAAAAAAAGAAAAAAGGTCCGAACTTTAGTACCGTCCAAAAGTCCGGACCTGATCTGGATTCTATATATATATCATCAGTACACAAGAATTAAGATAAATCATTTCCCCTTATTTCATAAAATCACTTTCCTATATGGCCAAACAAATCAAGTTAAGTTTGAAATATTTGAAAATTCTAACTTTAAAAGCTTAACTCATAGCCTCACAAATTTGAACTTGTGGATAATATAATTGAAATCAACACATGTCAATTAATTTATTATATAAAATAGCATAAAAGTTTTAAAAATAAAAATAATCCGATATTTCACCATTTGATAAACATGTGAATTTTTCATAAAAATTTTAATGGATGAAAATTCTTTTTAAACTTTTAACAGTTAAAATATTTTTTATGATTCTAATTTTTTGTAGGATTGATCTTAATATCATTAGCTGTTTATTAATATATTTTGATTATTACTAACAAAATTATTAAAATTAAATAATTAATGTATTAGATGAAATTAGAGGGGAGTCAAATCCTAAGAATTCAATCCATTTAAAACTCCTAAAACTCATTCATAGCACAAATAAATGTCATTTACTATTTTATGATTTTTTTTAAATAAAATAAGTTGGACATACTCATTTAGGGAAGATTTTGGGTGCTATAGCATTCCTTATATTATGAAGTGGTGAGTGGGGTGAAACCCTCAAGTACATTTGTTGACTCAATTGCATCATTTCCCCATTACCTCATCCGTCCTTTTCCCACCAAACTACCCGCCTGCCCGTGTATATAAATTATCTTTATTCCTATATTCTCCTTATTTTTATACCATCCGTTTCAGGATAAAAATCCTACTAGATTTTTCACGTATATTAAGAAGAGAAATAAAATAATAAAATTATTTATAATAATATGTCATTAATTATTTTTAATATAAGTGAGAGAGTGACTTTCTAGCTATTCAATTTAAAATATTTTCTCTTCATACTTATTAAATATGGAGAGAGAATTAAAATAAAAAAAATATGAGATATTTAATGCTACGAGCATAATAGGAAAAAATGTGTAAAAATTTGGTTATTAAAGAAAAATAGACATTTAATATGGGGCTACCCAAAATAATAATAAAGATTTTTATCATGGGACGGAGGGAGTACAACATTAACATTGGTAACCAACTCAATTCTAGGAATAAAATAAAATAAGTACTTTTTTTATATTTATATGATTAAGAAAGCTCTTCCAAAATAGTATAACTTTTCTACTTTTTTTTCTTTTTAGAAAATTGATATTTTTACGAGTGAATTTGATAATTTCACAAGTCTTTACTTACGTGAATAATAAAAAAGACTCGCATTCATATAAAATATGTGGATCTGTTTATCATAAAGTTAACTTCATCATAAGTTGATCAATTGATAAATACAGTGCTGACACACATATAGAGAGAACACCTTTCGGCATGTATGTAACACTGTATTGATCAATTAATTAAAATTAACTTTATACTAATCACCTCCAAAATCTGTAATTACTATCTGTGTGAGTGTGCACTAGAACTCAAATGGCTAATTGATAAGTTACAAGAAAAAAAAATCTTTATTTTATTTGTATAAAATAAAACTGAAATGAAAAGATTACAATATTCAAAAAATTCAAACTAATAAAAGATTTAAGATTGTGAACAAATCGTTACAATAACTAGCGGACACATTCTGAAATACAGTTAAACTTTTAAAATATCAATTACTAGTTGTGTCCCGTGCCTCCGACACTATATGGATGGTGAGATTTATTTTAAATTTTGGACAACCCAAATAATTTATTAGAGCGAACTATAAATTTAAAATCAGTTATATTTTATTATATAAATATTCTAATCTTTTAGGGACCAAATTGTAAGTAGTTAATCAATAAAATTCTAAGATTCACTTCAAAAGGACTACTTGGAAGTAGTATGAACTATCAACTCCGCAATGTCTTTTAAAATTAAAAAAAGAACAAAAGAAAAAAATCCACAATAAATATTGCATTACCTCTTTAATGAAGGAATATTAATATTTCCCATAATATATAACATAGGACCAAAGACAAATCAACAAGTGCTGGAATCAAACCAGGAAGAAGGGAACATTCTGTAGGACCACTGTCCTATGTTGAAAAAATATAATGAAATTAATTTTACGATAAATTGGTCATGTGATATGTAGAGAGATCACTTTTCGTCTGTGTGTC
This sequence comes from Panax notoginseng, assembly GCA_016801055.1. Lineage (NCBI taxonomy): Eukaryota > Viridiplantae > Streptophyta > Magnoliopsida > Apiales > Araliaceae > Panax > Panax notoginseng. The sequence continues at coordinate 34,649,830 of CM029020.1, forward strand.
GATACCGTATTGATCAATTGATCAAAGTTAACTTCATGCTAATCATTCCCAGAAAAATCTATATAAAATTTTGAAATAAATAATTAAATCAAATTAAATAATAGAAAATCGATACACGTAATGTATAATTTTTAATGCACATGATACAACTATGAATATATTATTATGAATTTTAAAAAAGCAAAAACAAAGAGAAAAATCATTTTATTTTGAAATGGAGCTACTGAATTATAAAGTTAGAAATTAATAAAAAGGTGTTTATAATTATTACAACGATCCAAACTTTTAATAAAAACATCATCAACACATAATTTGATTAAAAAAATCCAGGCCAATGCACTTTCTTGTTACAATCCAAACTTTTAAGCAAAACATGATCAACACATAATTTGTTACAAAAATCAGGCCGATACACTTTCTTGCTACAATCCAAACTTTTAATCAAAAACATCATTGACACATAATTAATAACTGCGTGAAATTTTAATCTGAATTTTCAAATCACTTTTTAAAAACCAAGGAGGTGTTTGTTTGGAGTTGAATGACTGAATTAGTCAGTCATTTAGTGTGTTTATTTTGAATAAAAATCGTCTGAATAATTGAATCGGTCATATTTTTGGACTTTGTATTTTTTTTAGCTGAATGAAGTATTTTATATTTAATTTTTTTTATATTATTAACTATTGTATCAAGTAATATTAAATAAATTTACAACAATTTTGAATTTTTTCAGAGAGGGTAAAATAATAAAAATCTGTTATTCAGATATTTCAGACATGTCAATTATCAAATAATTTTTTTTATTCAATATTCAGAATTCTGCTTCATTCAACTTATTCAGATTACTTAAATATTCAAAACTATTTTATTCGATTTTATCAAATACCTTCTAAATTTTACTACTTGTAATGGGAACAAGTAACAAAAACAAGAAGAAGAATACCATCTCAGAAAGACTACAGGGACTGAAATTCTTCCAAATGCAACTCATATTTATTTACAAATTATTCACTTCTTTAGTGTAGTGAACATGAAATTTCCCTTCCTATCTTAACATATACCTAATAAATACATGAAAACAAATATTGTCCTTTTAAAAAAAAAATTTATTTCAAAATATTTGTCTTTACTTTTCTATATTACCCCTACCTTCTCTCATTGTCCCAAAAAATTCTCTCCCTTGTACTCCTCCGTTCCTAAAAGATTATCGTTTTAGAAGAAAAAATTTATTTCAAAATATTTGTGGTTTACAACTTTGAGGAGAATAAATTATTTACTTTCCTATATTACCCATACCTTCTCTCATTGTCCCAATAAATTCTCTCTTGTATTAATAGTTTTCAACTTCCCATAAAGGAGTAGTGATGGAATTTCAAACAAATTTTACTTGGTAAATGATACTTTCTTAATCCATGTACAAAAACCTTAAACGACAATCTTTTAGGAACGGATGTAGTATTAATAGTTTTCAACTTCCTATAAAGTGGTAGTGATGAAATTTCAAACAAATTTTAATTGTTAAATGGTAATATTAAATGACTTTCTTAATCCATGTGCAAAAACCTTAAACGATAATTTTTTAGGAACGGAATGAGTAATATTTATATGGATTCGGTTATCATGAAGTTAACTTCATGATAAGTTGGTCAATTGACCAATACTGCAGTATTAACACGCAAAAAGAGATATTACCTCCCGAACGTGTGCCGACAGTGTATTAGTCAATTAACCAAAATTAACTTCATGTTAATTCCTTTCCATTTATATATACATATATTTTATATCCATTCCTATTGGTTTGTAGGAATTCTTGTCCATAGATCTACGAAGATCTCCTTTCATTCTTTAAACTATAGTCTCCATTATTATTGGTGGATAATATAACAATATTATCTTATCATTATATGAGTTGAGTGATTTATTGAACTAAGACAAATAAGATTCCACAGACTAATGATTTGTTTATCTATTCATATTAATATATTTATTTTAAGCTTAGAGGGTCCATATTTTTCAACTGTTATTATCATAACTAATTGCTTTCAATCTAATCACTGTGCATGGAATATAGGATTAGTTTTAATACTGCATTTTTTTCTCTCTAAAATTAGAGATATAATTTAAATTTTAAAATTAAACGATAATATATTAAATTTAAATTGATATAAATTTATTTAATATTAATTGATACAATTATTATAAATGTATAGCATATAATAAAAATAATTTTATTATAAATTTTTATAAATCATAGTAATTTTGAAGTTTAATATATTGTTATTTGACTTTAAAAATTAAATTATATCTTTAATTTCAGAATTAAATTAGTAATACTTTCATAAAAGAAATCAATAAAATGTAATTTTAAAATCTGCATGATTATTTGTGAAGGTGTCAAGGTGGCAATAAGCCAATAAGGTCCCACTAATAATCAGTTAAACACGTAGCAATAAGTTAATTTCAACTTCAAATGATTAGTGTTATCACACCTCAAATATTCTGTGGACCTAAGACTTAAGAGTATATAATAGTCCCTCCGTTCCATGAAAAATAATATCATCCGTAAAATTTATAAATATATTAAGGACGTATTTTTATATTATATTTACTCCTAAAATTATTAAATTGATAGTTTAATATTAATGATGATATAATATTAAAATTATGGACACAAATTTAAGAATATTACGTTATTTTATATTATTGTTAATAAAAAAAGACTATTTGTGAAATAACTTTTATTAATTTTTAAAAATTTTTTTAAGAATGTGACTCGTTTTGTAGAATATTAAATTATTAACCATACTATCATTATTAAGGCCGTAAAATGAGCAAATAATTTGGGTTCGATTCGTACTTGTTCAACTAAAAGTTCGATTCGAGCTCGGCTCGAAATATAAATGAATCAAATATGAACAAATTTTAAAGTTTGATAAATTACTCGAACCTCTTTAAATTACAATTTTTTATTGATACTCGGATCATATTCGTTCTAAAAGTACAAATTGTTCGGGCTCAATTCGAGTCCATGCTCGACTCGGTAGTTAAATGAACCTCAATCAAATCTTATTTTATACTCGATAAATTTTGTGAATCAAATCTGAGCAACTCAATACTCGACTCGACTCGATTCATTTACACCCTTAATCATTATCAAACTTCATGTCCCAAAAATAACCTATTCCAGAATCTTAGAAACCAAAACAACTGAGAGCATATGGGCGGATAAAACTAGTGAAACCAGTAAATAAAATAAAAAAATATTGTTGTTCCATCACATACCTAATGAAACTTCAATGATGAATTGATGATGATCCAAGACCTATGTTACGGACTTGGATGAAACGATCCTTCTACACTGACAGAGAATTTCAACCGGTCTAGCGACCGGTCCAATTTTTTTTTTCTTTTTTCTCTGACTCCTACAAAATTTATAGTATTTTTTCAACTGGAATTTTTATAAAATTATGGGATTTAGGTGTAATTTGGATACTTATAAAAAACAGTGTTGTACAGTGTTGTATAGGCAGACTGTACAACACTGTTTTTTATATGTATTTAAATTACACCAAAATCATTGAATTTTATAAAAATTCCAATTGAAAAAAATACTACATATTTTTTGGGAGTCAAAGCAAAAATAAATAATAAATAAATAAATATTTTGAACCGGTCGCCAGACCGGTCGGAATTCCCGGTTCCCCTATGATAATTGTGGATGAAATGTTCAGTTGAACATGACATTTTAAAGAATCTGACACGGGTGATCTTCAATTTTTACACTAAAATAAAATGTTAGTACGTACCCATACCATTATCGGAGATTTCGAGTGCCGAGTATTAAGTCGTGTAGCATAGTCAAAGACAAAACATGTTTTTTAAGTTATTTATCTGCAAAACAGGGTTAACTAGCTACTAGCTAGCATGACCAGCATAACGAAAAAGCCTTCAGTTACAAGCAAGTAATGAAACTAAAATCTGGCAACAGTTAATAAAACTAATAAGCCATTACTCATACAAGAACTGAAGCAAAAAGTTCCTCTAATTCTGTACACCAGTGTTGCATAAAACAAAAAAAGACTAGTAAGCAGAGACAACAGTGGAATTGCGGGTTAAATGCTTTTTAAATCACTGTATTTTATATCAATTTACAAATGGGTTATTGAACTTTTTTTTTCTTACAGTCAATTCAGTGTACTCGACTTTTCTAACACAAAGTTAAAAAAACCGTTAAGTCAGGTTGACTTTAACGGAAAAGGACAGCTAAGCTGCGGAGTTGTCCAAAAAAAAGCTGATGTGGCGTCCTTGTGTGACGTGACAGTGATTATGTGGATTTGGAGGAAAATTTTTATGAAGAAAATGAAAAAAATATTTTAAAGTATAATATAAATTTAAAAAGTGTGCCAAAAAACAAGAAAATAAATAAAATTTTATATTTAATTATTTTTGTAATTAATATCAAATAAAATTTTATTTATAATTAAGCCATTTATAAAATAAAAAATCCAAAAATATGCTAATTAAAATTAAGGGGAATGTGAAATATATTTAGGGGAAATGAAAGAAAATTATAATAAAACCAAAAAATTTAGCAAAAAATACATGGTCGAAATTAAAAAATAAAAGTAGTTATTTAGTTATTTTGTAATTAATAGAAAATGCTTTTTTTTATATAATTAATAACAAATATAATTGAGGAAATCATAAAAATTATAAAATTAAAAATATTTTAAAATTAAAAATCTTTTCAAATTCGGACATTAAAATTATAATTGAGTCAATTTGGTGATAAATTTTTTTTTCTAACTAGGATAAATAAATTTGTACTTTTACATGCAAATAATTTTTATTTTAATTTTATCAATTAATTTTTTTTGTAATTTTAATTTTATCAAATAATTTTTATTTAAAAATTATACAAAATTTAAATTTTATAATTTAATTTAATCAAATTTAAGAAATAATCATTTTTATTAAAAATAGCAGGAAAAAAAAACTGTACTCTTTTTAATAAAAATAACAAAAACAGTTTATAAACAGTTTATTAATAAAAGCAGTTTATTAATAAACTGTGCTCTTTTTAATAAAAATAACAAAAACAGTTTATTAATAAAAACTGGTTTTATATATATATATATATATATATATATATATATATATATATATATATATATCAATAATAAGTTATCAAAAAAGTGATATAAACTAGTTCTTACCTATTACGAAGTATCAAACTTGTAGTTCTCAAAAAGCCAAAATCTCACTTAATATACTGCTAAGTACGAAAACGCTAACGAATTGTGTCATGTTAGCAAATTGTGCTCGGTATGAACGTTTCAAAACATATTACACCTTCATTTTGACGCAACAGCTTTGGCGATCCAAATCCTTTCTTTTTCTTATCAACTTAAAACTCTACTTTGTAATTTACAAATGAGAGACGTCCTCTTAAATAAGTCTTGGACCAAACAACCCATGATTTGGATCAAATCTAATGAAGGGTGTTGGTTAATGATATTTTTTTTATTTGGACCGTATGGATTGGGCCTATTTAATTAATTAGTCCATTAGACCTCCACTATTGAGTCCTAAAGTTATTGGACCTAATCCTTACATTATATCTCCTTAATATTGGACCGGGTCAATGGGTTAACCCATCATACATTTAAATATATCCATCTTTGAATGATGAAAAAGGTAATGGTTGACTGTTTTGACTGCAAATCATTAATGTAGATGAGATGATTTTCGGCCGACGGTAGAAAACAGTGAACAAAGGTGATGGAGTTACAGGTGAGCTACCGGACGTGGGGATGGGTAAACCAGGCAAGAGAGTATAACCTAGCAAGGGAGTCTTCGAGAAACAGGTACGCATACACATGACATACAATTTTTATCTCTCTAAGGATACTAGATATTTTATTTTCCATTGTTAACCCTTACAACGGCATGTACTGGCTCTCACGCCTGAGCTATCTCCCGACGGTCGAAGCCGTCAAGCTTTTGGTGTTGACTGTGTTTAGTGTGCAGGATCATGACGTCTTACGTGATTGAGACGTTGGAGAAGATCTTGGCGTTAACAAAGGGTTTAGAATTGATAATTTAGAATAAAGCTCTAAATTATGTAAGATATTTACTAATATAATTACCACATGGATAAATTTAGAACACTATTAAAAATCATAATATGTATGTGAATATTTTCGGGAGTGCCAACTAGTATAGTCAAAGGAGCAAGCGCCTTATGGACATCCAGTTAGCGATGACATTATAACTGTTAGGAAAAATGAATGGACACTATATATATATATATAGAGAGAGTCTGGATCTTAAACTCACCCCTTATGTAATTCACCCGAGCTCACCCCTCTTTAGCGACGGACCCAGCGACGGTTTGGTCATACAACCGTCGTCTATACTTTTAGCGACGGACAACATATAGACGACGGTTGTATGACCGAACCGTCGCCGGGTCCGTTACTAAAGGAGGGGTGAGCTCGGTGAGTTGCATAAGGGGTGAGTTTAAGATCCAGACCGTATATATATATATATATATATATATATATATATATATATATATATATATATATATATATATATATAAACTTATCTCAAATGAACCAAACTACACGAATAAAATTTGTCAAGGCTAGTACTTGGTACTATGTTCTTAAGACAATTATGCACTCTTTACGGTGCTCAGAGTTGATAGCACTTGTCTCTCAGGATATAATGACAACGTATACTATTGTAGCACTCCAAATAGTATACTTAACGAACAAAAAAAATGCTCTGAATTTCTCTCTCAAATGAACTATGAATAATGAAGACTATAAGACTAGAATGTTTGATGCTTTGCTGAATTGAATGAATCGATTGTCAGCCCCCCTATCTATTTATAGGAGGGATTAATGATTAATCAGAAGGGACACAAACCCTTAATAATGCATTGTTTAGTCAAAACGACGTAGTTTTAAACCTTGACAGAAAGGGCGCGTTTGTTCAGACCAAAAAATGTTGTAGTTTTAAGTTTAGCAGAACAAAAGCAACGTAGTTTTAGGCTTAACAGAAAAGGTGCATCCGTTCAAACAAAAACGACATAATTTTGGGGTGTCCGTTCGGCAGATAGCGCTTCCCAAAACAACACAGTTTTGATAATAAATAACATTTATCAAAACGATATAGTAAATTTTGTACAAAAAATTATTTGATAAATAACGCTTCCCAAAACAACACAGTTTTGATAATAAATAATATTTATCAATACGACACAGTAAATTTTGTCCAAAAAATTATATACAAGGACCTAGACCTACGAGCCAAAACTAAATACGTGGGTTTGAATCAAGTCTTGACTAAGTCCTCTCCCTTCCACAAAAGTGGGGTGCCACTTGGGGCCCAAACTCAAAATAACTTTATTGTATATAAACTCATTTAATATTTAATTCTTAACCAATGTGAGACTAGCTTCCCACAAATATTTTTTATCATTTTCAAGGGTGATATTTGAGAGTTAATTTTTCATTCATTACTCCATGAATTTGAGCTTCTAAATACTTAATTTAATTTACTCATGGAGTAGAACACATTGATATGTGGAATCATTTCAAATAATTAATGACACTCACTTCAATTTAGACTCAAATTCTAACAATAACTTCTTTAAAATGTGTGCATGTTCTAATACTACGTTCTATGTTGTAAGAAATCTTCACTTTACCTGAAATACTCGTGTTCAACACTGTGAACAAGATATGAGTATTGAACACTTTATTTTAGTGTAAAAAATTGATAAAATGGAAGAGTACCCATGTTGTAGAAAGTACTTATGTGACGCCTCCAAAATAGATATACATCACCCATTCTGAGTCGTCAAATACATGGTACAGAAACAACTACAACTTTATTAATACAATTATCGTGCAAAATACGACAACACATAAACTGTGAGTTAAAATATAAATATTATCTTCTAGACAATATCCACACTCAAATAAGTCCTCATTACAATTATTGATATATTATTTTATAAAATAGTGAAGACTATTATAACAACTGCCTTGGAACATCACTCCACACCCCGACTACTTCCCGCTATATTCTAGCTTCCTGAGAAGAAAAATGAAATAAAAAAGAAAAAGGGTGAGCTCAACTAGCCCAATAAAGAATATTATGACTAAGATAATATAGAACAAATTATTGTTAGTCCTCAACAGGGAAAATCTGATAGAATATAATAGACAATAAGTTTTAGATCAACAACTGCAACGGAAACAACAATCCATTAGAAGAGTCAAGTAGAGAATGAATTCTACTATCTTCTAAGATTTAAAAGTCCATCATCAATATTTTATCCATGTAACATCAATCAATATACATCTTGAATCAAATATATGTATTTCATCTTTACACTACAGGCCAAAGATATTCATCAATTGGTCATGTTCATCTAAACACCTGTACATCTTAGCACTACGGCCCAAAGATATTCATCAGTTAATCATTCATCTTTGCACTACATGCTAAATATATTCAGTAATATCATCATTTAGGACTGAGAATGATGAAAATATTTTAAAGAAAACGAATCTAGTGAGATAAAAGAATAAGGATTAAGGATTCATATTTTAGTTCATCCATGTTCAAAAATACTCCACAATAAATTATTGTGGAGCAAAATTTAAGAATGAGTATCAAAATATGGATACAATCAAGGGTAGTAACCATAATAAATAACTTGGACAAGAAAATAAAATTTTAATTTTTCTGTGAATAATGTCGTATACGTGAATAGCAACTTCGACACAAAAAGACAAGAATTTTACAAGAAAAATCTTACCAATATTTCGGTATAATGATATTAAAAAAAATAATATTATTTACGAAAAAAAATAACATCCCTTACCTCAAAAGAATAGTACTTCTAGCTGAAATATCAGATGTAACGATGAAAGGAACTTGCACCGTATATCACACTCAAAGTATCAAAATACTCACAAAAATACGCTTGATAATATAGAGAGAAAACTTCAATTTTTGGTGTGATTTTCAATTCTAACCTAAGTACCCTATTTATAGAAAAATGTTTAGAACATCAAAGTAAAAAATTTAATAAAATATTAATATATTAAAAAAATGTCACGCCCACCTTAGAAAATCTGAATTCAGTATGTTTACCACTCATGTGGGGCCCACCCAATTGCAAAAAGCGTTTTTCTTAAAATAAATATTTTAAACTTCAAAAAAATTAATTATTCCAGAACTTCAATAATTCATAAAAAATAGCCCTTTTATCAGAAAAATTCAAATCTTATATCAATTCCATATGAAATTTAATTCCCTACAACTTTGTAAGTTTAAGTTTTTCCAAATTCCAAGCAAAAATTTACCGAAATTCACATACGGACGATTTTACAAGCTATAATCAAATTTCAAAAAATGGGGCCCACCAATATGTTTAACATGTTTTTAGCATTTATTGTAATAAAAATACTCTTCCTTCTCATTTATTCATATATCACACATTCATTGTATAATATCTCCATTATTATATTATTATAATATAATAATATATTTAAATAAATTATTTTATCAGAAAAGATAAAATATCAATTTTCAACAATTGTCACTTTTTTTAAAAAAAATTCATTTATATTCACGTAAATAAATATTTTTCTTATCATATAAATCAATAATTAATTATTTATAAATAATATTATAGAATCACAATACTGACAACCAGGCTATTTCCAGGAAATATGGGGCCTTCTGGTAAGGATTTTTTCTTACTGGCGCGCAATTAAATAACATCTCCTAGACAGAACTTTTTAGACATTGTCAATAATGTTATCTAGTAATATTATTAAAATAATATGAATTGTTGATCTGATAATAGAAAATACTGTGTAGTGACAATTATTGAAATAACAATAATATAAAATATCAACGTAGCAATTATTAAATCAATAAAATATTGAACAGTAATTACTGTAACAATTATTAAGTAGTGACTTCTTACGTAAGAATCAATAATTGGTGCAATACCATGTGCGTATTACTGTGTTTTAACCACCGGGTATTTCAACAGTGTTAACGGTAACAACTACGCCGCTATTTATAAAAATTCATCAAATCGCTTTCCGTTATGGGACCCACACAAGGCTGCGCCATCGTACGAATATTTCCCGACAATAAGAATATTCCACGACCAAACGAATATTACCCGACAACAATGAATGTTTTATAACCACTTGCTTATTTAAAATATTTGCGCATTTTACCCATAACTAACCACATTAATCAAATCAACTCTTACTATAATAAATAGAAGAAATTCAATTTCATTTATAAAAAGTTGGGGTCTTGCAACTTATGTCTAACCAAAAACTAAGATTGATCATTCGGTTATAACCGAATGCCGAAATAATCATAATTTCAATATCTGAAAAACTAACTGAATTTTGAAAATAACCGAATTACTGAATTACTGAATTGTAAATTCGATAATTTGGTTAATAACCGAACCTGTGCAATGTTTACTCAATCAATTTGTCGAACACTTGGTGGGCAGTCCAAAATCCTTAAAGTTTAAAATCCGTTTAGTAAGAAGATGGATCCCAAACGAGAATGCAATCAATCCACCACACAAGAAGCAATAATACCCAATAGAAATCCAAAGCAAAGAACACCCAATATTAGCCCAATCTTTCAAATATTCAAAACTGACGAAAATACCTTGTATTGGGATAGAGATGATGAATTTGATTCTGTAGATTGGGTGGAATGATGGCCTCCAATTGATGCTAACCCCTTGATTGATGCAGTAGAGTAGTGTCGAAACCAAAGGATGAGTGACACTAGGGGTGTTAAAAAAATGGTATATTCGATTTTTAGGGAAATCGAATCGATTTGAATCGGTCGGTTCGGTACAAAGAGTAATCGGTTCGGTACCGGTACACGGAATCGGTACATATCGGGTTTTTAGTGTCGATTTCGGTAGGAGGTTTGGTTTGGTCGGTATATACCGAACCGAACCAGTGTACCGGTTTATTTAATAATATTAAAAAATAAAAATATCTCAGTGTATAATACTTCAGTATATCTTCGGTCTCAGTAATCAATAATCATACTCACCACTAAGAATTATTGATGTACTTCATACTATAGCAGGTAGAAGAAGAAAAGATCAGATCCGACGACATTAACGAAGAATTATTGATGTACATCATAGATTCATAGTAGGTAGAACCGTAGAAGAAGAAGAAAGAAAAAGATATCAGATCTGGGTTCTATTTGTTTCTTTTCTTTTTCATATTTCAAGATACTATTTTTCTCTCTCCCTTTTTGTTGGCCTTTGTATTTCATCTTTCATCTCAGGTCTCTAATTACTAATCTATTTACTCCATATTGCTACTGATTCAGGTTACTAGCTCTAATTAAAGCATATGATACTAATATTTTTGTTGGTTGTTGATTACTTTTGTTTGCTTTCTCTAATTGCTAAGTATTCAATTTACTAGCTCTAATCAAAGTTTAATAGGATTACTCTGTTATGCCATCTTACAATGATCCGGTAAGCAAAAAGCACAATAGATTCCAAGTTGTACTGCAAAACATGGATGATGACCAAGAATAGGCAAAAATCGGTACAAGAATAGGCAAAAACCGATATCGAACCGGCTAATCGGTTCGGGACACCGATCTAACCGGTACCGGTATCGATACGTGAATTTGGACCCTTTCGGTAATCGGTTCGGTACGGTTCGGTACAGTTATTTATCGATGAACACCCCTAAGTGACACTGCTGTTTGGGATGAGGCGATGGCCGATGAGTGAAGGCGATGAGGCGATGAGTGTCAACTGTCGAGATCTGGGCTAGTGGTTGTGGGTTGACGAGTGACGAGTGATGGCTGAGAAATGAATTGAATTTGAGATCAGATAAGTTTAAGGTTTTATTCGGTTATTCGATCCAAAATTGAAACTCGTATTAACTAACCGTATACTGTAAATTATTTCGGGTATAACCGAATTGTTAAAAGTAATCGAATTATTAGAAAATTTTGGTTAAATTATTTCGGTTCGGTTCGATAATTCAGTTATACCCGTTTTTTGCTCAGTCCTACCAAAAACTCCATTTGAGTCCATATAACAAAGATTATGGTTAAAAACAATTCAACCAATATTATCTATATATGTCCACCAAGCCACAAAAAGTTTGTCAAATCCAAATGCTCCCTGACAGGAAAACATTCAAATCATAGCTTTTTTTTTTGGTACTACAATTTGATTTCTAAACACAAGACATTGACCTTAAACGGACTATGATAACATAAAGTCCAAGATAGGCCGGCCGAGTTTAAAGAAATTAGAGTGACAATATAGAAAATGTTTTCTTACCTAACTTGGAAAAATAAAGAAACATGTCTGATTTTACCAACTTTTAGATAATAATTATTGCTTAGAAGATATTGAATAGTACGGACGCATGAATTTTATTTAAACAGTTTCATTTGTACTCTATATAAATATTAATGATGTATTTTTATTTTATATTTATTATTAAATATAATGAGTTGTTAGCTTAGTAATAGTGACACATACTGATATTATGAGAACACATTTGAAGATTGTATCATTTTACACTACTATTAATAAAAAGTGTGGAACAAAAAAAGTTTAGAAATGAGACATTTTTATTGTGGAACATAGGGAATACCAAAATTCACAAACTATATATATATATATATATATATATATATATATATATATATATATATATATATATATATATATATATACTTCCTCCGATTCAATTTATAAAATCAATTTTAGATCCCGATTTATAGATCTCTCGGTTCGAGAAATCAAAATAAGAGGATTGAACCATCTCTTCTAACTCTTTCTCAAATTCGAGAAATGTTTCAATTTATAAAATCAATTTTAGATCCCGATTTATGAATCTCTCAGTTCGAGAAATCAAAATAAGAGGATTGAACATCTCTTCTAACTCTCTTTCAAATTCGAGAAATGTTGATTGATCCTTTCCTATTATTAGAAGTGGCGATCGGATCTTTTTATTAAAAAGATATTCAAACTCAAAATTGATGAGATTAATTGTATTTACTAATCCAAAGGTTTCAAAGCATGCAACAATTACATAGTCCAACAGTGATAGAGATTATGAAGTTACAAAACCTACAGATTGGAAAAGACTCAGTCAACCATCTGAGAAGCATTACAATGCAACAACTAAGAGAGAGAGAGAAAGATTTGCAAGTTATTCACTTGGAAAGGTGAGTGCAGTGCCTTTAGTAGGCCATTTAAAAACTAAAAATAAATAAATATACAAGACAATAATTTAACAGTAAACATATTGTAATGGACATACACTACATATATAAAGAATTTCCAATTGTGTTCTTATTACATATTTACATTAGCCAAAGAAACACCATAGCTTTGTGCTTTGGAGAAAAAGTGCTCATACCATAAGAAGATACCCCTACTTGTGTCCTCTGATCCCAAGGTAACCCTGATCATTCTCTCATTCTAATATGGTAACCCTGATCCTAATTTTGAAGCTTTGTTTCCATTTTATTCTTCACTTCAAGACTTCAAGTACAACAAAACTCAGTTATGTCCAGCTAACCAAATACAAACCAAAACATGTTTCCATCAACTTTTTGCAAGTCAATACCTACTTTCTGCTACAACTGGTGACATAAATAAACAAGTTAGAGCTTATGATCAACTCTTTTGCTGATATCATCCATCAAACGGTTTGCATGCAATACATCATTCTCGAGAGAACTTCTCCGCTTCACAAGTTCTCCTGGATTTTTAGTAGTCTTCAAGAAGTCAGACATCTCTTCAGCTTTCCGAATTATAGATGTCTTACTTTCATGTGATGAACCAATATCTCTGGTGTAAGTATTTGGCAACTTCATTGAGTGAGGTACAGAAGCCATCATGTCACATAGTTTTCGAATCATTCCTGTCATTCCCTGTTTCTTCAGTTCATCACACATTCTTTGATATGTAAGGTACTGAGGAACAATTCCCCTACGAATCATGTCCTCAAACTCTCCAAAAGCTTCATCAAATCTGTGCATTTTGCACATCAAATGAATTAGCATGGTACATGTAGCCAAGTCGAAATCGCATCCCCTCGTTCTCATTTCCTTGGTTATCTGCACCGCCAGGTCTAACCTCTCCCCCTCACATAACATCTTTACCAATAAATGGTAAGTGAGACGATCTAGAATGTACCCAGACTCAATCATCTTGGTATAAAGGTTTAGCCCCTCTTCAAATTTTCCTGTTTTCGAGAAGTACCTAAAAAAGTAATTATAAGTTGTAGGAGTTGGCACACACTCCTTACTGATCATCATCTTAAGGATCTTACTAGCCCCTACAAGATCTCCTGCCTTGCAAAAACCCTTCACCAGAGAATTATAGGTGGAAATAGTGGGACCTGATTCTAGAACTGTAAGCCGCTCCATCATTCCTAACGCCTCCTTGAATCTGCCTGCTTCTCCCAATGCATCGATTATAGGATTATACACAATCGCATTTGGCTCAATTCGTTCTCTCCCCATTTCAGCAACCAGCTCAATCGCCATTTCGACACGCCGCATTCGGCAATACCCTTCAACCAGGGTACCATAAGTTACAACAGTTGGAAGTATATTATCCTTTTTCATCTCCAACCAAAGACGCTCAGCCCGTTTAAGTTTTCTTGAACGGAACCAACCATTCAATAGTATGTTATAAACTCTTGTTGAGGGAACCCAGCTAGGGTTTAGTTCCCTTTTCTTATCAAAATACTCTGACGCTGGCCTAATAAGTCCCTCCTTACAGAGAGAGTCTAATAAAATCTCAAATAATTTCATTTCCAAGTTTGAATCACGAAATGATTCTAGATTGGAAGCATATTCATATGTCCGAATCGTTGGTAAGAGCATACCTGCACATTTATCAAACAAAATCATATAGTCAAATTTATGTCTAATTTATATGTAAATTCAAATGTTCTGAATCCCATATATTAGTTTTTTTAGATAAGGGTTCTGAATCCCACATAATAGTTTAAATGGAAGAGAATTATAGAAATCACTTGGTCAAAGTTATGTGGACATAAAAAAAATTTGAGGGTGGCTACAAGTAACAGATTCATCAATGGGCATTAATTGGTTGGCCCATAGAGGGAACTCAAAAATTTTGAAAAAAGAAAAAGAATATATAATCAAGAGAAACTTAGGTGTTGTTTGATAAAACTAAATGAAAAGTTCTAAATGTATAAGAGAATCTGAATGAGCTGAATAAAGTAGAAGTTTTGAATATAGAATGAAATAATGTGTTTGATAATTGTATGTTTAAAACATCTCAATAGGTGTATTTTCCTATTTTAATCTTTTAGACTATTATAAACAAATTTATTATGTAATTATAAATAAACAATGTTATCTAAGAAAAATTAAATATAAACTTGTGAACTGAATCGTTCACACACATTTAGACGCATTCAGAGTTTAAAAATTATAAAACAAACCGTCTGAATGACTTATTCGGTCAGATTCAAACTCATTCAGATGTAAACAAACAATCCCTTAGGTTAGGTAAGCTGCTTCAGTTTGAATCCATGCCCAAGCTACTTCAAGAAAATTTTATACCTTGCAAACAAGATTTTTAGGTAAAGTCGGGGTGCAGTTTATACACAACATTCTGAAAAATGCAGAAGAAATTTCTTGCCAAGTAGGAAAGCGCCTTTCGCAACTAGTTATAAAGGAAAAAGTACAGCTACTTGGATACAACCTTCGTTTGAAATAAACAATTCACACGCACTCCCTTTCCAAAAAAGATAAAGACCCCAATTAGGTTTTTGTTGGGATTTGACATGATAGTTCTCTTCCTTCTCTAACAATATTTGAAGGTCATCTCCGCAAATTTTATCTTCATATTGATCCTAGATCTAGTAAGCTAATTGATATTTGGGGCTAAATTTATGGAGAATAGATGTAGCTGATATTCATATGCCCCTCTCAGCTCAATCAGACTACCATGGTAATAGTCTTTTCTTTGCTAATATTCATGCATATAGAAAAGCAGAAGTAAGTTTTTATACCAGACTACACCTCCTAGCTCGACAAATTTCCTTTTTCTTTAGATTTTTTATATTATTACAAGGAAAATTGTGGGTGTGTAGACAAAAATGGGTGAATATGCTCTTTGCTCATGCCTCATGAACCAGGTATAACTGATGAGTTTCCTATTAGTACACGAATACAACTTATAGGGAATCTGGCAATCCTCAGCTAATGTTTATTCATTATTAGAGTGCATAAAGAAAAGTGTTTGGCTAGAGAAGAGAAAGCAGACAGTTCACCAGCAAAAGTTATGAGGAAAAGGTAAGACATGGAAAATGTGATAAAATCAGGAACTCCTCAAAAAGGTAGAAAGATCAAAAAAGCTAGAATCCGACTGGTAATCTTTGTACTTTGAGTGCAGAGAACATATCCAGTTATTCAATTCTACAAAATTATTCATACTGCTCCTACAAGGGTTTAATTAGGTTTTGTGCTATAATTATTAAAGTACGTACCAATAATTAATGTTTTCACAACTGATCAGAAATGATACCTCCCCCAACTCTAGGTGTGCGTATTTATTGAATTACATTTGATACCAGAGCAAGGCTCTACTAATATTGATCGTTGCAAGTCGTAGGGAAAGATCCTATGGTACACTTTAATTTTTAAGAAGGTCAATCCACAAGCCAACCACCTCTTTTACTCAGAAGTGAAAACTTCAACTTTTGGAAGTTTTGAATGAAGATTTTTCTTAAAAGAGACGTGGGAATGGTGGGTTGTTGAAAATGGACCAGTCATTCCTAGACATAATGATGGCAAACCAAAGGCTCTCATTGAGATGGATGCAAACGAAAGATATAAGTTTTCCTACAACTCAAGAGTCATGAACACCTTACTAAGCGGAATGGTCCAAGTTGAACAGCAAAAGAAGTGTGGGACACTATCTTGAAGAGTCATGATGGTACTTCAAAAGTCAAGGAGGTTAAATTGAGTATGCTAATGCACGACTACAAATTGTTCAAATTAAAAAAGGATGAAACAATCAATGAAGCTTAAGGGAGATTCCTCACACTAATGAACTCGCTTAGTATGCTTGGGAGGAAAATTGATCAGAGGAAAATTAATAGAAAGCTGCTAAGAGTCGTGCCCAAACGGTTTGCACCGAAAGTCACAACTCTCCAAGACTCACCAACAATTAGTACCATGAAAACTCTTACCTTGTTTGGAGAGTTTGAAGAATTTGAAAATCAACTCAGGAGGTATAATGAAGAGGATAAAAAACCAATAAAGAAAACATTGGCACTTCAAGTCGAGAGACTACTTCAAAGAAAGAAACAAAGGAACAAAGGAATAATCAAAAAGGTAGCTCAACTCCAATGAGTAAGTCCAAAACAGAACAAGATGAAGAAATTAGTCAATTTTGTTTTACGGGGGACTAGAAGATGATCAAATTGAGGTAACAAATTTTCATGAAAATTTTAAAATATCTACATCTGATTATCTTGCTTTACAAAATGAAAATCAAAAGCTTAAAAAGAAAACTGCTTATTTTAAGAACTGCGTAAATGAGCTAATGAATGAAATTGAGTCACTTATTGAAAAAAGAAAAGAAAATAAATATCTTAAAAATGAAAATAAAATTTTAAAAGAAAAATTGAAAATGAGAGATGTATGTATGGATGCTTTTAATGATGGAAAAATGAGGAATATGCAACATGATGATAATGTAACAAATGCAGAAATAACATCTTTAAAAAATAATCTTGCTAAATTTGTGCAAGAAGAAGAGAACCTAAATATTATGTTAAGGGCACAAAAGTCTAGTCTTGATAAACAAAGAATTGGGTATAATCCTATTAAAAATGTGAAAAATAGATCTAATGATAATATTAGAATGATTAATAAACCGAGGTTTAAGCCACTTTATTGTTCACCGTTTGTTACTCGTAAAAAATGTGATTTTAAAGGTCATTTTGATTGTAATAAAATAAAAATAAAACAAATTTGGGTAAAGAAATGTGATTTATATGCTACTAACCCAAAAAGACCCAAAAAGATTTGGGTACCAAAAAGGTAGAGACGACTTGTTTATTTTGTAGATGTCTCAAGGTCAAAAAGGAGATGGATAGTACTTACTTGGCGAAATCTGTAAGTACCTTATATTTTTTTTAAAATAGAATTTTAATTAAATATATTATTATGAAAACTCTTATGGATTTCGTATTACAAGGGTTCATAACATCATTTATTATAAAGTTTTTATTATGTCAAATGTTCCATATTTAATACACATGATAATCTTGATAAAAGGTTGAGGAATATGTTCATATTTTATTTGATAATTTTGACCTTGATCTGTCAAAATAAGAGGATGGAGACTTTGCAAGAAAACAGTTAAAGGATCTAGAAAGAAAACAACTCAATGACCCGTTTGCATCAGAAGGAAAAGCATGCAAATCAGGAAAATAGACAAGTAAAATCAGACAGTCTAAGCCGTCCGTTTTAGTAGAAAACTGGGACATGTAGACATCTAAATCCAGACAACTCGACCCGTCTGTTTTACAAGAAAAATCAGACAAACAGTCACATGCAAAATTTGATATTCTAGAGCCTAAACCTGACGAGCAAATGATTTCAGCTAGGCTTCCTAGATCATCTAGAACAGTGAGAAATCATCCCCCATATATGAATATAGGTGACCTCCATATTGGGATGATCAAAAGAAGTGCTATTGAAGAGATTTGACTTTGAAAATACCAAACCAAAGTCAACACTAATGAGCACTAGCGTCAAGGTTACTGCAGATGCGACAGATAAAGATGTCGAAGTAATGTATCGAGGTATGATTGGTTGTTTACTTTATTTAACTGCATCAAGACCGGATATTATGTATAGTGTATGCTTATGTGCTAGATTTCAAGCTCAACCGAACAAATCTCATCTTAAAGCGTTAAAAAGAATATTTAAATATTTATCTGGCATAATTAATTTAGGCTTATACTATCCTGTATCTCCAAGTTTTGAACTAATTGGATACACAGATGCAGATTATGCAGGGTGCCAAGTTGATAGAAAAAGCACAAGTGGTGCTTGTGAATTTTTAGGTCAAAGTCTTGTAGCTTGGCAAAGCAAGAAACAAACATCTGTTGCCTTGTCTACTACGGAAGGTAAATATTTGGCGGCAGATAATTGTTCACAAATTGTGGATGATACAAATGTTACATGATTTTAATGTTATTTGTGAAAATGTGCCTATTATGTGCTATTGATATTTTTAAAAATCTTGTGTTTCATTCTCGTACTAAGCATATTGAAGTAATACAAAGGATTAATTAAGTTAGTATTTGTTCCTACTGAACATCAATTGGCTGACATTTTTACAAAACCTTTAAGTGAGAAACGTTTTTATACTTTGAGAAAAGAACTTGGAATGTCTGTTTGTGCGTTTTTATGTGCCTCTTGAAATCAATTTCATTTTAATAATAATAAAAGACTATTATTAAAAAAAATTCCTAGATTTCTCCCTTTCATGAAGACTATATTAGGATTAAATTCATATATGTGTTAGTATTCTGCTCACACAGATAAATAAGGATTATGAGTATAGAAAGTTTTATTTACTAGTTATATTTAGCTTTAATATTCATAACATATAAATAATTATTTAATTAAGCTAATACAAATCTGATTTTGTGTGGCATATTATGTCTTATCAATAATATTAAATCAAAAATAAGGTAAGGAGAGGTAATGTTGAAAACTTGCTGAAAAGTTTTTAGCGCGAATTGGGAATACCAAAGATCTCATCATAGTTTCATCTCCCACAGCTACTTTGATTATTCCTTCTTTTTCTCTCAGCTTATTTTCTATCTCCATCTTCGTACTCCTTCCCTCTCACAATCTAGGTTTTCAAGGAAGTTCTCATGGCTAAAACTCGTGGAGGGCATGCGTTCCACATTGGAAGGTAAGCGGTTCAGAGCAAGGACATCACTAGTCACTCCTCACGAGCTACTAGGCGCACAAATCGACTCATTAAACGATCATCGACTGATTTGGGGTATCTTCGAAACAACCCATGACGAGAAAGGGCGATTCTTCACGATCGAAGGGGAAGTCTACCAAACCCATCATCATCCCCGATTCTACTTCCTCTGACCCACTGGTTTCATCTCTTCCTCAATCACATGGTACTCCTCTAATCTTTACATCTTCTACATATGCTATGCGATTCCAAAATCTTATGAATAATAAAACAATTGTTTTTGTGAAATCTGTTGATCAAGCTTTATTTCAACAAATTGGGGTTACATCCTTATTTGAAAATATTAATCTCTCTGCTATATTGTTTCCTCCCAAATCTGCATATTCAGTTTTCATCAAACAATTATTCCCAATTTTTTGGGAATATGTATGTCCAAGATGATGTGATAAAAACTTTTGTTAAAAACAAAACCCTGGTTATTGATTCTGCAATATTGACTATGTTCTTAATATTCTTTGCTCTGGTTTTTGTCCTTTCACGCTCAAGGGATCTTTAGAGTTTGAAAATCTAACTGTTCTTGAACAGTTAATGATTATTAAAGAATGTTCTTCTACTGAATTCATTGGGTTATCAACTGTTGTTGAAATTACTTTTCTGAACAATGTTATTCACAAACTAATTCGTGCTAATTTAGTACCTAGGAATTGGGGTAGGTCTAACATGACTTATCAAGACTTGATTCTTTCTGCTTTGATCATCTCTGGTACTAAGTTTAATTTTGCTTATGATTAAGCATATGGAAAGTTGTTTAACAAACAAAACAAAATATTTTCCTTATGGGGATTTCATAACCAAAATTCTTGCACACTTTGGAATTTCTTTTGTCAATGATGAAGTTGTGCAAATATCTGATAACATCAATAAATATATCTTGCAGCAATCAAAATTGAAAGTAAATTCTGATAGAATCTTATCTAGGGATGTTGAGAGGTTTCCCACTCAGTGTTTTGTTCCTCCTACTTCAACTCTTAGTTCTCCAAATTCTTCCCCTACTCATAATTTTACTTTACCAAAATCATTTGTTCTCATTCCTCCTTCGAATGCTCAATTTTTTGCTCTTTATCAACTCATACAAAATATGAGATCTTGGTTTGACTTTGCTCTTCTGTCAGTTTCACATCAAATTCAAGAGTTAAAAGAAAAAGTTAATCATGTTTCAGAAAGGATGAAAGTTTTGGTATCTCATCACAATTAAGGCTGTAAACGAGTCAACACAGTTCGGGCTCGACTCGAAAAAATACGAGCGAGACTCGGATTCGTTAATAATATGATCCAAATTTGAACATTAAAAATAGTTCGAATAAAAATATGAGTAGAATCTGAGCAAGGTTATAATCGACTCGTTTAAGATTCAAACTACTCAAATTTTTTATTGTGATTCGATATATATTCGGTTAATATATATTCGATTAGATATTCGATACATTCTCTTATAATATATACAAATTTAAATCAAATTAAGATGATTAGTTATTATTTTGTTTTGTTTTTAATTTTAATTGTGATTTTATATTTGTAAAGTGTAATAATAAATATATTTTCTCATTTTTAAGTAAAATAACAAATTCAATTTATAATTATATTTATTATAAAACTAGTTATTATGTGGAAACTCGAATTCGAACTTTAATTTGAAGCTTGCGAGTAGTTTGAATAAATATTCGAGTAGAGTAGGTTCAAATTCGAGTAATAAATATTTGAGTCGAGTCGAATCTGAATAAGATTTTTCAAATATAATTCGAATTCGAGTACGAATTTATCATTTCGAGTTGAATTCGAGTAGCTCTCTGTTCGCTCCGGTTCGACTCGTTTACACCCTTAATCACAATAACTATGTGGTTAAAATTCAAGAGTTTGACAAGAAGCTAGATAAAGTTATCTTTGAATCTGCCAAGCTGCATAACTACCTCCTTCCTTTTTGATAATGCCAAAGGGGGAGAAGTTTTTGGGTTAAGGAATTTTGGGATCCCAAAAACTTCTTCCACTTTGGCATTATCAAAAAGGAAGGAGGTAGATATGCAGCTTCATCATTGGCAGATTCAAAGATAACTTCATCAAGCTTCTTGTCAAACTCTTGAATTTTAACCACAGTCATTATAATGAGATACCAAAACTTCCATCCTTTTTGAAACATGATTAACTTTTTCTTTTAACTCTTGAATTTGATGTGAAACTGACTGAAGAGTAGAGTCAAACCGAGATCCCATATCTTGTATGAGTTGATAAAGAGCAGAAAATTGAGCATTCAAAGGAGGAATAAGAACAGATGATTCTGGTAAAGCAGAATTATGAGTAGAGGAAGAATTTAGAGATCTAGGAGTTGAAGTAGGAGGAACAGAACACTAAGTGAGAAACCTCTCAACATCCCAAGATAAGATTCCATCAGAATTTACTTTCAATTTTGATTGCAGCAAGATATATTTATCGATATTATTTGCACAACTTCTTCATTGAAAAAGAAATTCCAAAGTGTGCAAGAATTTTGGTTATGAAACCCCCATAAGGAAAACATTTTGTTTTGTTTGTTAAACAATTTTCCATACACTTAATCATAAGGAAAGCAAAATTAAATTTTGTACTAGAGATGATCAAAGCACAAAGAATCAAGTCTTGATAAGTCATGTTGGACCTACCCCCATTCCTAGGTACTAAATTAGCACGAATGAGTTTGTGAATAACATTGTTCAGAGGAGTAATTTCAACAACAGTTGGTAACCCAATGAATTCAGTAGAAGAATATTCTTTAACAATCATTAACTGTTCAAGAACAGTTAGATTTTCAAACTCTAAAGGTCCCTTGAGCGTGAAAGGACAAAAACCAGAGCAAAGAATATTAAGAACAGAGCCAATATCGCAGAATCAATGATCAGGGTTTTGTTTTTAACAATTTTTTATCACATTAAATTGTTTGAAGAAAACTGAATATGCATATTTGGGAGGAAACAACATAACAGAGAGATTAACATTTTCAAATAAGGATGTAACCCAATTTGTTGAAATAAAGCTTGATCAACAGATTTCACAAAAACAATTGTTTTATTATTTAGCATATGTAGAAGATGTAAAGATTAGAGGAGTACCATGTGATTGAAGAAGAGATGAAACCAGTGGGTCAGAGGAAGTAGTATCGGTGACGATGATGGGTTCAGTAGACTTCCACTTCGATCGTGAAGAATCGCCCTTTCTCTTCATGGGCTGTTTCGAAGATACCCCAAATTAGTCGATGTTCGTTTAATGAGCCGATTCGTGCACCTAGTAGCTCGTGAGGAGTGACTAGTGATGTCCTTCTTGCTCTGAACCGTTTCCCTTCCAGAAGGAGTACGAAGATGGAGATAGAAAGTAAGCTGAGAGAAAAAGAAAGAATAAGCAAACTAACTGTGGTAGATGAAACTTTGATGAGACCTTTGGTATTCCCAGTTCGCGCTAAAAACTTTTCAGCAAGTTTTCAACATTACCCCTCCTTACCTTATTTTTGATTTAAAATATTGATAAGACATAATATGCCACATAAAATCAGATTTGTATTAGCTTAATTAAATAATTATTTATATGTTATGAATATTAAGCCAAATACAACGAGTAAAAAAAAACTTTCCATACTCATAATCCTTATTTATCCATATGAATTTAATCCTAATATGGTCTTTATGAAATGGAGAAATCTAGGAAAAAAAATTCAATAGTTTTTTTTATCATTATTAAAATGAAATTGATTTCAAGAGACACATAAAAACAATTAAGCACAGACAAACATTCCAAGTTCTCTTCTCAAAGTACAAAAACGTTCCTCACTTAAAGGTTTTGAAAAAATGTCAGCCAATTGATGTTCAGTAGGAACAAATACTAACTTAATTAATCCTTTAGCAACATTATCTCTCAAAAAATGATGTATTACTTCAATATGCTTAGTACGAGAATGAAGCACAAGATTTTTAAAAATATCAATAGCACTAGTATTGTCACACATAATAGGCACATTTTCACAAATAACATTAAAATCATGTAACGTTTGTATCATCCACAAAATTTGTGAACAACTACCTGCCGCCAAATATTCACCTTCCGTAGTAGACAAGGCAACAGATGTTTGTTTCTTGCTTTGCCAAGCTACAAGACTTTGACTTAAAAATTTACAAGCACCACTTGTGCTTTTTCTATCAACTTAGCACCCTGCATAATCTGCATCTGAGTATTCAATTAGTTCAAAACTTGGAGATACAGGATATTATAAGCTTAAATTAATTGTGCCAAATAAATATTTAAATATTCTTTTTACCGCTTTAAGATGAGATTCTTTCGATTGAGCTTGAAATCTAGCACATAAGCATACACTATACATAATATCCGGCCTTGATGCAGTTGAATAAAGTAAACAATCAATCATACCTCGATACATTGTTACTTCGACATCTTTACCTGTCACGTCAGCTTGACACTAGTGATCATTAGCGTCGACTTTGGTTTGGTATTTTCAAAACCAAATCTCTTCAATAGCACTTCTTTTGATCATCCCAATGTGGAGGTCACCTATATTTAAATTTGGGGGATGATTTCTCACTGTTCTAGATGATCTAGGAAGCCTAGCTGAAATTATTTGCTCGTCAGGTTTAGGCTCTAGAATATCTAGTTCCGCATGTGACTGTTTGTCTGATTTTTCTTCTAAAATAGACGGGTCGAGCTGTCTGGATTTAGGTGTCTACATGTCCGAGTTTTCTACTAAAACGGACGGCTCAGACTATCTGATTTTACTTGTCTATTTTCCTGATTCACCTGCTTTTCCTTCTGATGCAGACGGGTTATACTATCTGGATTGAGTTATTTTCTTTCCAAATTCCAGATCTTTTAACTGTTTTCCTGCAAAGTCTCCATCCTCTTCTTTTGACAGATCAAGGTCAAAATTATCAAATAAAATATGAACATATTCCTCAACCCTCTATCATAATAAAAACTTTATAATAAATGATGTTAAGAACCCTTGTAATAAGAAATCCATAGAGTTTTCATAATAATATATCTAATTAAAATTTTATTTTAAAAAAATATAAGTTACTTACATATTTTGATAAGTACTATCCATCTGCTTTAGCTTATGTTCTTCGTTTAATATTATCAGACAGCTAGACCTGTCTGCTTTAATGTCTGGATTCGTATATCTTCAAACGAATAAAGAAAAATACCTAGGAATTAAACAAACAGAAAGGAGAAATGCAGAATCGTAAAGACACCAAGATTTTTACGCGGTTCAACCCTATCCTCTATCTAGTAGTCTAATCCACGTCCAATCCCAACTAGGATTGGAGACTCTTTTTATTACGATTTAAACCTTAATACAAAAATAACTCCCTATTACAAAGAAGCTTCAATTCTGAAGTTGGACACCAATGCTCCCTTTTTGCACCTCTGTAACTTGTACACCTCTTCTCACCTCTGAGACTTTTGAAGCCTTCTTTGAACAGACTAACTAAAACAAGAAACCCCAAGCCAAAACTATACTTGAGTTTGGTTTACAATGAGTTTAGAAGGTACAAAAGATTTCCAACAAAAAAGAATTTAACAGACTACAATAAATGGCTGAAATAAAGCAATGAAAGTTCTCTGATGTATTATTTCAACTTGATTGCAGGTTCAAGAGATGTCTCTGTTTAGCCGAGAGAAGTATATAAATAACGAGACAAGCAACGGCTATAGAAGATGTTAGCTAAGAAATCTCAGTCCTAAATCCATGATTTTAGCAACTTTGTATAACCAGATAGATAAGTAATCTGCGACAGCTATTTGATTTTGAAGTAGCTGAAATAAAGGAGAGAAACTCTATACCCAGTCAACTGGTTTAAACAGGAGTAACAAAGGAGATAAAATAAGATAAGACCCACCAACTCTAAATAGCTTCTGTAAGACTCCTTTTCAAAATAAAATATCAATACAAAATACCACTAACAATTGTAGAATAGATAAACCAAATTGGACCAGCTGGGAAAAACAATTAATAACACAAGTCCATTAAATAATACAAACTGATTTATCCAAGATCTATATATATAACGGAAATAATATATTCAATAGCACAGATGATTAATCCAGTTGGAAATACATGATTCCAACAAACTGATTTATCCAAGATATATTTATATTCCTTAACAACTAAAAAGAATTCTAAACAAATTAAATAGCATAATATAAGGAGATCTTTCTGGTTTTTCCCTGGTTATTCTAAGAACATGCATACAATCTTTTAGCTTTTTCAGTTTTTAGTGTGGGTCTTCGAGAGGGTATGGAAACACTTTTTGCAGGAACAACCCCATCTGTAGCAAAGCATGCTTAACTAAATTATGAGGTTGTTTAGTCAAGCTGGATATTTTAAGAGCACAAGGGGACAAAAGATGAAGAAAACAAGATACCCAATTAAAATGACACAAAGAGTTCATGTAAATTGTTTGTACTAAGTAACCGGGGTGAAATCATAGCCATAGTTAGAAATGATTAAAAGTAAGTTCTTAGTCACTTATGCAGTGTTAAGAGAAGCTTTTTGCTACATATTGGAGCAGAGGGATATGATAGGAATCGCAGGAAATATGTATCCAAAGCTGCGGGCAGGGTTTATCAATCATTGATGCTGTGGGAGTTCAACTTTGCCTATTCAATCATGTAAAAGGATGTGTAAACAAGGCAGCTCATATCAACATGCCATATTTGGAAATCAGCTCCAAGTTTTCCTAAATTTTTACCAGAAACTTCTCTCTAATGTGTATATCTGTGTAAGCTTAATATTGTTTTGGCATTTCTATCTTCACATCAGACTTGCCATGGCGTCAAAATATGCGACTTATCATATACCTAAATTATATTTTTCCATAAGAATTCGAGCAAATTACACACTAAAAACAATAACAAAAAACATAATCCCTGATTGTATAATTCTTCTCAAATTCAGTGTTCAAGTTAAAGATATCTAGACACTCGCAGAAGGATAAAACTAACTTCATGATAAAAGTTTTTCAATTCATAAAAGTAACTTGAATACTAGATATCTCCAAATATGGAATTTGATCTAAATTATATGCAAAACAAATGCGAATCCTAAGCAACTGAATAATAAATACCTGTGCGGGCATACCTCCTGATAAGAATGGCAAAAGTATCCAAATTCAGTTTCTCACCAGCATTGATCCTTTCAAGAATCAAGGACCATAACGAATCAAATTCTCTAGCTTTACCGAGAACATTAACCATGGAATTAAAAACATCCACCGAAAATTCATATCCTGGCTGCTTCTCAGCCCAGAGGAACAGAGTAAACAGAGGTTTAGGAGAAGAATCAAAATGGGTAAAAAATTCTAGCAAAAGAGAATGACCCAATTCGATCCCGGACCGTTCTAAGGCAGCCTCGAGGGCTGGACCAGGTGAAAGGCTAGGGTTAGTAAGGATGTCACATATGACAGTGAAGTCATTTTGGCTGAAATTAGAGCTAGGGTTAGGGTTTAAGTCAGTGTTTTGTTGGGGTTTGGGTGGAGGTGGGGGCCACTTGATAAGGGGTTTGCCAGGAACCGATAGCCATGGGTGATCGGACAAGAATCTGTGACTGTGAAATTGGAAATTAGGGTTAGGGTTTAAGGGGGTTTGAAGGAGGAGAGAAAGAGAGAGAATGCGGCGGCGCGTATGGAAAGTGACGAGGCTACTCATCTCTCTCACAGTGAATCTATGCGGAGAGATATGGAAATGTAGGTGGCTGACTTTATTTTCCGGCTGT
Organism: Panax notoginseng; assembly: GCA_016801055.1. Classification (NCBI taxonomy): domain Eukaryota; kingdom Viridiplantae; phylum Streptophyta; class Magnoliopsida; order Apiales; family Araliaceae; genus Panax; species Panax notoginseng. Next base: position 34,677,708 of record CM029020.1, read on the forward strand.
TATACCCGGTAAGCTATGGCGGGAAAAATGGTGTCCGTTTTCAGCTTTTTCTATTTTCCTTGGGTAAACTCTAATAAGCTAAAATTTCTCAAGTATTCTACCTTTTGCAAAAAGGTGCTATTAACTATCAATATTAGATTATGATCCCTGAAGTAGGGGAGAACGAGTAACCGACCAACACCGAAAAACCGTCCGAGCTAAATCGACAACAAACTAAATCAAAAAGGCTTAAATATGAATTAGTACCTTAAATTATAGGTTATATTCCATTTCGATGATCCACATTTCAATTTTGTCAATTAGATGATTGAACTATTAATTTTTTTCAATTGCAACAAATTGAACCTGCCACGTCAGTAATTGCTGACGTGCCTACTTGTGTAGGGCATAGAAAGCTGGTGTGGCAAAAAAAAATAGTTTTTTAATTTTAGATTAAACAAATTTGATTTAATGGAGGGCAAAATGGTCCAAGAATAATTAACATAAAACAAAGACGATGTTATCAGATGAGTTCCGCCGGCAGATGACGTCACTGGAGTTTCCGGCGAATGTTCGGAGAGAGAACTGGTCCCTTAACGAGTTGAACTCAACGGAGAATCGACAGATCTTCACAAATCGACAGATCTGAAGTATTTATGTTGTATGTGAGTTTTTTTTATCTTTGCTCCAGATTTCGATATTGGAGGAAATGGTCTACAAGGTTCAGTTGCAAAATCATGGCCATGGGTTTGCCTACTGCTGGTCTGGCGCTCGTGCCGATGTGGGAATAACCGGAGGGAAATATCGTGCCAATGGTCTTGGAGTTTTAGATACCCCACGTAGGCGATACGGTGGTGGTGGAGGAGGTATTTGGGCTTAACGTTGCCAGAATTCATGGAGTGGCTTCGGCTTAACAATCGGAGCCCTTGCTCCTTGTTCGAATTGGTCTTGCCGAGAATTGGGTTGGGGTTTGCCAGATGTTGCTGTATATTTTGTTTAATTGTATTTTAGTTTAGTTTAGTTTAATTGTTAATTTATTAAGTTTAATTTATGTTTGTTGTGTAATTTTTAAAGTTAAGTTATTTGTGTAATTATCCTGTAATTTGCTTGATTATTAATGTTAATTTTATAATTTATATTATTTATGATTTGACATATTTACCCTTGATGTTTAGAAAATATAATTAAAATAATATTTTTTAATTACACATAGGCATTAGTTTGCTTAGTCAGCGCGCCACGTCATCAATTTATGACGTGGCAATTTAAATTGGACCGAAGTGGAAAAAATTAATAGTTTAATTATCTAATTGACAAAATTGAAAGGTGAATCACCGAAGTGGAATATGACCTATAGTTTAGAGTAGTAAATCATATTTAAGCCAATCAAAACTAGAAAATCACAAAACAAAGAAAACTGGAGTTTACGTTGTGTTTAATAAAATTAGTTATTAAGATTTGAATAATTTAGACATCTGAATAATATAGAATATATGAATAAAATTGTATCTGAATGAAAAGATATTGTTTGATAATTATTTTTTTAAAATGTCTGAATAATATATTTTTATTATTTTAACATTTCTTCTTTCTTTTTCTCCGTCTCCCTTCTCCCTCTTCGTCTTCTTCTTCTTCTCCATCCAGGCCATCCCCGCCCAGTCCCGTCCCACCCTCCCCCATCCCTCCTCCCCGCCCCACGCCACCCTCCTCCCTCCTCCCTCCTCCCTCCTCCCTCCTCCCCCGCCCCACCCACCTCCCACCTTCTCCCTCCTCCCTTTTGCCCCTCCTCCCGCCCCACCCCCCCCCACCCCACCCCACCCCACTCCAACCACCTTGTAAGACCTCAACTTTTATGAATAAAGATTATTTTTTCGAAATATATTTTTGAATATTATGGTGTGTGTGTGTGTATGACGCCCCAAAAATAGATATACATCACCCATATTTAGTCGCCAAATACATGGTACAAAATACAAATAAAAACTTAATTATACAACTGTCGTATAAAATACGACAAAACATATGCTATGAGTTTTAATACAAATATTGTCATCTAGACAATATCCACACTCAATGGAGTTCTCATTACATTTATTATCACACAATTTTATAGAATAGTGAGGACTAATATGACACCATCTCGGACCATCACTCAATTCTCCGACTAGTCCCGGCTACGTTCTCATTTCCTGAAGAGAACAATGAAAGCAAAAGGGTGAGCTCAACTAGCCCAGTAAGAAATATTATGACTAAGATAATGCAGAATAAATTATCATTAGCCCTCAACAATGTTAAACTGATAGAATATAATAGACAACAAGTTTAACTACAGCGAAACAAGCAATTCATTAGAAGAGTCAAGCAGAGCATAAAATCTACTATCTTCTATGATTTAAAAAGTTTTTCATCAACTTTATCGCTGAGACTCAGCTTAATAAATAAAATCAAATTATCCCTGCACCACGGCCAATGATATTCATGTAATTATCAATGGTCATGATTATACCGAATAATTCTTGGTCATAATCATACCAACAACTATCCATCAATGAACTACAGGCCAATGAGAATTTTCACCACATCATTCATCACATCACGGTCATGATTATACCGAATAATCCCTGGTCATAACCATACCAAGTCCATATATGCACGTAAGCCAAAGATAACTTTCATCACAATATAAACATGAGGATGATGACAATGACATAATAATTCAATAAAACAAGTTCAAGATAAATTTTAAAGATTTTATAATTTAATTTATCCAGAAATCAATAACGTCCAAATTGTTAACATGATACTGCTTTGTGGAGTACAATTTAAGAATGCTCAAAAGAATATTTTTATGAAAAGATACTAGATGAAGCGCAAATATCCAGGATATTCTACTAATTTCATGGAGTATAGAAGCCAAAATTTTAACCAAATAAGTATAGTAGAATATATAAAACTGTAAATGGATTTTGTGACGCCCCCAAAATAGGTATACAACACCCATTCTGAATCGTCAAAATATATAGTACAGAAATAACTACAACTTTATTAATACAACATGAAAACTGTGAGTTTAATATAAATATTGTCATCTAGACAATATCCACACTCAAATAAGTCCTCATTACAATTATTGATACATTATTTTACAAAAATGGTGAGGACTACTAAACAACTTTCTAGAATTATCATTCCATACTCCGACTAGTACTCGCTACATTCTCGCCTCCTGAGAAGAAAAATGGAACAAAAAGAAAAAGGGTAAGCTCAACTAGCCAGTAAAGAATATTATGACTAAGATAATATAGAACAAATTATCATTAGTCTTCAACAGGAAAAAATCTAATAGAATACAATAGACAACAAATTTTAAATCAATATTAGCAGCGAAAATAATAATTCATTAGAAGAGTTAAGTAGATGATGAAATCTACTATCATCTATGAATTTAAAAGTTCATCATCAGTATTTTATCCCTGTAACATCAATCAATATACATCTTGAATCAAATATTCATCTTTGCACTACAGGCCAAAGACATTCATCAGTCGGTCATGTTCATCTAAACACATGTTCATCTTTGCACTACGGCCAAGGATATTCATCAGAAAATTATTCATCTTTGCACTACAGGCCAAATATATTCAGTAATATCATCAATTAGGACTGAGGATGATGAAAAATATTTTAAAGAAAAACGAATCCAGTGAAACAAAAGAACAAATATTAAGGATTCGTACTTTAAACAATCCAAGTTCAAAAAAATACTTCATAAATAACCATAGTGAAGTAAAATTCAAGAATGATCAAAACATGGATACAATCAAAGCTAGTATCCATAATAGATATTTTGGACAAAAATGAAAATTTAATTTTTTTGGTGAAGAGTGTCGTATTCGTGAATAGTACCGTATACGTGAATAGTGTCGTATACGTGAATAGTAATCCCGACATAAAAAGTTCTAAATTTGATAAAAATTCAGATCAATATTTCGGTATAATGATATTAAAAGAAATAATATCATTTAAAAAAAATAACAGCCCTTACCTCAGAAAAGACAGTACTTCTAGCTGGAATACTGGATATAGTGCTGAAGGGAACTTGCACCGTATAGCAATACTCAAAGTCTTAAAATACTCACAAGAATACACTCGATAAAATAGAAAGAAAAAGAGAGAGAAAACTTCAGTTTCTGGTGTGATTTTTAATTCTAACCTAAGCACCCTATTTATAGGAAAATGCTTAGAACACCAAATTAGAAAATTTAATAGGATATTAATATATTATATATAAATTCCTACGTACACCAAGAATCTGAATTCAGCAACTTAACACATGTTTAATGAGGCCCAAAAATGTAAAAAATATTTTTCTTAAAAAAAATAATTAAAACATCCAAAAATCAATTATTTCGAAATTTCAGAACTTCAATAATTCATAATAAATGGCCCTTTTGTCAGAAAAATTTAAACCTTACATCATTTTCATAGGAAATTTCATTATCTACAACTTTGCAGAAGAAAGTTTTTTCAAATTCCAAACAGAAATTGACCGAAATCCACAAACGGACGATTTTACAGGCTATAATCAAATTTCAGTCAAGAAATGGGCCCACAGACATATTTAATATGTTTTAAACAACTTTTGCAACAAAAATACTCTTCCTCATATACTCATATATCACACATTCATTGTAAAAATATCATCATTATTATATTATAATAATATAATAAATATTATTTTATCATAAAATATAAAATATCGATTTTCAACAATTGTCACTTTGCAAAATTTTCTCCATCTATATCCACATAAAATGAATATTTTCTTCATCAGATAAATCTATAATTAATTATTCACAAATAATATTACAGAATCACAATACTGACAACCAGACAGTTCCCAGGAAAGAGGGGACTTTCTAATAAGGATTTCTCCTTACTGGCGCGCAATTAGATGACCAAACCTCTCCTTAGACAGAACTTTCTAGACATTGCCAATAATGTTATCTAATAATATTATTCAGATAATATGAATTATTACTTCGATAATGAAAAATACTGTGTAGTGACAATTATTGAAACAACAGTAATATAAAATATTAACGTAGCAATTATTGAATCAATAAAATAAAATATTGAACAGTAATTACTGTAACAATTATTGAGTAATGTCTTCTTACGTAAGAATCAATAATTGGTGCAATACCGTGTGCTACTGTGTTTTAACCACCGGGTATTCCAACAGTATTAACGGTAACAACTACGCCGTTATTTATAAACAACTTATACTTGTCGTTTTTTTCATCCAATCGCTTTCCGTTATGGGGTCCACAAAAGACTGCACCGTCGTACGAATATTCCCCGACAGAAAGAATATTTCACGACCAAACGAATATTCCCCGACAACAATGAATATTTTATAACCACTTGCTTATTTAAAATATTTGCGTATTTTACCCATAACTAATCACATTAATCAAATGAACCCTTACTATTTCAAAATAATAAATAGAGGAAATTTAATTTCATTAATTAATAATTTAGGGTCTTACAACCTCCCCTCCTTATGAAATTTCGTCCTCGAAATTGACGTACGTACCTGTTGTTTCAAAAAGATGAGGATACATCGCTTTCATTTTTATTTCCAACTCACAGGTCATTTCTCAATAGTATGGTTCCTCCACAAAATTTTAACTTGTGGTATGACCTTTGTGCATAGGACATGCTCTTTCCTATCCAAGATCTTGACAGGTACCTCCTCGTACGTTAAGTCTTCGGCTATCTCGTCCGGTTCTAACTTAATGACGTGGTTCGGGTCTTTCACATATTTACGAAGCACAGATATATAAAAAATATTATGAACATGAGACATACTTAGAGGTAACGAGAGTCTATAGGCCACATTTCCTACTCGGTCAAGAATCTGAAATGAACCAATAAATTATGGATTGAGCTTTCCTCTATTCCCAAATCTTGTAACTCCCTTCCATGGAGTAACACGCAACAATACATGATCCCCAATACTAAATTCCACGTCCTTTCGATGAAGATCCACATAACTCTTTTGTCGATCCTGTGCCGTTTGTATACGTTGTCGAATTATTTGGATCTTTTCTGTAGTCATACGTACCAACTCAGGTCCCAACAATGTTGCTTCACCTACCTCATCCTAACATATTGGAGAGCGACACTTTCGTCCATACAATGCTTCAAATAGAGCCACACCTATACTTGCCTGATAACTGTTGTTGTAAGAGAATTCCACCAATGGTAAATACTTATCCCAACTCCCTTTGAAGTCTAGGACACAGAGTCTTAATAGATCTTCAAGAGTTTGAATAGTTCTCTCTGATTGTCCGTCCGTTTGAGGATGGTATGCTGAACTGAATCGTAAATCCGTGCTCATAGCTTTTTGCAAGCTAACCCAAAATCTTGAAGTGAATCTTGGATCACGATCCAAAACTATGGATACTGGCATGCTATGCAATCTCACAATCTCATCTACGTACATACGAGCAAAACGTTTAAGGGAATAAGTCTCCCGTATCAGCAAGAAATGAGCAGACTTGGTTAATCTATCAACAATAACCCAAATAGCATTTATGCCTTAAGAAACCATAGGAAGACCCGTAACAAAATCCATGGTAATGTGTTCCCACTTCCATTTCAGAATCTCAAGTAGTTGCAATGGGCCCTTAGGCACTTGATGCTCCGCCTTTACACGTCGATAAGTTAAACACCTCGAGATAAACTTTGCAATCTCTCTCTTCATATTGTTCCACCAAAATGTATATCGAAGATCACGATACATTTTGGTACTTCCAGGATGGATTGCAAATGGTGTATTATGTGCCTCCATCATGATCTTGTACTTCAAATCAGAATCGTTAGGAACACAAAGTCTGGAGTGGACTCGAAGTATTCCTTCTTTATCGATTCTTGCCTCTGGAATAACACTTTCTTGTACTTTCTTCTTCATACGCATCAGCTTCGGGTCTGTGACTTGAGCACCTTTAACTTTTCTATTAAAGTTGGTTCTATACGTATACTTGACATCATTGCATGGGTCTCTGGAGTCTTGAACTCTATCTTCATCTTTTGTAAATCACACAAAGTGGGCCTTTGTATTGACGTTCCCGCGTATGATCTTCTACTCAATGCGTCGGCTACCACGTTTGCTTTTCCAGGATGGTATTGAATGGTATGGTTGTAGTCTTTCAACAGCTCAAGCCAACGTCGTTGCCGCATGTTGAGTTATTTTTGGGTGAAGAAATATTTAAGGCTTTTATGGTCTGAATATATCTCCACTTTCTCCCTATATAGATAGTGCCTCCAGATCTTTAGCGCGAAAACGACTGCTGTCAACTCTAGATCATGAGTAGGATAATTCCGCTCATATTCTTTAAGTTATCGCGAGGTATAGGCTATAACTTTCCCACGTTGCATGAGAACACATCCTAGCCCTTTGCCTTAAGCATCGCTGTAGATAACAAATCCATCCGAACCAGATGGTATGGTCAAAACAGGTGCCGAAATAAGTCTCCTCTTAAGCTCTTGGAAACTCCTCTCGCATTCCTCGCTCCATACGAATTTGATATCTTTCCGAGTTAGCTGAGTTAATGGAGTAGCGATTCGAGAAAATCCTTCCACGAATCTCCGATAATAACCAGCTAAGCCCAGAAAGCTACGTACTTCGGTCACCGACTTCGGTTGTTCCCAACTTTGTATTGCTTCAATCTTCGCGGGTCAACAGATACTCCATGCTTTGACACTACGTGCCCAAGAAATACTACTTCCTCAAGCCAGAACTCGCATTTCGTTAACTTGGTATATAACTTGTTTTCACAAAGCCTTTAGAGTACCAGCTTCAAATGGTGCTCATGTTCTTCATGACTTTTGGAATATATGAGGATGTCATTAATAAAGACAACAAAGAACTTATCCAAATATTCCTTGAATACTCGGTTCATCATATCCATGAAAGCCGCAGGAGCATTAGTCAATCCAAAAGACATGACTAAGAATTCATAATGCCCGTACCGAGTTCTAAAGGCAGTCTTTGAAATATCCTCAGTTCTAATCTTCAACTGATGATATCCAGAACAAAGATCGATTTTAGAAAAGAATTGTGCTCCTTGTAACTGGTTAAACAGGTCATCAATACGAGGTAGCGGATACCTATTCTTGATAGTGACATGGTTTAATTCCGGTAGTCGATACAAAGTCGCATACTCCCGTCTTTCTTTTTTACAAATAAAACAGGAGCACCCCAAGGAGATGTACTAGGACGAATGAAACTGATGTCCAACAACTCCTGTAGTTGAACCTTTAACTCCTGAAGTTTAATAGGAGCCATTCGATATGGGGTTTTAGAAATGGGCTTTGTACCAGGTTCAAGATCTATAAAGAATTCAACTTCACGTTCTGGGGTAGACCGGGAAGTTCTTCAGGATATACGTCAGGAAAGTCAATAACAACAGGAATATTATTCACATATGACGTGTCTTTATTCAAATTCATAACATGGGCTAAGAAAGCTTGACATCCATTTTTTAATAAACGAATAACTTTATGACTTGATATAACAGTGATTGATTTTAATGGCTTAGTTGCTTGAATTAGCACAACAGGTTGCTTAGGAATATGAAAACTAACAACCTTACGAAAATAATCAATTTTGGCATGATGAGTAGTTAACCAATCAATCCTTAAAATCATGTCAAATGCAAGTATCTTTAAAGAGATAAGGTCAACAAGTAAGGTGATGGTGTCAACTTGGATCAAACAAGATTTATAAACAGTGGATGTGATGAAAGTTTCTCCTAACGGAGTTTCAACAGATAAGTCAAAGTTCAATTTCCAGGTGTCAAGTTTAAACGTTGAGCACAAGCAGGAGAGATAAATGAATGGGTAGCACCGGTATCTAGTAAGGTATAAACTTCACAAGAATTTATGATTAGCTTACCCGTGATCACCTCGTTTGGGTTCCTCATATTTTGACCAGTCACGACAAACGCTCTTCCAAGAATCGTTGACTTTGACTTTTCTGGGACAGCTTTTTGAGTCACCATCCCCGTTGGACTTGGTTTTGCTATAGTGCAATCTCGAGCGATATGTCCTTCTTTTCCACAATTATAACATACCTTAAACTGTTGTGGACAGTTTGGGCTGATATGTCCTTCTTTTCCGCACTTATAGCATATGACCAGTGGTCTTTCTCCTCCCTTGGAACTAGTTACTGCTGGCGCTGACGTCTTCGTATTGTCATTGTTGAATATCCTCCCGACTCGCTTCTTCTATTCTCATGGCCATGATTACCACCAGAGTGGTTGCCACTCTAGTCCGTATTTTTCTTTCTCCGCTGGTTATCGTTGTTCTGATGACTGCTGTCACCGGTATGATCCTGGTTGTGGTCCCTTGGTTGAACGTACTCGTTATCTCGCTCTAATAATTGAGCCCTGTTGACAACATCTGAATAGAGAGAAAATTTATGTGAAATGAGATATTGACGTATGCCGGATTTCAAACCTCTCAGAAACATCCGCGTCATACGTTCCTCATTCTCCACCAAATGAGGTGTAAATCTGGACAACTCTACAAACTTCTCCTCATACTGGGACACCGTCATATTATTCAGCTCTAGTCTAATAAACTCTACCTCCTTCATATGACGAATACTTTCAGGAAAGTACTTGTCATTGAACAGTTTCTGAAACGTTTCCCAAGACATGCTAAGTGCGGCTGATGGGTACGCTTTACAGATTTTCACCAGTAATCTGCCTCATTACGGAACATAAAGGTGGCGAATGGAACCTTCTGTTCTTCCGTGCATCCCAAGACATCGAATATCTTGGTAATTTATTTGACCCACGTCTCCGCCTTAATCGGATCCGGCTTTCCCCAGAATTCTGGTGGTCCCAACTCCTTGAACTGCTTGGCTGTGACAAACCGTGAATTGCTATCATTTGCTCCTGTATTTTGAACACGAGTCTCCCTCGTCTGATTTTGCATGAACTGCAAAAAGCTTCTAAACATCTCATCGTTCATCATCTGCTCAGTGGTGTTGTTCACAGGAGGAACATTGCCAGCCTATTGCACGTTCTCCTCGTTAGTGAGTACAGGCGTCTCCACGGTTTCATTTACTCCACTGTTAACATTCTCAGTTGTCATTCTTAAATACTGCCATAAAACAAGGGTTAATTAAACAAATTAACAAATCACATAATACCCCTATATTATGACCGACCAACAAATAAGCTTAGGTAGGACACACTAGCGAATGATTTACTCATCTCTCCCCTCCTAGTTCTATTCCCGATCTCCGCCAGAGATCATATCCCTAAGCTCTGATACTAATTGTGACTTTGGATACCAACTTGTGTCAGCACCTCACAATGATACCTATCAGTTTGCCACCGCAGAACGGCGTCCCCTATGGAGAGTCTGGCTTCGGTGCATTCCCTATCAACAGGAAGTCACCAGATAGAGGCTCGGGGCTCTTTACTTATGGCTCTGATACCAACTGTGACGCCCCAAAATAGGTATACAACACCCATTCTGAGTCGTCAAAATACATGATACAGAAACAACTACAACTTTATTAATACAACATAAAAACTGTGAGTTTAAATACAAATATTGTCATCTAGATAATATCCACACTCAAATAAGTCCTCATTACAATTATTGATACATTATTTTACAAAAATGGTGAGGACTACTAAACAACTTTCTAGAACCATCATTTCATACCCGACTAGTACTCGTTACATTCTCGCCTCCTGAGAAGAAAAATGGAACAAAAAGGAAAAGGGTGAGCTCAACTAGCCCAATAAAGAATATTATGACTAAGATAATATATAGAACAAATTATCGTTAGTCTTCAACAGGGAGAAATCTAATAGAATACAATAGACAACAAATTTTAAATCAATATTCGCAGCGAAAATAATAATTCATTAAAAGAGTTAAGTAGAGGATGAAATCTACTATCATCTATGAATTTAAAAGTCCATCATCAGTATTTTATCCCTGTAACATCAATCAATATACATCTTGAATCAAATATTCATCTTTGCACTACAGGCCAAAGATATTCATCAGTTGGTCATGTTCATTTAAACACCTGTTCATCTTTGCACTACGGCCAAAGATATTCATTAGAAAATTATTCATCTTTGCACTACAGGGCAAAGATATTCAGTAATATCATCATTTAGGACTGAGGATGATGAAAAATATTTTAAAGAAAAACGAATCCAGTGAAACAAAAGAACAAATATTAAGGATTCGTACTTTAAACAATCCATGTTCAAAAAAATACTTCATAAATAACCATAGTGAAGTAAATTCAAGAATGATCAAAACATGGATACAATCAAAGCTAGTATCCATAATAGATATCTCGAACAAAAACAAAAATTTAAATTTTTCGGTGAATAGTGTCGTATACGTGAATAGTAATCCCAAAACAAAAAGTTCTAAATTTGATAAAAATTCAGATCAATATTTCGGCATAATGATATTAATAAAATAATATCATTTAAAAAAAATAACATCCATTACCTCAGAAAAGACAGTACTTCTAGCTGGAATACTGGATATAGTGCTGAAGGGAACTTGCACCGTATAGCAATACTCAAAGTCTTAAAATATTCACAAGAATACGCTCGATAATATAGAGAGAGAAAACTTCAGTTTCTGGTGTGATTTTCAATTCTAACCTAAGCACCCTATTTATAGGAAAATGCTTAGAACACCAAAACAGAAAATTTAATAGAATGTTAATATATTATATATAAATTCCTACGTACACCAAGAATCTGAATTCAGCAACTTAACACATGTTTAATGAGGCCCAAAATGTAAAAAAACGTTTTTTTAAAAAAATAATTAAAACTTCCAAAAATCAATTATTTCATAATTTCGGAACTTCAATAATTCATAATAAATGACCCTTTTGTCAGAAAAATTTGAACCTTATGTCTATTACATAGGAAATTCCATTATCTACAAGTTTACAGAAGAAAGTTTTTCTAAATTCCAAACAGAAATTGATCGAAATCCATAAATAAACGGACGATTTTACAGGCTATAATCAAATTTCAGTCAAGAAATGGGCCCACAAACATGTTTAACATGTTTTAAATAATTTTTGTAAAAAAAATACTCTTCCTCCTCATATACTCATATATCCCACATTCATTGTAAAAATATCATCATTATTATATTATAATAATATAATAAATATTATTTTATCAGAAAAAATAAAATATCGATTTTCAACAATTGTCACTTTGAAAATTTTCTCCATCTATATCGACATAAAATGAATATTTTCTTTATCAGATAAATCAATAATTAATTATTCACAAATAATATTACAGAATCACAATACTGACAACCAGGCAGTTCTCAAGAAAGAGGGGGCTTTCCAATAAGGATTTCTCCTTATTGGCGCGCAATTAGATGACCAAACCTCTCCTTAGACAGAACTTTCTAGACATTGCCAATAATGTTATCTAATAATATTATTCAGATAATATAAATTATTGATTCGATAATAAAAAATATTGTGTAGTGACAATTATTGAAACAACAGTAATATAAAATATCAACGTAGCAATTATTGAATCAATAAAATAAAATATTAAACAGTAATTACTGTAACAATTATTGGTTAGTACCTTCTTACGTAAGAATCAATAATTGGTACAATACCGTGTGCTACTGTGTTTTAACCACCGGGTATTCTAACAGTATTAACGGTAACAACTACGCCGTTATTTATAAACAACTTATACTTGTCGTTTTTTTCATCCAATCGCTTTCCGTTATGGGGTCACAAAAGACTGCGCCATCATACGACTATTCCCCGACAGAAAGAATATTCCACGACCAAACGAATATTACCCGACAACAATGAATATTTTATAACCACTTGCTTATTTAAAATATTTGCGTATTTTACCCATAACTAACCACATTAATCAAATCAATCCTTACTATTTCAAAATAATAAATAGAAAAAATTTAATTTCATTAATTAATAATTTGGGGTCTTACAGATTTTCACCCGCCATGCGGTAATCCACGTAGACAGATCATTTTCACAATTTAATAAGAAATGGATACGAATGATCATTTACCATGCATGCGGTACTCCACACAGATAGGTTATTCCAACAGAATAATAAAGAATGGAATAACAAAAGAATTTATCAGGCATGCGATAGACCGCACAGACAGGTTATTGCAACAGAATAATAAATAATAGAACCAGGTCATGCTTAATTCGCACAGACAGGATATTCTAACATAATAATAAAGAATGGAATAAAAATAGAACTCACCAGGTATGCGATAGACCGCACAGACAGGTTATTCCAACAGAATAATAAATAATAGAATAACAGAAGAATTTCACCATGTATACGGTACTTCGCATAGACAGGTTATTCCAACATAATAATAAAGAATGGAATAACAACCCTTACGAGTATTGAAAGAAAATAACTCTCTTCGTGAATACGAAAGAATAATACCCCTTACCTTAGAAAAATTGGATACTGAAATAGTGAGGTAGCAGACTTCTCTTCTTCTTTTTCTCTATAACAATTGTTCTATAACTTTTATGAATTGGTGAGAAATAAAGAAAGATAATTGTACGTTTTGGGGTTCGAAATATTACAGTATAATACCTTCCTCTCTTTTTTTATTTTTAATTTAGTCATGCAAGTATTATCAAACTTGCACCACCTCTCCTAATAGTAAATAATGTGACTCAATAGTTCTAAATATGTAAAAAAATTAATTACAGTATAATACTGTAAGACCCCAACTTTTATAAATAAAGATAAATTTTCTATAAATATCATTTTTGAATATTATGGAGTTAATTTGATATAATGTTATAGTTGTGGGTAATATTTATAAATTTTGCAAAGTACGTAAGTTGTTATATAATATTCGATTGGTCGGGTAATATTCATTTTAACAGGAAATATTCGTACAACGACACAATCATTGGTGGACCCCACAACAGAATTATTGTCGGATTAAGAAAACGACAAAAATATTTTATTAAAAATAACGGCGGAAGTTTTACTATTGTTACTGTTGAACTACTCGGTAGTAAAAGTACAGTAATACGTGTGGTTGCATAGCAGCACACGGTATTGATTATTAATGCTTATGTGAGAAGTCACTCATTTTAATTCAATTATTGTCAATTAATAATATGAATTATTTAGCGATAATGACGTTTTGTTTTATTCGTATTATTAACGTAATAATAAAACAGAAACATTTTTATATAAAACAGAATACTTTATTAAAGTTATTCTATAAATAGAATATATTATATTTTATTTAAAAGATTTTTCTTTAAATATGGACCGTCAGATTAAAGTAATCAATCTGGACCGTTCATGGATTAGTTACTATGCATTCTATTTTTCTATAAATAGCAGCTCATTCCTTCATTATTTCTTACGAATTCACTGAACTCTAGAGAGAGAAACTATAGAGAGAAACTATAGAGAGAGAGAAGAAGAGTATTCTGCTACTTAACTACTTCCTTATTTCAGCTCTTCTTTAAAACGGTAAGGGGTGTTATTCTTTCTTATTCATGAAGAGAACTGTTGTTATTCCATTTCTTATTATTCTGTTGGAATAACCTGTATACGCGGTCTACCCTATACTTGGTGACATTCTTCTATTATTCTGTTGGAACATCCTGTCTGTGTGTTTACACCGAACCTTGTTCCGTTTTATTATTATTCTGTTGGAACATCCTGTCTGTGAGTTTTATATCGGACCTAGTTTCGTCTTGTTATTATTCTGTTGGAACATCCTGTCTGTGTGTTTTACACGGACCTGGTTCCATTATTTATTATTCTGTCGGAATATCCTGTCTGTGCGTTTACCGGACCTGGTTCCATTATTTATTATTCTGTTGGAATAACCTGTCTGTGCGGTCTATCGCATGCATGGTGATTTCTTTTGTTATTCCATTCTTTATTATACTCAGTTGGTTAAGTTTTGACTTCTATACTCCATGAAATTTGTGGAATATCCTTGATAATTGCGGTTCATCCAGTATCTTTTCATGAAAATACTCTTCTAAGTATTCTTAAATTTTACTCCACAAAGCAGTATCATGTTGACAATTTGGACGTTGTTAATTCTTGGATAAATTAATTCTTGAACTTGTTTTATTGAATTCTTATATTATTGTCATCATCCTCATGTTTATAAAATGTTAAAAGTCATCTGTGGCCTGTAGTGCATAGATGGACTTGGTATGTTTATGACCAGGAATTATTCGGTATAATCATGACCGTAATGTTACAAATAATGTGGTAAAAGTCCTCATTGGCCCGTAGTGTATTGATGGACAGTTGTTGACATGATCATGACCATTAATGAATATACGAATATCCTTGGTCGTAGTGCAGGGGTGATTCGATGATGTGGATTATTTTATTAAGCTGAGTCCCAGCGATAACAGTGTTGAAAAACCTTTTAAATCATAAAAGATAGTAGAGTTTATTTTCTACTTGACTCTTTTAATGGATTGCTTATTCCGTTGCAGTTAAACTTGATGTCTATTATATTTTATCTGTTTAACATTGTTGAAGGCTAATGATAATTTATTCTGCATTGTCTTAGTCATAATATTTCTTACTGGGCTAGTTGAGGTCACCCTTTCTTTCACTATTCTCTTCAGGAAATAAGAACGTAGCTGGAGCAAGTCGGGAAACGGAGTGATGGTTCGAATGATAGTATTAGTTAGTAGTCCTCACTATTCTATGTAATAGTGTGTTAATAAATGTGATGAGGACTCCTTTTGAGTATGAATACTCTCTAGAAGATAATATTTGTATTCAAACTCGCAGTTTATATTTTGTCGTATTGTACACGACAGTTGTATTAGTAAGTTGTATTTGTATTCTGTACTTTGTATCTGACGACCCAAGATGAGTGATGTATACCTATTTTTGGGGGCGTCACAAATACCTTCAACTATACCTCTACTTTTAATTTAGTCATGTAAGTATTATCAATCTTACACCACCACCCCTAATAGTACAAGAATGTGAATCAATAGTATACACATGTGAACAAATAGTTATAATCATGTGAATTAATAGAAATTAATTGTTCATTTATCCGATTAATTACCCGATTGGTCAGTATAACTTCCAGACATTAATTAATATAGAAATAAATGTTTATTTCCACTAACACTAATAATTTCCACACAATGGAACTATCAATTTTATCTTTAACCAATATGAACTTATTCATCATTAATATCATAACTCACAATATTTAACAACCAGATCATTCGCAGGAAAGAGGAGGCTTTCCGATAAGATTTTTCCTTATTGGCGCGCAATTAGGTGACCAAACCTCTCATTGACAGAACTTTCTAGACTTTGTCAATATTATAAATAATAATATGAATAACTTTATCGTCTCAATTATTGATTTAATAATATAAAATATTATGCAGATGATATTGTGACAATAATTGAATCAATAATATAAGAGATATGATGCAGCAATTACTGTAGCAATAATTGAGTATAAGTAAGTGACTTCTCACGTAAGCATCAATAATCAATACCGTGTGCTACTATGCAACCACGCGTATTACGGTACTTTTACTACCGGGTAGTTCAACAGTTTAACGGTAACACTTTCGCCGTTATTTTTATAAAAAGATAATTCTGTCTTTTTCTAACTACGACAATACTTCCGTTGTGGGGTCCACCAATGATTATGCCATCGTACGAATATTTCCTGTTAAAACGAATATTCCCCGACCAATCGAATATTATGTAACCACTTGCTTACTTTGTAAAATTTATAAATATTACCCACAACTATAACATTATATCAAATTCACACCATAATATTTAAAAATATATTTCGAGAAAATTATTCTTTATTCATAAAAGTTGAGGTCTTACAGTGTGGATTTGATATAATATTATAGTTATGGATAATATTTATAAATTTTGTAAAGTAAGCAAGTGGTTATAAAATATTCGATTGGTCGGGGAATATTCGTTTTAACAGGAAATATTCGTACGACAGCACAATCATGGGTGAACCCCACAACGAAGGTATTGTCGTAATTAAAAAACGACATAATTATCTTTTTACAAAAATAACGGCGAAAGTTTTACCGTTAAACTGTTGAAATACCCGGTGGTAAAAGAACAGTAATACGCGTGATTGCATAGTAGCACACGGTATTAATTATTGATGCTTACATGAGAAGTCACTCAGTTATACTCAATTATTGCTATAGTAATTGTTGTATAATATCTCTCATATTATTGATTCAATTATTGTCACAATATCATCTGCATAATATTTTATATTATTAAATTAATAATTGAGACGACAAAGTTATTCATATTATTATTTGCAATATTGACGATGTGTAGAAAGTTCTGTCGAGAAGAGGTTTGGTCACCTAATTGCGTGTTAATAGAGAGAAATTCTTATCGAAAAGCCCCGTCTTTCCTAGGAATGATCTGGTTATTAAATATTGTGAGTTATAATATGAATGATGAATAAGTTCGTATTGATTAAAAATAAAACTGATATTTTCATTGTATTGGGATTATTAGTGATAGTAGAAATCGATATTTATTTCGATAATAATTGATTTCTGGATGTTATATTGATCAATCGGATAATTAATCAGATAAATGAGCAATTAATTGCTATTAGTTCACATGTAACTTACTATTGACTCACATTCATGTATTATTGATTCACATGCATGTACTATTAGGGGAAGTGGTGCAAGTTAGATAATACTTGTAGGACTAAATTAAAAATAGAGGTAAAGATGAAGATACTATATTGAAATAATTTGAGCTCCAAAACGTGCAATTATCGAAACTATATTTTCCTATAAATAAAAGCACATTCTTCTTTTATTCTCATTAATTCACTAAGACTCACAGGAACAATTATAGAGAGAGAAGCTATAGAGAGAAATAAGAAAAGTAGTCTGCTACTTCACTATTCTAGTATTCAGTCTTCTTCTAAGGTAAGGGATATTATTTTTTCAGTATTCGTAAGAAATAAATATTTTCTTCTATACTCTGTAGTATGTGAGTAATATTATTTTGCTTCGTATTTTACACTCATTCTGTTAAAGTATTGCTTCTATACTCCGTGAAATTAGTAGAATATCCTTGATATTTGTTCTTCATCCAGTATCTTTTCATGAAAAAATTATTCTGAGCATTCTTGATAATTATTAATATTTTCATGTCAAAATACTATTCACAGAGTATTATTCACAAAGTATTATTCACTGGTACTATTATCAAAATACTATTCCTAGGTACTATTCACAAAGTACTATTCATGGAATACTATTCACAAAGTACTATTCACGGGTACTATTCACAAAGTACTATTCATGGGTATTATTCACGGGTACTGTTCACAAAGTACTATTCACGAGATATTATTCACAAAGTACTATCACCCGGAGTACTATTCATGACAAAAAAAATTGATTTGTTTTCGGTTCAAATAATTTTTTATACAATATTATTCTTGATTTTTACTCCACAAAGCAGTATTATGTTGCCAATTTGGACATTATTGAATTCTGGATAAATTAAATTATAAATTTTTAAAATTTAACCTTTGTTTTCTTTTAATTGAATTCTTATATCATTGTCATCATCCTCATGCTTATATTGCGATGAAAGTCATCTTTGACTTACGTGCATAGATGGACTGTTGATTGGTATTACAAATGATGTGGTAAAAGTCCTCATTGGCCCGTAGTGCATTGATGGACATTTGCTGGTTTGATCATGACCATTGGTGAAAACACGAATATCCTTGGCCCGTAGTGCATGGATAATTCGTGGTTGTGATACTATTTATTGAGCTGAGTCTCAGCGATAAAATTGATGATAAACTTTTTAAATCATAGAAGATAGTAGATATCATGCTTTACTTGCCTCTTCTAATGAATTGCTTGTTCGCGGCTGCAGTTAACTTGTTGTTTATTAGTTTAACACTGTTGAAGGCTAACGATAATTTATTCTGCATTATCTTAGTCATAATATTTCTTACTGGGTTAGTTGAGCTCACCATTTTCCTTTCATTGTTCTCTTCAGAAAATGAGAACGTACCCGGGACTAGTCGGGGAATGGAGTGACGGTCCGAGATGGTGGTTGTAGTAGTCCTCACTATTATGTGAAATAGTGTGATAATAATTATAATGAGGACTTTATTTGAGTTTGGATACTCTCTATGAGACAATATCCGTGTAAAAACTCTCAGCTACGCTTTTGTCGTATTGTATAAAAGAAGTTTGTATTTGATTTCTGTAC
Source organism: Panax notoginseng (assembly GCA_016801055.1). Classification (NCBI taxonomy): domain Eukaryota; kingdom Viridiplantae; phylum Streptophyta; class Magnoliopsida; order Apiales; family Araliaceae; genus Panax; species Panax notoginseng. The sequence goes on from CM029020.1 coordinate 34,697,072, forward strand.
CATGTATTTGACGACTCAGAATAGGTGATGTATACCTATTTTAGGGGTGTCACATTTGGTATCAAGCTTAGGGATATGATCCCTGGTTAAGATGTGACACTAGAACTAGGGGGAGAGAGGGTAAATCCTTCGCTAGTATGACCTACTAAGCTTATTTGTTATTTATTTGGTCGGCCCAGAGTTTAGGGATATATGTGGCATGTCAATTAACCTTGTTTTGTGGCCGTGTTTGAAAATGGCATCCAAAAATGTC
>CM029020.1:34697424-34869814 GCA_016801055.1 Panax notoginseng
TTTGAAGGGCATTGAGGCAACCATACTTTCTCTTCCTCCTTCATAAGTGAGTGGACTTGGTTCAACTTTTTATTTATACATCAAAGTTGTTGGTTCAATGGGTTTTGTAATTTTTATTTACTTTTAATCAATAATAAATTTGCAAGCTTTACCTTTTTTATCAGTATTTATCGGTATTTAACTACTATACTGACTATGATACACAGTTGTTGTTGTTGTTCACACATCACATGGGACAATGCTGAGCATACAACCATTTTTATGGTAAAAGACTATTGATCCAACTACTCGATCCGTAAGCAAAGTGGTTTCAAAATACCAGGTAACCCTGTGAAAGTGAATAGCTTTGAGCAAATCAACCCCAAGGCACGTCGTTGATGTAATAACAGGTAGGATAGCAGGAAGTTGGTAGGAAAGAAGTGTGGAGGGGATATCTGGACTCTGTCGTGTCCGTGGCAGGAACTCCCCCGAAGATCAACCGACCGTTTCCAGGGACTGTTATATCCTTCACTGATGCAGATTACCCTTCGGAACCCATCGAACCCCATGAGGAGCGTTGGTGATCACAGCGCATAAGTGGGTTCGGTAGATGTGAAACGCATGATGATTGACAACGGATCTTCGGTGGATATTCTGTATGCCCATGCTTATTAGAGGATGCATCTTGATGGGCAAAAGATGGAGGCTGGGCAGGAGGCTCCCCTATATGGCTTTAGCAACGATCCGATCAAAGTGGCAGGAACTATCGAGCTACCAGTCATCTTCGGTACTGCTCCACAACAGGTAGAAATAACATGTAAATTTTATGTTATGCATGTAGATTCGGCCTACAACGCCATATTGGGACGACCTACCTTGACAGCTCTCCAAGCAGTAACATCCATCCCTCACTTTAAGATCAAGTTTCCAATAGCACACGGAGTTGGAGAGGTGGCAGGGAACTTGGATCTGGCCCGACGCTGTTATCGGAACGCTGTTATTTCCTCGGGAGTAGGGGTCAGCAAGCAGAAGCAAACCATGGCGATTGAGATCGAGCCCTTTACTGAAAATAGTTTAGGAGCCATTGGTTATTCCTATAGGAGAGACAGAGGAGATCGAGCTGGTTCTGGGAAGAAATATAAGACAGTAAAGATAGGTTCGGGTTTACGGAACCTCTCCGGACAAATCTTATGGAACTTCTTCGCTGCTATGCGGACATCTTTGCATGGGAGCCACAAGACATGCCTGGAATCAGCCGGAAGATTGCCGAGCATCGGCTAGATATGGACCCGTCGAAGAAACCAGTCCGACAGAAAAGGCGGACCTTTGCACCCCGAGCGTCAGAGAATCATCGATGAGGAGATCGCGAAACTGATAGCTGCTGATTTCATCTTTGAGATTGATTATCCGGAGTGGATGGCGAATGTAGTGCTGGTACAGAAGCAGAACAGAAAATGGCGAGTTTGCATCGACTACACCGACCTGAATAAAGCATGCCCGGAGGACTTCTATCCTCTGCCTCACATTGATCAACTTATTGATGCAACTTCGGGGTATGCACTACTAAGCTTTATGGATACTTTTTCAGGTTATCATCAGATATCTATGTGCAAAGAGAACATCCCAAAGACATCATTCATCACACACCGTTCGGTGTACGCCTATAAGAAGATGACCTTCGGCATGATAAATGTTGGAGCCACTTACCAGAGAATGATGAACTTTGTCTTCCAGAAGTAGCTGGGAAGGAATATGGAGGTGTATGTGGATGACATGATCGCGAAAAGTATGTAAGTTCAGAAGCATTTGGATGATCTGGAGGAGTGCTTTCAGACAGTCCGTCATCACAAGTTGAGGCTCAATCCTACAAAGTGTACCTTCGGACTCGGTGCAGGGAAGTTTCTTGGTTACCTGGTCAGTCAAAGGGGCATTGAAGCCAATCCGGAAAAGATCCAGGACATTCTAGACATGAAGACTCCTCAGTCATTCAAAGACATTCAACGTCTGACTGGTAGGATTGCAGCTTTGAGGAGGTTCATGTCCAAATCTGAAGAAAGATGCTTGCCGTTCTTCGACACATTGAAGGGACCGAAGAATGCAAAGACATTCTAGTGGACTTCGGAGTGTGAAGACGTCTTCCAAGGCATAAAGACATATATGTCTTTCGCTCCTTTATTAGTGAAACCTGCTCCGGCGGAGACTTTGTATTTATATCTGGCAGCTAGTTCGTTGGCAGTTGGAGCAGTGCTAGTTCGGGAGGTCAGTGGGAAACAGCACTCGGTTTATTATGTCAATCACGTCCTACGAGATGCTGAAACCAGGTACCCAAATATCGAAAAATTTGCCTTTACTTTAATAATTGCTAGGTGAAAGCTTCGACAATATTTTCAAGGCCGGCTCCTAGTCGTCTACACAGATCAACCACTGAAGAAGGTGATGAGCAAACCAGAGGTTTCAGGGAGATTAGCAGCGTGGACTATGGAATTATCCCAATTTTTTATTGAGTATGGTCCCCGAACTGCTATCAAAGGTCAAGCCTTGGTCGATTTCATGGTGGAGTAGTCGTTCTCAGAAGCAGATGCTGGGGTTGCCAGAAGCTGAGACGTCCGATCAAGCAGTTGCAGTTCTTCAGCACGGTCAGAATTCATGGACACTGTACGCAGATGGGTCTTCTACCGCGGATGTCAGTAGGGCAGGGATTATTTTGACAAGTCCGGAGGTATTCAAGGTGCAGCAGGCCATCAGATTTGGGCTCCGAGCAACGAACAACGAAGCTGAATATGAAGCAGTGTTGGCAGGAGTCCGATTAGCAAAGAGTCTAGAACTTCAGAAGCTGATCATCTACAGTGACTCTCAACTGGTCGTTAAGCAACTATCGGGAGATTATGAAGCTCGGGGGACGAGGATGATCAAGTATTTGGCTGAGTTGAAGGATCGGCTTCAGTATTTCATCTCTTATGAGTTTTAGGGCATAGAAAGTAATGACAATTCCATTGCCAATGCATTGTCAAATCTGACCACTACGGATGATGTTGTTTTCAATGGGTCAGTTTATTTGGAGGTCTTACAGTAGCCGAGTATCCAGCATGAAGCGATAATGTGTATCGAGCGATCTAACTGTTGGATGACTCCGTATATTGAATATCTAGCAGATGGCGTCCTTCCTTCGGATCAGATGCTGGCAAAGAAGATTAAGTACAAGAGTGCCAACTTCTTTCTTATTGATGGGGATCTTTTTCGAAGGGCATTTTCATCACCATTGTTGAAGCGTCTGGTTCCATCTGAGGCTGAGTATGCTCTTCGGGAGGTTCACAAAGGTATTTGCGGTGACCATATGACAGCTAAGTCTTTGGCTTTCAAAGTACTTCGGCAGGTGTACTACTGGCCTACGATCTTCAAGGAAGCTACAGAGTATGTGAAGAAGTGTGAGAAGTGTCAACTCAACAGTCCGATCCCACATCAGCCACTAGAAGAGTCCTATACCCTTTGCTGTCTGGGGGGTAGATATATTAGGTCCGTTGCCAAAAGGTAAAGGTCAGGTCAGTTTTGTCATAGTTGTTATCGACTATATGACCAAATGGGTAGAAGCGAAGCCACTTTGATTGATAACAGAACAAGAGTGTTTGAAGTTCATGAAGGAATCTGTAGTGTTTCGTTTCGAAATTCCTAAAGTGGTGATATCGGACAATGGACGCCAGCTCGTGGGATTAAAATTTGAAGGATTTCTGAAAGAGTTGGGAGTTCAGCACAGGAAGACTTCAGTGGCTCATCCACAGTCGAATGGGCAGGTTAAAGTGACCAACAGAACGCTTCTAAACGGGATCAAACGCAGACTGGACGAAGCTAAAGGAAGATGGCCAGATGAGCTGGTCAGTGTGTTGTGGGCCTATCGAACTACGCCGAGGACTACAACAGGAGATTCACCTTTCAGATTGGCCTATGGTACCGATGTCTTAGTCCCAGTCGAGATTAGATCTCCAAGTCTTTGGGTTAGTCAGTTCAAAGAGATTTACAATGAAGAAGGACTGAGGGTCAACTTGGATCTTTTAGAAGAAGCCAGAGAGGTGGCTTTGATCAAGTTAGTAGCCTACCAGCGGAGAGTCGCCAAGCATTACAACAAAGGGGTTAAACTTCGCAGATTTAAAGTAAGAGACTTCGTCCTCAGAGAAGTCGAAGCGTCCGCACATCAGAATATGAGAAAACTGATGCCAAACTGGGAAGGACCCTATGAGGTGATCGAAGTACCGAAGCCAGGAACTTACCGACTGAAGGCATTGGACGGATCCGAGATCAAGAACACTTGGCATGCTGGCAGGCTTCGGAAATACTTTCAGTAGAGATCGAGTCAGTTTATCGGAAGTCTGTAAATGGTGGTTCATCATCAATAAAAAATTCACTTTTTCACAAATTGATCTTCTTCATATTAGTCTTGAGTTCACAATGGAGTAAGGAGGACGGGGGGGACTCGCTGACCATTCGATGGTAGCCTTTTTGGCAGGTGGTCCTTATGAATTTGTCAGGCCCTTCGGGGTAGGCGAACTTTATTGGTGTAAGGAGGACGGGGTGGACTCACTGACCATTCGATGATAGCCTTTTCGGTAGAAGTGTCCTTATGGATTAGTTCTACCGCGAGTGGTAAACAAATTTCATGGTCTTTTTAATATTGCTTTTACCGCGAGTGGTAAATCAATATGCACTGAAGTAAGGAGGTATGGTCGGACTCGCTGACCATTCGATGGTAGCCTTTTTGTCAGGAGTGTCCTTATAAATTTGTTCTACCGCGAGTGGTGAACAAATTCCATGGTCCTTATAAAAATTGTTCTACCTCGAGTGGTAAACAAATGTCCTTAAATACTTATTTTACCCCGAGTGGTAAACAAGATCTTGATGGTGCAAGGAGGATCAGCCGAATTCACCTTGTACACGAACTACTTCATACTTCGGAAACGATAAGTATACACTACTTTATTTTGTTCAAGTATTGAGTTCGGATCATTCAGTTCAGTTCATTAAATTCAGTTCATTTCGTTTCTTAAACTTAACTGTTATATGCTTTATCTGATACATAGTCTAAGTTAAGTTCATTCAAGATCATTAATGCTGAATTATTGACAAGAAACGAAGTAAGAAGAGGTCATGGTAAAGAAAGTTGAAATTTCACTAACATTCAAATAAATTCACTTAAATAGAAAACAAAAGTTTTTGTTTACATAATTTCTAACCCCTATTCAAGCACCATCCTCGTTTTCAGAATCAAGAAGGGTCGGGTCTAAATGAGTTGCAACCAGCTTTTCTTTACCTCGGCTTCGGCAGAACTCATAGCCTTTCGAATATACTCGAAGCACCTCTGCATTTAATTCTTCGAATATACGGTATTCAGCTTGAATTTGTTTGCGCAGCTCTTCGGTTAAGGGAGGACTCCGTCCCTTTAAGGCTTTCAGCTTGTGACGAAGTTTCCGACACTTTAATGAATGTCTTTCTTTCTCTTCGCGGGCCTTTACCTGAAGACTGTCGACTTGCATCGACAAACTTTGATTGGCTGCAACAAGTTCTTCAGACTTAGCCTTTAAAGCCTCGTTCTCCCCAACGAGCCCGACATTCATGTCAGCCAACTTCTGTTCACTGGCTTTAGCCGCTTTCAGCTCTTCCTTAACCAAGCTCAATTCGTCATTGGACTCCCTCCAACCTTCTTTGGTTTGAGCCAGTTCCCTTTGAAGACCCTCATTGGTATGGAGAACACTTTCATGTTCACTTCTCTCCCGAGCCAATGATGCCTTCAACATATTATTCTCCCTTCTCATAGCCTCCTCATCGGATTCAACATTCATATGTCTGGGATGTAAACGTCCGAAGACAGCAGTCGCCTGCATATATTCAAAAGAATCTAGTCAATCTTAGGTACTTAAATAAGAAAGGACAGATGTGTACCAAGAAAGTTATCGCTTACCTTCTCCAAATAGCTCATCCCTTCGTCAAGCAAGTCCCCGTTTGAATGGTTACCAAATCGGTGATCGTCGGTCTCCCGAACGAAGGTATCAAAGAGCTGAAAGGGAAAATTGGCATTGAACCGAGGCCACATAGTCGGCGTTCCCGTTGCATCATTCTGAAATTCTTGTGATGAAGACCCGGGAGGAGAGGGCATAGGTTGGTCATGAGTCGGAGAAGGGTCCATATATATATTCTCGGGGGATGGAGATCGGAGGGGAGTGGGGTCACGAACTGGTGAAGGTATAGATGTCGAAACTGGTTGACTACTATATGGGTGTTTTCTCTTTCGAGATGGTGCTACGGGGGGTTCAATTTGTTCTTCTTCATTAGTCATTCGAGTGTCCACTAGGGTTGAAGTGGGGGGAACGGTCGAAGAAGTCACTCTGAGCTCGTCAACGGTTAAAGGAGTAATCTGGGCTCTTAATTTCTTAACTCGAAGGAGCTGTTTACGATCGTCTACAGGTAGATCGAGTAAGCTCCCTCAAGCAGGTGTTGGGTTAATAATTGGTTCAGGTTCAGAAGAGGTTTCGGGATCTGATGGAATGGAAATCGGTCTCGATTTTCGGATAGCCCTCCTCTTTCGACGAGGTCGAAGGATTTCTTCCGCGAGAACGGGTTCATCATCTTCGGGTTTATGGATTTGAGGTTCAACAGTGGGTATTTTAACAGTTTGTGTTTCAGGGAGTAGGTTGTCTTCGGGTAGGGCTTCTTGTTGTGGAGCTTCGACAACAGTTTCTGCAGACTTTCCAGCTAAAAAATCTTCCAAGTCCTTCACCTCCGAAGACGACGGTTTAATCAAAGTTACTACAGAAAATTAACAGTTTTACATCAGAATCCACATCACATCAATTTTCAAATATTCATAAAATAAATCTATACTTACATTTGTGGTCGTATAACCACGCCTGCTTGGAGAGGAGTCCATAGTTCCATTCCTCCTTCGGGAAATTGTAAAAAAGTTCTATCATCTCGGCCTCACGTTCTTCAGGAATGTCTCCGAAATCAGTAGAAATTTTCTCATCAGTGGCCCAGTCCGGTAAAGAGGTGATTTCAGGTCCCCTGACAAAAAACCACTTCTCATGCCATCCTCTATTGCTCGAAGGAGTGTTCACCAACGAACGCCTCTCGAATTTCTCTCCTGTCTTCGAGGAATGCTTGCTTATGGCCTTAAATCCTTTCTCTCTAGACTGGCCGACCTTGTATACGGTGAAGAAAAAGTCGAGTGTACGACGCCTAGGTCATGGCAGAAAGCGATGAATGCCAGGATATGAATATAAGAGTTCGGCACCAATTGGGCAAACCCAACTCCAAGAAACCCTAGGAGGGTTACCATAAAAACATGGAGAGGGAACCGAACCCCCTTCTCAAGAATAGTCACCGGAACGGCCGTCCATCCCTCTGGCCGTTGGTACATTCGCTCCTCTGACCTAGGAACTCTCACCGAATGAGTATCCGAAATATGGCAACGTGCTCGAATCTTCTTCAACTCGATCTCCGTAACTATCGATGGAGTGTTGGCATGGGAGTATCGTTCCTTACTCCTATACAATGCAGAAGGATTGGAAAGGGGCTTCGTTACCGGATTCTTACTAGGAGTTACAGCTGTCGGATTGGAGCTCGAAGCTTCCTTGTTAGGGTTTGGGTTTGGTGGAGCGACACTGATCGGTGTCACTAAGAGAGGCGAACCTTGTTTAGAATCTTGGGAAGCCATTGATGAGATTTCGCAGAGAAGGAAAGAAAAATTCTGGGGAGAAGAAGAGAGCTCAAAAGTCTGAAATTCAAATTGGCAAGTAAAACTGTCAATTTTGGTAAAGTTTATCTTTTATACTGACGGTTATACGGTACACGAGGGCGGCACATTTAATTGATAGTCATGATTACGAATTCGAGAGGGAGGCGTCCGGGCTAAGTCTCGAGCGTCTAGCAGATTGGGCCTTTCAAATAGACTTTCGGTTTTAATCCATCTTTTCAGTTTTATTTTCATTATTTATTTATTTTTATTTATTCTTCACCGGTTGGGCTTTGGTAAATTTCGGTTTGGGCTTATTTCGATCCCATCAAATCCTATAAAATCATGGACCACTTATAGTTTTCTATTAAATATCCTATTTAGTAAAAAACTAGGGGGCAATGTTGGGTCATGATATTTCCCCTATTGGGCCGAATGGAGTGGGCCTATTTATTTAATTAGTCCATTGAGTCTTCACTATTGGGTCCTAAAGTTATTGGGTCTAATCCTTACATTATCTTTGTTGTATCTCCATAATATTGGACCGGATCAATGGGTTGATCCATTAGATCTTTTAATATCTAAGTCTTTGACTTGTAATGATAAAAAAGGAAGGCTGTTGACCATAAGTCTGCAGATCATTAATGTGGATGGGATTATAGCTGGGCGGCGGCATGCACAGTGGAGAAAAAAGGTGACAACCCGCATGCAGTCGGCAGAAATCACTGAGGAGTGGGGGGCTGTGTCAAATGGTAGTGGGTGGCACGGTAAACCGGGTAAGAGAGCATAACCTAGCGAGGAGGTCTTCAAGAAAAGGTACGCATACACACAACTGGGATTTTTTATCTCTCTCAATACACTAGATATTTTATCCTCCATTGTTAACCTTGTGAACACGGATACTGACTCTCACGTTTGAGCTATCCCCCGAAGGTCGAAGCCGTCAAGCTTGTGGTGTTAATCGTGTTTACTGCGCAGGATCAGAATTGGGACGTGGCAAATGATCTTGGCGTTAACAATTATAGTATTGATTCCACAACAGTTTTTTGCACACTCTTCATTGAAACACAAGCTAAAAGCAAAGAGAAGTTCTCCATTCATTAAATTACTTGTTATATATTTATAGGAAACTGATATATTTATATTTCATATAAAAAGTGTCGTAATGGATAGCCAACAGTTTACCCGTCACTACACATCGACATGCTAAAATATAATAAGTGTTAGATATTAATATCTTTGTGTCTACCATTATTTCCTTCGTCTCTTATCCTTCTGTATTTTCTATTCTATTAAGGGGACTCAAAAAATTCCTAACACCCACCTCCAATTTACCTTGAGAGCTGAAAATTCAATCGTTTTTCATGAATTTAGAGTCTCAAATGGATCTGGGTCTCCCTCGAAATCGTACATTTTGATTGTTCTTAAGATAAATTTTGCAAAAAGTAATGGCTTCTTTGGTGGGTTCTTTGTTGTTCCCTTTAAAACTGGGGAATGAATCTTCTGGGTCTACTGCTTTATGTGCTTCTGGTGCAGAAACGACATTCAATTTGTGTAATTCCGGGCGGAGAATTGTTTGTTCACGTGTGGCGCCACCCCAGAACTTCAGGCCTGCTGATGAATTTTCTGCCTCCAAACATAATGTAATGATTTCGAATCTCGAGCCTTCAAAATTGAGCAGTTCAATGTAATTTTTTTTTGTTGCTTAATTTTTTCTGGGAATTTACTGAATTGTTTCTTTCCTTCTTTCCTATGCTTATATTTGGTTCCTTGTGCTGTCTATATACATTTGCTGCATCTATTTGTGGAAGAAAATTAGTATAATTTAAATCATTAAACTTAAAAATAAATTTTGCAATAGGGCTTTTAAAATTATTCATTTTCTTACAAAAAATTATGTAATTGGTGCAACTGGCCAGATTTTATAGATATACCTGTTTTAGGAATCAATTTTCCGAGTGTAGTGTATATTTGAAATTTATATGTAACATCAACATGTAATTTATGTGTTTATTTTGCTTTACTTCACCGCATTAATGTTAGATAAAACACAATAGAAACTATATATATATATTTAACTTATCTCAAAACTACAGAAATAAATTTGACTATGTCCTTAAGACAATTATGCCCTCCGTATGGTGCTTAGAGTTGATAACACTTGTCTCCCAAGATTCAATGACAGCATATACTAAAGTAGCACTCCAATTAGTTTATTCTACGAACCAAAGAAAAATGCTCTGGAAATCTCTCTCAAATAAACTATGAATAATGAAGACTATATGACTAGAATGCTTGTGAATTGAATGAATGAAATGGCTGCCCCCTCCTATCTATTTATAGGAGGGATTAGTGACCCTTCAGAAGGGACATAACCCCTTGAAAATGTGCTATTTAGCCAAAACGACGTTGTTTTAAGGCTTAACAGAAAGGGCGTGTCCATTCGGACTACTAAACGACGTAGTTTTAGTCTTATCGGAACAAAAATGGCGTTGTTTTAGTCTTTAGCAGAAAAGGCGTGTTCGTTCAGTCAAAAACAACGTTGTTTTACGGCGTCCGTTCAGGCAAATAGCCTTTCCCAAAACGACACAGTTTAAACGCGTCCGTTCGACAAGTAACGCTTCCCAAAATAACGTAGTATAATAATAAATATTGTTTATCAAAACAACATAGTTTTGATAATAGAACTAAATAAGATAAATTTTAATTAAAAATTTAAATAAATTTTGTCCAAAAAATTATATACAAGGATCCAAACCCATGAGCCGCGAGGCAGGCCGGTCGGCGGCAGTGCGCGCCTTGGCTAGGTCCTCTCCCTTCCATAAAAGTAAGATGCCCCTTGGGGCCCAAACCCAAGAGTAACTTTAATATATATAAACCAATTAATTCTTTAGTTCTTAACCGATGTGGGATTTGGCTTCTCACATGTATTTATTATGATAAGGGTGATCTTTGGGAGTTAATATCTCATTCATTACTCCATAGATTTGAGCTTCCAAATACTTAATTTAATCTACTGATAGAGTAGAACACATTGATATGTGAAATCATTACAAATAATTAATGACACCCATATTAATTTAGGCTCAAATTCTAACAATTACTTCATTATACATTTATGTTCTATTACATAGTGGTCTATTCTCCTGAATCTCTTGTAGTCTTATTTTCTTTTTTCTGAATTCCAATTTTCATCTTGTTAAGACTTTTTTGAAAGTGTTTAGTTTAGCCTTAAACAGTGACAATTTGCTAACTAGGTTTAGAAGTAGTGGTTGTAATAGAATTTGTTCATTTATTGACAATTTTCTTGAAAGGTGATCATATGTTGTTTCACTTGTTTTTGATGTGTTTTTGTTTATATGTTGTTACCAGAATTTATCTCACCTGGAGAATTTGAGCATGGTGCACGAGCATGAGGATGATTCTGATGTTCTCATTGAGTGTAGAGATGTCTACAAGTCTTTTGGTGAGAAGCACATATTAAAAGGTGTCAACTTTAAGGTGATTTCTATCTTGCTTCTGTTTATTAAGTTTCATAGAGGGTCAACAGTATGCAGTCATTTCATTGATAATGTAATCCTATTATAGCAGATGTTTGGTAGCTCTTGTATTCTAACTATACATTGCTTTATCATGTCCTTCATGTTACAATCTATTCATTGAAACTCTTTATTCTCTTTTAATTGTCTAAAGTAAGCTCTATTAATTGTCAAGGAATAAAAATACGATGCTTTCCTAATCAGCTCCCTCAATTATTAAGTAAAGATCGTAGGCTTTAGTCTAAATAGACATATGCGTTAGTATGGCTATGGTCAGAGCCAAGTATATGTTGTTTTGTTTCCCTTTTCTATTTGCTTATATCATGACCTATAAGTAGCATATACAAAGGGAAGTGTTATTTCCAAGAGGAAAATTTGATATTTTTCCAAGGCCTCACTCATATGAATGCGGTCCTGTTTACTATTCATGTGAGGCGAACCTTGTGAAAATATCAAATTCCCTTGTAGAAATAGCAATTCCCTGTAGCCTGGACTGATCACGGCTAATGTAGATCATGGGACTGTATTTAAGGCATTACAGCACTCCCACAAACCAATGGTTGAACCTAAGGTCAGCACGCATTCCATTTTTAGAAAATAGAGCTTATAGATTTTTTATTTTTTTTATTCAAGAGTCTCTTCAGAATCTGAAAAGCATAAATATCAAGTATGGCCTGGATTGTTGATAGGATTAGGTCCCAGTGAACTCTAGAAGAAACTGACAGTCAGAACAATGTTCAAGTGTGCAGACTTAAACCTCACAAAAAGTAAATAAAAAATCACAAAGCTTCAGACAGTTTTGCTCCCTTACATTGGAGTAATGTCAAGATAAATAAGGCTTTGATCGAAATTTTCTCCCATTAAGGTATTATAGACTGAGATTTTAATTCCTTGTCTACTTTTTCTTTTCATTATCCTTGCCACGGCAATCAGGAATAGAGAATCTCGATCAATACACCTATTCTATGACAGCCACATTAAGTTGTTATTGCAGTACCAGGATACTGGAGACTGATGCCAGTGACCACTGTGTCATTGGCTGACCTCATATTCAATAATGACATCTATTGTGGTGACAAGGTGGTTTGCAGGTGCATTGATTGTGGTGGTGAATATTGTTATGTGGTAAGTGTTAACGCCTCCAATGCTTTTGGAGGTGGTATTGGTGATACTTGTACAGTAATAGCAGTGATGGTCGTCAATGATGGCAATTGATAAATTGAAAATTACGATCACATATTTATGGGCTTAAATTTTTTTGGTGTTTACTTGTTTGTTGCATGATTCCCATTATCAATGACAGCTTACACTTTGCTTACTGAATATACTCCAACCTTAGCTCACTGCTCTGTTGGAGTAATACGTATAGTTAGTTATTTTTTAGTACCCTTATTTATTTAACAAAAAAAAATCTTCAATTTTTCAGATATTTCATCAATTAGTTTGTTTCTATGTTTATCTCTAAACATATCACACCTCTTTATAGATTAGGCACGGGGAAGCAGTTGGAATTATTGGACCTTCTGGAACTGGAAAATCTACAATCTTAAAGATTATTGCCGGACTTCTTGCTCCAGATAAGGTTCATAAGTTTATGCAGATGGTTTTTTTTTGTGCATTCAATTGTTTTTATGTGGATTTATTATAAGCTCGGCTGCGTAGAAATTTAGTTATTGGTTACTTCTCTGTTTCCTTTTTCTCTTTTAATGGACTAATTTATTTAATGTGCAGGGGGAAGTCCTCATTCGAGGAAAAAGACGGCACGGATTAATCAGTGATGACGAGATATCTTGCCTCCGAATCGGCCTGGTGAGTTGTATTTAGTTTACTACAAGCTATTGCCCTTGCTTATCATATTTGTTTAAGAACTAAAACCTTTTTTTGTCTCCTCTCCCCCCCCACCCACCCACCCACCCACCATAAAAACAAAAAAACATAACAGGTATTTCAGAGTGCAGCACTTTTTGATTCCTTAACTGTTCGTGAAAATGTCGGTTTCCTGCTGTAAGATACTAGCTCAATTCTTTATACAAACTGATGGGTTCTTTTGTTTTCTGTAAACTAAGTTTTAATATTTTATAGTTCTTATTATTTATTTATGATGCATGATATATCCAGAAACATGTCTTTTACCTTGAATTATACAGGTATGAGAATTCAAGCATGCCTGAAAATAAAATTGAGAAGCTTGTTACGGAGACTCTGGCTGCCGTTGGATTGAAGGTAGTATGCTTTTAAGGCAATTAATAGGTCAACTATGCATGTGTGGTAGAATGATATACGCCACGTATTTATCATTAGGTTATACCAATTTAGATTCTCAAATCAGCGATATGATGTATTTTCCCTAGATTCATAAATGAAAAGAAATGTATGACTTGTAATTTTCATCTGTGATCATGTGTGACTTGTAATTTAATCTATGTTCAAGGAAGAAGAGGAAACTCTTGCCCATCTGTTCTCCTCTTGCCCATTTACGGCTCGTTTGCAATAATGATGGATAGGATATGACTATTTGCACTATTTTATCCTTTATTTATTTTCACGGACTATGTTTTTCATTTCTAAGGCCATTTAATGATGGAATAGTATTCCCAAGGGGAGAGGTGGTATTATATTGTACCCCTTTTGGAGAATCAAATGATCTCAAATAATAACAAATAGTCAATGGGATTAAATAAAAGAGTAAAAGACTAATCATAGGATAAAATAGTATGTAAAGTTATTGAACTAATACAAATAATCCTATCCCGACCATCATTATTGCAAACAAACATAGTTTAAAGGTATTATATTCTTATCATATAGTATCTGAAAAGATGTCTTGAGCTTGTAGGTTACTATGGATTTTTCTTCTGTTTTAGTTTGATTGTCTTCTACAATTACCTTGTTCTAACCTTGTTGCATTCAAACACTACTCTAATTTGGGTATGTTACACTTTTCTATTTCATAGTTTGGGTAGGTGTCACTCTCGTTCTGATTTTTGTACTTTTTACATTTCAAAACCTTAATTTGTTCCATTTATACCCTTTGTTTGAACCCACACAAATACCAAAATTAGCTAGCGATTAGCGTCTTTGTATGGGGATATTTGCGCTTTGGATAAAGTAGTATTTATGCCCTATTTTACATTTGGTTTGTGTACTTTTAGACATCTTATTGAGGGTAAAATTGTAGTGTACTCTCGAACATGCTTTTGAGGACAGAGGGAGTAATATTGGAAAAGCCTCATCAGCGTGGAGATTGTGAACCTTGGATCCTATTGCTTTGCTAACGACTTCATAGAAACAACACACTTTTGGGGCCAAAGTACTAGCTAAATTAGAGAACCTTTTGCTTGCCAACACCACCAGCAACTGATTGTGAGTTTAAGATATGAGCAGTTAAATCAAGGGAGAAACAAAATCAATAGATGTCTTGACAATGTTTTACTTGTTCTTCTGTGTACGGAAACTCACATAGACATCTTTTGCAGGGCGTTGAGGATCGATTACCTTCTGAATTGTCAGGCGGAATGAAGAAAAGAGTTGCATTGGCGCGGTCTATTATTTTTGATACTACAAAGGATACAATAGAGCCAGAAGTATGCATATTCACTTCAAAATCTATCTCACTTTGTTGGATGTCCTGTACGGCTGTACCTCTCCACAGTAACAATATTTTTGTTGTTGTCCTTACTGGACTTTTTTGTTTCGAGTTTCTTTCCTCAAGCAAACAAATCTTTAGATGGTTGATGCAGCACTACATCATAGACCTCTCTGACGTGAGTTTTCTTCAATGCTGACAGGTCCTCTTGTATGACGAACCAACAGCTGGACTTGATCCAATTGCATCTACTGTAGTTGAAGATCTCATCCGCTCTGTTCATTGCAAAGGTGAAGATGCACTTGGTGAGCCTGGAAAGATTGCATCATATGTTATTGTCACACACCAACATAGTACCATTAAAAGAGCTGTCGACAGGTATTGTAACTAATTCTTTTCTTAGTTGTGGGTCTGGATTGTTGCTTAGTCCAAAACCTTCAAATTCAGTAATGATTTTTTCCACTTTGTGATTTGCCTACCAAAATTTATTGTGGTACTTGTAGGTTGGTGTTTCTCTATGAGGGAAAGGTTGTGTGGCAAGGAATGACTCATGAATTTACAACATCGACAAATCCAATTGTTCAGCAGGTAACTACTTAATCATTTCGAGAAATTGTCAGATTTGGTTTCTTTTCAGTTTCAGTGAAGCTGGTTCTGACTTCTGAGAGTACTTTTTTTTTTGGCTAATTTAAGACGGAATTTAAACTCACACACACTACTTTGCCATTGCAAAGGTTTGAACTCCCACCCCTCTTGGTACACAAGGGGTGGGGATAACCATTGGGCCAAGGCCCTAGGTTCTTCTGAGAGGACTTTCAACTCAACTCAACAACTGCATTTTATCCCAAATTAGTTGGGGAGGGTAAAAATGAATCCAATAAGAAGCTCAAAAGAAGGAAGACAATAAAAGGAGGAGGGGGGGAGCGTAAAATAAAAATAGATAATTATATTGATAATAATAAAATAAAGAATACTAATATTCCAATAAAAAAGCAGTTATATATAAATAAAATAAAAATATAATGACTTTGAATCTTAATAAAAAATTAACATGTATGAATAATTTTCCTGATATTTAGGCCTTTTTGCTGCTCTTTCTTTAATTATATTACATGTTTATATAATTAATCTGGAATAGTTACACCTCTATTAGATCGAGTAAAGTGCTAATATTGCATTTTTGCTATCCCAACCTCCCCCAAAGGTCTATCATTGTTTATTTATATGTGCACATATATTATGAAGTGTAATTGTTTAGTATTAATTGTGTTTGAAAAGGTTTGGTTCCATTTAACTTTTATTCAAGTTTGTTTTAAATTGTTATCACATTGAATATAATGAAATAGCTTGCTTCATAATTTTCCTGCCGACTGCTTTATGGTACTGGATGTAGAATACATATTTTTGTTGGGAGTATGTATCATATGAAATGTAAAATTATATGATTGCAAGAAATTGCTGGCATTTCTTTCGCTCTCCACATCCCTTCTCCTTTCCTCATGGGACCATGTAGAGTTTTATATGTTGAACTTGAATAATGTTTCTTTTCTTTTTAAAGTTAGCAAGACTGCTGAAATTCCTATGGTTAATCTCTAATCACCTGTTTGGTTTTCTTAACGAAATAGTCCCTCTCTCTCTCTCTTTCTCTCACGTAGGAGATTTTAATATAGTTGTACTTGCTTTCTTGCATGATCTATTGAGGAATATCTAAGCCGTTGATCTCTTCTACCTTTTCAGTTTGCTTCTGGAAATTTGGACGGACCCATTAGGTATTAACTGGTACCCTAACATGGTGTATCTGAACTACATGATCCCGATTCTCGGATGGATTTTATTTTTCCGATAAAAATACTCTGAGAAAGTGAACGATTTTCCCATTTGGCAATGCAGCATTTACCCAGATATCAGAGATGATGACTTGGTTCTTGGCCCAGAAGGGACATTTAACTTTCTAGCTTTTGTTTACGCCATTGCTTCCCAAGTTAGCAGGGTGGATGAATGTTTGTCACTGATGGAATTTTGTTGTTGGTATTTTTTCTCCTATAGCTAGACTTTGTAATCATACTGTATATAATGAGAGAAAATTTTAGTAGAAGGACGGACTATTGAATAATTGTTTGTTTTTCATTATTAGTTTAAAAGTTGTTGCATGATAACAAAATTATTATGAAGTTTTAGATTTTTTTATTTTATTTTTTGAAAATAATTAGTGAAGTGGTTAGTTGATGGAGACAAAATAACTAAATAACTATGTACACAGGAGATATTTATTTCCCCCAAATGAATCATGGTAGTAAGAACTAAGAATCAAGAAGTTGATATCTTGTATGCTAAAATATCAACCAAAAAAGAGAAAAATCTAAGATATACTGATGTGACTTCATATCAATTGAAATCATTCATTTTTCATTTCTTTAAGAGAGCTACAGATATAGGTTCTTCAGCCATAATTTTCTTTTACCATGCCAGAGACTTCAGGCGAGTGCTACAAATCCTACAAGCTACAATATTTCTTGCCCAAAGAACAACCAAATGGAATGGAAAGTAGCAGTTTCAGGCAACTAAATGTCCACCCAATGAAGAAATCTCAAACTTGTAGTAAGTTCATATAGACAACATTGATAATGATCTATATATAACCAATTTATAATACGGAACTCCTTTGTATGCTGGCAGTTGCACCAGCAATGGCGCTTAATATTGTCTCACCAACCTCACCCTTACAAAGAGGGCATAAAGCATTGATCTTCAGCCACTTATCCACGCAATCCTTGTGAAAAAAATGAGAACATGGCAACTCCCGAAGATCATCGTTGTTTGCATACTTTGCCAAGCAAATGCAG
Source organism: Panax notoginseng (assembly GCA_016801055.1). Lineage (NCBI taxonomy): Eukaryota > Viridiplantae > Streptophyta > Magnoliopsida > Apiales > Araliaceae > Panax > Panax notoginseng. The sequence goes on from CM029020.1 coordinate 34,715,089, forward strand.
CAAACCTGCGGAGGGAGGAGGGGGGGGGGGGTAGTCATTTGCAAAGCTTATCACTTGGGGATAAAAAAACAAGGTTTTATATCGTTTCCATGAGATCTTCTCCAGTTTTATGTGAATATTGTTTCCATTTTTTCATCAATGTAGAATGAAAATAATCAAACGATCAAAATGCAAAATTTCTCATCAGTTTACCATTATTATAACAATGGCAAATAGTGCAGTCAGGGGACTGTGAAGTTTAAACAACAATTCGAGTTCAACAAGTCAAGGAATTTTTATTGAAATAACTAATCCTACTTATCCAGAAGCTAGTCAACTGAAATAAGTACTAATGTATTATCTAATCTGTTATTTACTTTTTATCTATAAAACAGCAGCAACCACTCTAAATGAATTTCTAAAAGTAAGAATTTGGCTATTCCATTAAAATTAACCAGCTGCATTACATCACAAAGGACGCTGTTAAATTTCCAATAGAAAGCATAGGGTAGAAATAAATATCCAGGTCTTGTTGTTGACCAAAAGGCAGTCTAGACATAGCAGCTTGACCGATTTTCAGGTGAAAACATGCAGTAGCACTTTATAGAGTGATGTCAAGACAGTAAAACCGACCAACAATCATGGGAACCGTGAAGGGAGAGGAGGTAACTTACCGCATCTTCTCCTGATATGACACGCTCCTTCTCTGTTCCTGCAGCCACGACCCCTTCACCACCACCTGAGTTGATTTCCCTATCATTTCCATTTTTGTTTTTCTTTATCTTGAACTTATAGGTCGGAAGAGAATTTATTGATTCTGGAGTGGCTCCTCTATTTTGGGTTAGATCCTCTCTGAAGCCCATGACAGAAATTATACAAGGTAGGCAGCAGCAAATAGTAGCACACAGTATAAATGGCATTGCATACCCAATACAGCTAAATGTTAGAAACACTATACACAACCTGCAAAGTAGGAAAGCATAGAGAGATTAAAACACTAAAAGGTAAAGATAGAATATATATATGTGTGTGAGAGAGAGAGAGAAAGACAGACAGTTTATCAACTCCATTTAACAGTACCTGTACATGTTCGGAGCCTCGGATGAAGAGGAGTGGCCGCCAAAGATCCAAACATTGCCAACTACAAACCACACAGCGAAGAAGCAATCCAGGGCCATCTTTAAGTACTCCACGAGTACCTTGACTCTACGAGGAAGGACACAGTTGACTTATTAAATGGCTTTTCTGATACTAGCATTTTCATCTAGCTTTCTTAGTTCGATAACATAGAAAAAGGAACCTTAGCGTTTTCCAATTTCCAGACATAGCCTACAAGAATCCTTGACCCATAAATTCAAGGATGATAGTAAGCAAACCTGTTTACAAAATGTTCAATGGGAACCCATAGTTTTTCTTACATTATACTTATCAAAAGTTCTTTTTTCTTTTCTTTTTTTGTGTTTCTTTCTCTGTATAAATCTGGTGACTTCCTCTTGAATACAGTCACAACTGTAATCTCACACCATCAGTGGAGACGTTTCTCCAGCTGTAATTTACCTAGGTCTCCTATTTATCAATATAGGTCTCACTAAAAATAATTTCACAAATAATTTATAACAAACTCTTTATTTTGTGAAGGCTGGTCAATGTTCCTCCAATTAAAATATTTTAGACCTCATTCTTTAGGTTACTAACTTCAAAGAGACGATAGTTGACTAAGATAGAATGATTCACTAAATTTCATGTAACCATTATTGTTGAAACATTTACCCAATACAAAAAGTTATTAGAATCAATAATATTGAGGCAATAAAAGTATAACTCGTTAAGATAATCATATCCTTATATACACAAAATAAAATTAAAATAAAACTGCTTATGATAATCATTACATCACCATGTCCATAAAACGACTCAATGTTACATATGCACCCATATTCCGAAATGCAGGAACAGGCATACATAAAGTTAGCGATAATAGAATATCCCAGAGTTGTGAAAGCCTGATGCCATACATAACTTTTACTGATTTTACACTATTACCATTCAATTAACTGTAGCTATCGAAGACTTCAAAAAAAAAAACTCTAGCCAGTGAAGAAAGAAATTGAAAGATCATTCTAAACGAAGTGCAAATACACATGATGGGACTAATGTTGTAGCCTCTTTAGAATGATGACGAAACAATAGCCAGGCAGTAAATCTAAACGCTGATCAAACACCCATAATTCCATACGACAGTTATGAAGCATATCATATGATGAAATCTATGGTGCACGAGATTAAACAGTTGGATATGAAACAGGGTTACCAGGGAACTCTAGTTGTCCTACAGAACATACCAAGTACTACCGTTCTGAATCATAATACCAAGTACTACCGTTCTGAATCATAATACGAGAACTAAGATACCTTGTGCGTTCTAGCATAGGTAACGTTCTTCATACCCGATTTCGTTTCGCGTACCCAGTCAATCACTGTTCCTAATAACATTGATATGAAGGTGCCATGAAAGACATGTGCTTCGTTACCCAAAAGAACAGTAAAGAGGAGTTAGCGAGTGTTTGGGAGCTGGCTGACTAACGAAGTCAAAATACACTTGTTGAACCTAACTTGACTCAAAAATTTAAATTGATAAGTCCTGGGCTCAACCTTATATAATAAGCCTTCAATTCCACACTCGAATACTGATGCTGGACTATGTCTACTCACATATTACCTTAACAAATCCCCCCACACATGTGAGTCACAACATTATTAATTTCCTCCCCCTTTAAATGTGACATACTCTATCTTAACACCCAATTGATTTCAGCAATTTCTTGAAAACTCTCAAATACTAAACACGTTGAGACCTGCACATACTTGAATAATTACTTGAGAGCTTTTTAAAATCATGGTCTCATGGTCCATGGTTCAGATACAAATTTTTTGGAGCCTTGGGGTCTAATACACTTGTTCAATCAAGGTTAACCTAAAAGCTTGAGCTGATAGTTTTTGGACTTAACCTTGTCTAGTAGCCTTTAACTTCACACTCAACATTAATGTTGGACTATGTCAACTCGCATGTTATCTTAACATTAAACTTCAATGTAGTCATGTGGAGCTCACCAAACTTCAAAACAAAGTAAATACAAGAAAACAAAGATATTTTATTTCTAGTAATCATATTTCTTTTAGAAAAATCTTAGTTGGCCGAGTATAAAAGACAGCTGAAACAGCAAGAATAGTCAAGACGGCATTAAGGGCATACATAAGCAGAGCAAGGACGAATATCACAAACGTAGAAGAACGAAAAGTAACAATCCATACCTGGCATTCAGAATTCCACCACTTTGAGCACCTCCAGAAGCGGTACCAGTGGTCCTGCGATCTTCATCTTCCAAAGTCCTTGAAACTGAGGATGAATTGTTCGAGTTAGTTTGGGCAGTCAGGGTGCCCTCAGGAGAATTCTGTCGGGCCAGAGGTGAATCTTGCTCAGAAGCCTGGTTACGATGACAAAAGCGCCAATAAAGAAGAGGGAGGGTAGCAACACATCCAGATGCATAACCCACGATCCATTCAAACAGTGGAGCATGTGGATGCTCGTCTCTTGACAAAGACAAAACAACAATGGATGCAATAATTTGGCTCACTGTTATAACTAATTCAACAGATATCCACAAACCAGAATTCAATGGACTCCTTCGGCGGCCATGGCCATTCCCTCTCCTTATAAATGATGAATTCCTCGAGTTCGATCCATTGGCAGTTGAAAACGATGGTTGAAAAACGGGGACCCTCACACTTGTAGAAGGCTGGTCTTCAATCCGACGTGGATCTGAGCCATTGTATGCTCTATCTTGGGAGGAGCTAGATGAGGAAGCTTCACTGCTGCTTGTTATGTCAATAACATGGTCACAGTCGTTGTGGTTTTCTGCCCGCTCCATTAACAATGGAATTTTATTGAGTTGATTTTTACGATGTAATCCCAGCAACGAAATGGCCATCTAAATCAACCCACTAAACAGGACGTAGGGAAACATGGGACGACAGAATATAAATAATTCCTTCACGTCCCACTACTCAACTGTTTATAGTATGACACATTTATCTTATATAATCTTCCAGTCTTAAATCCCAACTTCAAAACCTTGAACCAAAAGATGTGGATAAGTAGCCGAACACTCGGTCAAGATAAAATATAATATCAGAATTGATGTTCACAGTAATAGAAAAATTGAAGGAAAGAAATAAATAACTTCTGCTATTTGGAAACCAAAACAAGTCAAAAAGCCACAAATGTCATGGATAACATCCTAAAAAAGGAAAATTTGAGGATTCAACTATAAATTGTGAAATCTAGCTAGTTGTATGACAATTTGAGTTACATTTGCAAATAATCTCAAACCCCGAGTAATGAAAACACAAAATTTAACTTTCAATTTCTTCTCATTTCCAGCTTAGTCGAATACCAACGAAACTTAATAGAAATAAAAGCTGACATAAGTTCATAAACACTAACTTCTAATCATAAGTTTATAAGAACCAACTTCTGATCATAAATTCATAAGCGTTTGATATTAACAGACCTAACTAAATCTAAAAATTTGAAAATAAATATTAGAAAAACCATCCTAAATCACAAAAGTACACACAGCTATTGTAATTTGATCAAAATCTCTAACAATACCAGTTTAAAAACTGCCCATATGAAATCTGAATAAAAACAAAAACTACCCATATCAAAGTAAAACAGTTTATTAGATAGATGACAGCTCAAATAACAACCATACATAGGTGAAGAATAAATGAAACAAAACCCATACAATACACAGTCCCATTTGCAATTTGATGAAAATCTACAACACCAACCCAGTTCAAAAACTACCCATATCACAGAATAACTGAAGTCTTCGGGCAGCTCAATTATCAAGATTTTTTGTCATCGATTCAAAAATCAAGACCCTAGAATCATAAATTTGACCAAATTAAACAGCAATCAAATCAATTGAACCCAAAATCTCAATTAAAGAGTCGAAAAAAGTGGAATCAATACAATAATAATCAGTCATCTTGTTGTATGTATAGCGAGAAAGATTATAGTACTGACCAGTAGAGATATTAAAGTAAAATGATGAAAGAATCAAAAGGAAATTTCGTTGTGAAAATCGTTTTGATTCACTAGGTTTGCTTTTTGTCAGACGATCCTTCGTTCTGGGTCAGCTCACGACCTCCATTGCTTCACTGGGTAATTTGGGAATATATATATATATATATATATATATATATATATATATATATATATATATATATATATAATGCATGTATAGGAAAGAAAATTCTTGCATTTCTTCTCGTTATTATCATTTTTATTTTATTAATTTTTAAAAGGGATTGTCATGCTAAAATGCTTGTCAATTTTAAAGGAATTAGAATCAGATATAAAAGTAAGAAAGTAGTCCAAGATTTAAAATTGTTAAGGAATTTTGATTTATAATAAATAGAAATTTTTATTAAATGACTTGACAAAAATATTAACTTTTTTAAAATTTAAAATTAATTTAATTTTGGGTAAGTTTAATACATAATCAATCCGATTTGACTTTCATATTTGGATTTAACTAAGCCCTATAAGTAATTAAATATTGTTGGGATATTTGTTTTGGTGTGATAACTTGTTTTCCTACCTATTTTTTGTCATTTTAGTAAAACTAAGACTAGGGAAGTTACCTTGTTTTCCAAGCTTTTTTAGTGGAAAATTTGGGAAACAAAACAAATATTTTCTTGAAATAAACTACACGGGCTAAAACCAATCAACTTACACAAAGATTTTGTTTCAACCAATCAAGTACAAAATTTTCAAGTTTATGCTACTTGACCAAGTTTGACTATCCATTTTTAATTACATGGCTTTTCAAATGATTTTTTATCATTTTTTATCCTATGTGAAAATTGTGACAAGGATTTCTATTTTTTTACCTCCAATCAAAGGGTTAATTGATGTATTGATCATTGTATTAGGAGTCGATTTTCATTATAATTATCGAATCATTTTTTGTTACAAACACATTACTATACTTAAAAAAAGTTACAAAATGGTCATTGTTTACCATTCCGTCCAAAAAAGTGAACGGAAGCGCTACCTAGAGTAACGGTTAACAGGTACTAATTATATGGCAGGTGACGTGGATCGGGTTAATTGTTGTTTTGATCATTGTATTATGGGTCAATTTTCATTTTGGTTACTGAATTTTTTTTTTGTTTCATTCTCGTTATCGAAATACTAAAAATATTACAAATCAATGATTTTATAATTTTTCGTCCAAAATATTAACGAAAAAGCTTACTTGGCAAACATTTGACATACAGATGTGGAATATTCTAATAAGATAACATGTGGGTTAGTTTACAGAAATAAAATAAAATGTTCACCTAGAAGAAAAGGAAAAAGATAAAGTTAGACTAATTATTTTAATAATGGATAATATTCTAAGAAGATACTTAAAGTTTTAAGAAAAAATGAACATAATTTAAAGAAACAAAAGCAATTAAAAATCAATGTTCATCTTGTAAAACCTCAACTTTTTGAATAAAGATGAATTTTCTATAAATATTACTTTTGAATACTATGGAGTGAAATTGATATAATGTTATAGTTGTGGGTAATATTTATAAATTTTGCATAGTATGCAAGTTGTTATATTATATTCGATTGGTCGGGGAATATTCGTTTTAGCAGGGAATATTTGTACAACGGCGCAATCATTGGTGGACCCCACAACAGAATTATTGTCAGATTGAGAACACGACAAAAATATTTTTATAAAAATAACGGTAGAAGTTTTACCATTGATACTGTTGAACTACTCGGTAGTAAAAGTACAGTAATACGCGTGGTTGCATAGTAGCACACGGTATTGATTATTGATGCTTACGTGAGAAGTCACTCAGTTTTATTCAATTATTGCTATTGTAATTGTTGTCAATTTTGATTATTATATGGACCCCCATTTACCCATTTTTCAAAATAATCGGTAGAAAATTATTTAAAGGTAGGGTCCACATGTGGGGCCCATATATGTTGAAAAACTAATTTTGAAATGGGGGTGGAAGGGAGTTACGTATAGGGGAGGGAATATATATATATATATATATATATATATATATATATATATATATATATATATTTATATATAATATATGTGTAAGTGGGAAATGGTGGAAAAGTTAGTATGATAGTGATGGGTGTAAGATGTGAGTGGGTGTGTGATAGTGAAAGGTATAAGAGTGTAGTGAAAGTGATTTTGGGGGTGTGGGGGATTGATGTTGGTTTTGGGGGGATAAAAATCAAATGGTGGTTATATAATATGGTTATATATAAATTGAAAACATGTGTGGTTTATATATATATATATATATATATATATATATATATATATATATATATATATATATATATATATATATATATATATATATATATATTATTGTTGCTTAATTCTTATTGGTTGAAGGATGAACTTTTTGCATCCATGAGTTAGCAATATTTTTTTTCATCCGTGAATTAATGCATCAGTCAAGCATCCGTAAGTTTTAAAATTGTTGCGTCCGTATTATTTTCTAAACAGTACCCCTTCTATTCTCCTATAAATAGAAGCTCATTCCTTCATTATTTCTTACAAATTCACTGAAACTCTAGAGAGAGAAAAATTATAGAGAAACTATAGCAAAGTATTCTGCTACTTCCCTACTCTTATATTCAGTTTCTTTTACGGTAAGGGGTGTTATTCTTTCTTATTCATGAAGAGAACTGCTGTTATTTCATTGCTTATTATTCTGTTGGAATAACCTGTATACGCGGTCTACCCTATACTTGGTGACATTCTTCTATTATTCTGTTGGAACATCCTGTCTGTGTGTTTTACACCGGACCTGGTTCCGTCTTTATTAATATTCTGTTGGAATATCCTGTCTGTGCGTTTTACGTCGGACCTGGTTCCGTCTGTATTATTCTGTTGGAACATCCTGTCGGTGCGAATTTCGCCTGACCTGGTTCCGTTACTTATTATTCTGTTAGAATAACCTGTCTATGCGAAGTACCGCAAGCATGGTGATTTCTTTTATTATTCCATTCGTTATTATGCTCAGTTGGTTAAAGTTTTGACTTCTATACTCCATGAAATTAGTGGAATATCCTTGATATTTGTGATTCATCCAGTATCTTTTCATGAAAATATTCTTCTAAACATTCTTGAATTTTACTCTACAAAGCAGTATCATGTTGACAATTTGGACGTTGTTAATTCTTGGATAAAGTAATTTTTGAACTTGTTTTAATGAATTGTCATCATCCTCATGTTTATAATATGTTGAAAGTTATATGTGGCCTGTAGTACATAGATGGACTTGGTATGATTATAACCAAGGATTATTCGGTATAATCATGACCATAATGTTACAAATGATGTGGTAAAAATCCCCATTGGCCCATAGTGTATTGATGGACAGTTGTTGGAATGATCATGACCATTAATGAATACACAAATATTCTTGGCCCATAGTGCATGGATAATTGTGGCCGTGATACTAAATAATATCCTTGACCGTAGTGCAGGGGTGGGTCAATGATGTGGATTATTTATTTAGCTGAGTCTCAGCGATAACAGTGATGAAAAACCTTTTAAATCATAAAAGATAGTAGATTTTATTTTCTACTTGACTCTTTTAATGGATTGCTTGTTCCGCTGCAGTTAAACTTAATGTCTATTATATTTTATCAATTTAATATTGTTGGAGACTAATGATAATTTATTCTGCATTATCTTAGTCATAATATTTCTTACTGGGCTAGTTGAGCTCACCCTTCTTTTACTGTTCTCTTCAGAAAATGAGAATATAGCTGGGACGAGTCGGGGAACGGAGTGATGGTCCAGAGAATAGCATTAGTAGTCCTCACTATTCTGTGAAATAGTGTGATAATAATTGTAATGAGGACTCCTTTTGAGTTTGTATAATCTCTAGTAGACAGTATTTGTATTCAAACTCACAGTTTATGTTTTGTCGTATTGTACACGACAGTTGTATTAGTAAATTGTATTTGAATTCTGTACCATGTATCTGGCGACCCAAGATGGGTGATGTATACCTAATTTTGGGGGTGTCACACATCTTTCTATTCTAACCATGAACGACGGATTTATCGAAAAAAATGGTGTTCTACACCTTATGTACATCAACTATTTCTCTCACTAGGGATCAAGTCGGAACTACATCCTCTCGTCAAAAATCTAGCTTAAAAAATAGGTCCCTCTTATACCTCTGTATATTTGCCAGAAAAAAACGGAGAAAAGAAAAGTGGCAAATTGATGATGGCGGCATCCAAAACTACTTGTTTCACTTTGAAATGAGAATGTTAAATTGATTTTTGCAGTAGTCGACAGATCTAAGGAGGTTTATTAGGTCATTTTCTCCTTTATTTAATTTGGTTTAGTGTTTAGAAGGTTCCAAATTAAATATGATTTTGAAAATTTTATGGATTTAAATTATAAAATCACTAATTTGTAATATTTTTGGTATTTCGATAGTGAGAATGCAACAAAAAAGTTTCAGTAACCAAAAAAAAATTGACCCCTAGTACAATTACCAAAACATCAATTAACTCGATTCACATCACATGCCACATAATTAACACGTGTTAACCGTTAGTCTAGTCAATATTTTCGTTTACTTTTTTGGACGGAATGTTAAGTAATGACCATTTTATAACATTTTTTGAGTATAGTAATGTGTTTGTACCAAAAAAAAATTCGGTAAAGATAATGAAAATCAACCCTTAGTACAGTGACCAAAATATCAATTAACCCTTCAATCAAACCATCAGTTGTTAGTAATGACTTCCCAATCACAATTGGTGATATTCTCGATAACAAACCCCCAATCCATAACCACCGCCAGCGGCGAGTCGACCGAATCCCAAGCACCGGTGGCCACCCTTGGTTTTCGTGCATTCATTACCAACATCTCTAAAACAATTTGCACCGGCCTGACAACCCTCTTGAGTGGACTAACTCCCCATTTTTCTCTCTCCTACACTCCCCCATCCACAACTAAACACCCCTAATACTATTCCGCCACCATGCTGATCCCCAAATTCTCCTAAAATATTCAAATTCAACCCAATAGAAATTGATCTCTTCCTTCAATTGATCTCTTCCAAGTCTATTTAAATCAAATATAGATATGTTTGAAGAGAGAAAAGCAAACCCATAAATTTAACTAGGTATATACAATACACACACATATGTATATACATATAGAGAAGGGTTAATTGCAAATTCCACCCCGAGATATACACCATTTTACCATTCGTACCCTAATATTTAAACGCTCCCATCCCGCTACCCAAAGTACACATAAGTAAGCATAAGTGACCCTTTTGTATTTTTAGGCCAAAAAATTGACCAGAAATTGCCACGTGTTCCAGTGGTTTATGTATAATACGAATTTATCGGGGTTATCTCTGGCTCTGGGCTGATGTAGCAGTCGTTGCTCAGGGTTATCTCTGAGATTGAGCTATTGGGAGTACTGGATGTCCTCAGGGTTATCTCTGAGATTGCCTTGACCTCTCGGAGTTATCTCAGGGGCTGGAACTAAGTGCCTCGGGGCTGTCTCTGAGGTTAAAACTGACTTATCTGGGGTTGAAACTGCTTCCCTCGGGGTTGTCTCCGGGATTGAGCTGATTTGACTTCCAAGGTTATCTATGGAAGACGATTTTGCCCTCTTGCAAGGTTAATAACAAGAATTCAAAATTTCGAGTGTCTACACTATGTTTAAGGTATGTAAGAGATGTTTAAGTTACGAAACCTTGGGACATGAATGATTATATTAAATAAATGTAATCTATTCTGTTATTTTCGTTGCATGAGATGTATTTAGTCATTAGATTTGTAGCACGTGGCGAATTGAATTCGAGATATGAGTGTTCTAAATTTGGGGGCGCCACACTAAGTTTGTGTTACACCAGTCATCAACCAGTTCCTGTCTGGTATGGTAATACCTGTTGGAGGCATTCTAAACTTGACATGACTTTGAAGTCTTAAAGCATTAATTGCATTAGAACCCCCCTTATTACTCCCAACCTACATGAGTAAGGTTGTCATAGTTAATTTCACAATAAATATACATAGTAAGTAAATTCATCATAACAATAATTATGCCCTTACTGATTTCTGTAACTCATTATGAGGATTGGACCTTCTCACCTACATCTAAATAACAAAAATTATAAATAGACCCAAAACAAAGGTAAATATATAGTGTTGCTGTTTAGGATTACATACTTGCAATTTTACTCTTTGTTGCAGTTGAGGTAATGAGTGTTACTGTGACTCTGAAAACTCACCAGTGCTAGGTTGAGTTAGCTCCACTTCAATAGGTGCTTCCCTTATGTCTACTTTTGCATCTTCTCTTGCTTCTACTTTTGCATCTTCCCTTGCAACTCCCTCAGTATGTTTTTGTTTCTTCTTATGAGACCTAGAGTTGTGTCCATACTTCCACCACACTCTGCATCTGAGAGAGTCTTGGATTTTTTTCCCTAAGTTACCAGAACTAGTTGCAAGCTCATCTCTGTTTCTCTTCCTTAGCTTTTTTGGCTTACCAGGCATCTTATTAAACTTAGGAGGCATCAATTTGAGATTATTTTTCATTTGGCTATCATCCCACGTGTCTTCACTTGACATTGGTGTTATACAAGACTCATAAATCTTCTTGTAAGTGGTTATCTTGTATAAATTATTCACAAAATTTACAGGGTCCAGGTTTTTGAAAACCATACATGAGATGGCATGATTGCAAGGTATGCATGTCATGTCCCATTTTCTGTAACTACAACCCTTTGCATCTAAATTAACTGTATATTGGTCCCCATACACTGTCCTTAATTACTTGAAACAGGTGGTCATTTGCAGGGGTAGAAATGTAATCTCCTGCATATTTCTTAGCTCTTTGTAGTCTCTCAAGTGCATTGGGACAAAGGTCCCCAAACCATCTTTGGCATATTATCCTGTTAATGTTTAATCTCTTCATTAGCAAATCTTTGATATCTTCTAGCATACTAAGAATTGGTTTTTCTCTTTCCCCCTAAATCATGTTGTTAAAACTTTCACATAGGTTGTTTGTCAAGATATCACACTTGGGGTATGTGCTAAAATGTGATCTTGACCATTGGCTTGCAGGTTTATCTTATAGCCAGTTTACAGCCTCAGGACTCTTTTTCCTTAGTGCCTCCATGTTGTCCTTATACCTTTTAGGATGTGTTGCTTTTGCATAATCCCATAACAAATCTCTCAATCCTATTCCTCTATACCTTGTATTTGTAAAATTTTGATGCAAATGCTGAAAGCAAAAACTATTCTCTAAGTGAGGGACTAATTCCTTAAATGCCTTAATCAATCCTTTTTGTTTATCAGATATAAATGTCCAACCATAGTCATTCACAATTCCCACATCATCTTTGAATAATCCTAAAAACCACAACCAAATGTCATATGTTTCTCCCTCTACCACTGCATAAGCTACTGGATACATATTATTATTTTAGTCAGTACCCACATTTGTTAACAAGATACCTCCATTTGTACTTTTCAAGAATGTTCCATCAACACCAACTATAGGCCTGCAGTGCTTAAATCCTTCCTTCATCCCACCCAAACATACATAAATCCTCCTGAACAAAGGTTTCCCACCAAGTAAGGTATCAAGCTCAGTTTGTAGCTCAACAGTGCTCCCAGGATTCAATCTTTTTAACTCATCAACATATTTCCACAAGTTATGATATTGCTCCAGATGATTGCCCTCAATCATCTTCATAGCCTTGACCCTAGCTCTGAATGCTTGGAATAGAGATATTTGAATGGTGTGATCATTCCATACTGTCTCCACAAAAGTTGATGCATGCATCTTTGGATTTCTTCTAAACTCATTTAAGTATTGCTCAGCTAACCAAGTAGCTGTCATACCCTTAACTTTATGGATCCTAGGGCAAGTGTGTGTCAAATTGATGATCTTAATCTGCAGGGTGTTCTTTTTTTGTAATTTCCCAACATATATTTTTCATGGGCATGGGGGAGTGCACATGAACCCCACCCTATATTTCTCATTCTTGTATACATTTACTGCTCTCCCATGTCTCACTGAGTGTGCTACCACAACTTTCTTTAAAACTTTGTTGTCTGCAAATAATCATCCATCATTGTCGCATGATTAAATACAGGCCATTTAGGTCCATCCTCATCATCATTTATCTGCATTCTTGGTATGTCCTCAGTCATGAGGTCTTCTTCAACAAAATCATATTCCAGTTCACTAACAGCCTCTTTTTCTTTCCCTTTGGCAACAACCTTTTCCCTTCCCTTTTCATTTCCCCTCCCCTTCCCCTTATCATTTACACCTACTCCATCAAACTCAATATCACTATCAACATTCTCTTCATAGTCTTTATCATCTTCCTCATATGCACTATCACTAAATGAAGTCACATATGTAGAGTCCTCACTATTAGTGTCACTACACTCAGCATCGCCACCACTAAAGTCATCATCCAGGTGGTCCTTCCCATTGCCAAAATCACCACAACTGAAGTCATCAACCTTTTCCTTCCCTTTATCAGATGTCCTAGCATTGCTCCCAACTTGTTCTTCCCCTGCCTTTGCATTACCTACCTCTGCATTATCTACCTCTTCACTAACCAAACACATTTCTACTTCTCTTGACTCGGGAATAAAAGACTTAATGAAACCCAGATCTTTTACAGTGATAAGGCATCTATAACCCTTCTCATGCACAAAGTGGTAAAATGATAAATCCACAGCAAAGCCTAATTTCATTGCCATATTTCTCAATTCCCTATAACTCAGATCCTTTAACTCGACATAATCAAAAAACTTAATTGATCCCCCTACATGCCCTTTCTTGTCAAACTTTCCACCATAAACCATTTTAATCGAAAAAATGGGATGATCTGGATCATCTGCACACAAATTTAATCATTTAATTCTATACCCACAGATAAAAAATAACAAATAACTTTTCTAACTTTACTTGACTATTCCTAATTGCCACTTATGTAAAAAATAAAGTAGAAAAACCAAAAAAGACACAAACGGGACCATCATTGTCGGCCAAAATTGAGCATGCAAAAAACTTTATCAACTAATTCATGCAAATATGCTTCTTGACAATCTATATATATTGTTTCTACACTTCAGATAAGAATAAAGAACATACCTAGATATAAAAGGGTGCTAAAATCTTAAAAATCAAACAACCTCAGTACCCAAACCATTTTTTATTGTATTCTAGTTGGTCAGTGTGGATTCAAACTCGATCTCGGCCTTCTTGATAGCAAAAATCGAAGCCAAATCATCACCTCCCTTCACATCACTCTATAAATCGCACTGGCGTTACTTTGAGCCCTAGAAGATGAACGACCACTTTAATTGAAGCCACCAACAGTTAATCCCTCTCTTTTGAACCTTTATTTTGCTAATCGACCATTCTCTTGTATTTGTACAAATTGAGTACTTGAAGTATAATATTTATATGATAAACATTATTAAAATATTAAATTATCACACGTGGCCATATTCCGCCGAATAATTTGATCAGAATGTTCCAATAGGGTCCATCGTGCTTACTTATATGTACTTTGGGTGGCAGAATGAGAGCGTTTAAACATTCGGGTACGAATGGTAAAAGGGTGTATACTTTGGGTGGAATTTATAATTAACCCTATAGAGAAAGAGCTGATGAATCATAAAATATACTTCAAGAATCTTGTTAGTTCCCAGAGGCATGAAAGTTATCTAGAAGGGGGGTGGGGGTTAATAGATATTTAAAATCTTTTTCTTTTCAAAGAGTAACTTAACAGATTTGTTAATTAAATAATTAATTAACCACAACGGAATGTATGAATTAATTATCCCCTTTAAGATAAAACAAAAGTTATAATCTAAATAACAGTTATAGCAGATATAGTAGTTAAAGAGACTGAAAGTAAATGACACAGTGTTTTAAGTGGTTCAAAGCACTCAAGAATCTTAGTCCACTCTTCTACTCCACGAGTAGAAAATTCACTAAGGATATTGATACAATCTTCGAACCATAGAGATTCCTTCAAGACCAACAATCTTGGAACAATAGTTTACTAAGAACTCTTTAAGCCTAGTAGACTTGGATCACTAGTACACTGAGTACTCTTCAAGTCCAGCAGACTTGGCAGTTCTGTTATGAAAGTTTTGTTGATGTTGTGCTACTAAGTTGCCTTAAACATAAGTTTTGAAGAACTTAGTAGCTGAGCAAGACTTCTTTTCAAATTCATAGAGTGAGGCTTTGATAGACGTTCTAATGATTTGTGCGTTCTTGCTTTTTTTGTAATCTTTAATCTGTTTGCCTTATGTAAGAGCCTTTGAAATCTTCTCGTTGAGAAGCTTTTATTGGAGCATTTAATGCTTTAGATATTATGGGATCTTGATGTTAACATCCTAGGATTATGTGAACACTCCTTTCTGACTTGCCTGACACAACAGACTACTTTCTCACTTACCACCTCTGAACACTTTCATCAGACCAGTTGGAAGTCACCTTTCTTTTTCCTTTTGGCTTTTCGATTTAGGTCAGGGATGTTGGTGAGAGCATTGGGATTCTCAAACATCAACGTTCAAATATCAGTCGTTACTGTCAGACATTTTTGTTCATCAGACAATCGAACTTCGACGATTCTGATGCTAACTGATGAACACTACGATCGTGGTCTGTTGATAAGTGCTTGTAGGCGATTTACTCTGAACTGCCTGCCTTAGCTTTGATAGCGCTTAACGGACTATGATTTTAATAAGTGACGCCTTGAAGATTCCACAATTTCGAGTTGCACCTACGATTTTTGACTTAGCTCGACAGGGACTTTGTAAAATGCTTTTACGATCCCGAGAGGCTTGCTCGGCAGACTACGATTCTGCCTTGTCTTCTGCAACATCTTGCTTGCTTGCTAGACTATGATTTTGTCCTGGTCCTATCTATTACAACTTATAAGATCACCAAAACAAGTTTAATCTTTCTACTACAAGAGATTTTATAAAAAGATAAACATTAAGCTCAGGTCAACTTAATAATTTTGATCTTTAATCTAAGTTCTTGTACATATGATCTAATAAGGACTTTACATCTTTTGATAATGCATGCATATTTATTTATTTCAACATCAAATTTAAATATGCAACTCCCAAAAAATCCCAATAATTAGAGATGATTAACCAAATATCAACCCTCTATTTTAATAAATTTCCATCATCGATCCCCTATCTCGTTACTAGGATGTTTAAATTAGAGGTTTTGTGTAAGACCCCAACTTTTATAAATAAAGATGAATTTTCTATAAATATCATTTTGAATATTATGAATTTAATTTGATATAATATTATAGTTGTGGGTAATATTTATAAATTTTTCAAAGTACGCAAGTGGTTATATAATATTCGATTGGTCGGGGAATATTCGTTTTAACAGGGAATATTCGTACAACGGCACAATCATTGGTGGACCCCACAACGAAATTATTGTCGGATTGAGAAAATGACAAAAATATTTTATTAAAAATAATGGCGGAAGTTTTACCATTGATACTGTTGAACTACTCGGTAGTAAAAGTACAGTAATACGTGTGGTTGCATAGTAGCACACGGTATTGATTATTAATGCTTATGTGAGAAGTCACTCAGTTTGATTCAATTATTGTCAGTTAATAATATGAATTATTTAGCAATAACGACGTTTTGTTTTATTCGTATTATTAACGTAATAAAACAGAAACATCTTTTTATAAAAAACAGAATACTTTATTAAAGTTATTCTATAAATAGAATATATTATATTTTATTTAAAATATTTTTCTTTAAATATGGACCGTCAGATTAAAGTAATCAATCTGGACCGTTCATGGATTAGTTACTATGCATTCTATTTTTCTATAAATAGCAGCTCATTCCTTCATTATTTCTTACGAATTCACTGAACTCTAGAGAGAGAAACTATAGAGAGAAAGAGAAGAAGAGTATTCTGCTACTTAACTACTTCCTTATTTCAGCTCTTCTTTAAAACGGTAAGGGGTGTTATTCTTTCTTATTCATGAAGAGAACTGTTGTTATTCCATTTCTTATTATTCTGTTGGAATAACCTGTATACGCGGTCTACCCTATACTTGGTGACATTCTTCTATTATTCTGTTGGAACATCCTGTCTGTGTGTTTTACACCGGACCTGGTTCCGTCTTTATTATTATTCTGTTGGAACATCCTGTCCGTGTGTTTTACACCGGACCTGGTTCCGTCTTTATTATTATTTTGTTGGAACATCCTGTCCATGTGTTTTACACCGGACCTGGTTCCGTCTTTATTATTATTCTGTTGGAATATCCTGTCTGTGCGTTTTACGCCGGTCCTGGTTCCATTATTTATTATTCTGTGGGAATAACATGTCTGTGCGGTCTATCGCATGCATGGTGATTTCTTTTGTTATTCTATTCTTTATTATACTCAGTTGGTTAAGTTTTGACTTCTATATTCCATGAAATTTGTGGAATATCCTTGATAATTGTGTTTCATCCAGTATCTTTTCATAAAAATATTCTTCTAAGCATTCTTGAATTTTACTCCACAAAGCAGTATCATGTTGACAATTTGGACGTTGTTAATTCTTGGATAAATTAATTCTTGAACTTGTTTTATTGAATTCTTATATCATTGTCATCATCCTCATGTTTATAAAATGTTAAAAGTCATTTGTGGCATGTAGTGCATAGATGGACTTGGTATGATTATAACCAGAGATTATTCGGTATAATCATGACCGTAATGTTACAAATGATGTGGTAAAAGTCCTCATTGGCCCGAAGTGCGTTGATGGACAGTTGTTGGCATGATCATGACCATTAATGAATATATGAATATCCTTGGCCGTAGTGCAGGGGTGATTCGATGATGTGGATTATTTTATTAAGCTGAGTCCCAGCGATCACAGTGTTGAAAAACCTTTTAAATCATAAAAGATAGTAGAGTTTATTTTCTACTTGACTCTTTTAATGGATTGCTTGTTCCGCTGCAGTTAAACTTGATGTCTATTATATTTTATCAATTTAACATTGTTAAAGGCTAATGATAATTTATTCTGCATTATCTTAGTCATAATATTTCTTACTGGGCTAGTTGAGCTCACCCTTTCTTTCACTGTTCTCTTCAGGAAATGAGAACTTAGCTGGGGCAAGTCGGGGAACGGAGTGATGGTCCGAATGATAGTATTAGTTAGTAGTCCTCACTATTCTATGTAATGGTGTGTTAATAAATGTAATGAGGACTTCTTTTGAGTATGAATACTCTCTAGAAGATAATATTTGTATTCAAACTCACAGTTTATGTTTTGTCGTATTGTACACGACAGTTGTATTAGTAAGTTGTATTTGTATTCTGTACTATGTATCTGACGACCTAAGTTTATTTGCATGGTATTTAATTGGTCGGTCATAATATAAGGATAATATATGACATATCAATTAACTTTTATTTTGTGGCAGTATCTAAAAATGGCATCTGAGAATGTTGAGAATAGCAATGGAGCACAGGCGACTGTTGATTCACCACATATCAATAATCAGGATAATGTGCATCAGGAAGGTGACAATCCTCATGCAAACAACAACACTAACCAGATGATGAATGATGGAATGTTCAGAAACTTTATGCAGTTCATGCAACAGCAGGCGAGAGTGGCTCCTGTCCAAAATATAGGTGGAAACACTAAAAACTCTCGGACGGTCACCGCTAAACAGTTCAAAGAGCTGGGACCACCAGAGTTTAAGGGAGAGCCAAAATCACTTATAGCGGAAACATGGATAAAGCAGATTACCAAGATATTTGATGTCTTGGGATGCTCCGAGGAGCAAAAGGTTCCCTTTGCCGCCTTTATGTTGCGAGGAGAGGCAGATTACTGATGAGAATCGATTAAGTGTACTCAACCTGCCGCACTGAAGATATCTTGGGAGAAGTTCCAAGAGCTGTTCAATGGCAAATACTTTTTCGAAAGTGTTCGTCACATGAAGGAGGTGGAGTTCATCAAATTGGAGCAGAATAATATGACCGTGTCGCAGTATGAGGCTAAATTTGCTGAGTTGTCCCGGTTTGCGTCCCACTTGGTGGATAATGAAGAGCGAATGACGCGAATGTTTTTATGAGGTTTGAAACCTGAGATACGTTAACATCTTATTTCTCATAAACTGTGTTTGTATTCAGATGTTGTGAATAGGGCTCAGTTAGTGGAGCGCGATAACGAGTCAACGCAACCAAAAGAGAGCAATCGGCAAAATGATAATACCAGTGAGAGCAGTCATCGAAGCGGTGACAACAAGCGTGGAGGGAATCAACAGGCCAGAAATGGTAACCACTTCGGTGGTAATCAGGGCCAAAACAATTAGAATGGTCATTTCAAGAAGAGGAGATTCAACAATGATGGAAAGACGTCAGCACCAGCACCCGTTGTTAAGGAAGGAGAACGACCACCTATCATATGTTTCAAATGCGGAGGGGAGGGGCACATCAGTCCAAACTGCGCGATGCCGTCTAAAGCATGTTATAATTGTGGAAGAGAATGTCATTTAGCTCGATTTTGTCCTTTATCAAAAACAAGTTCAGCCAAGATGGAGACACCAAAGGCCGTTCCAGAAAAGTCAAAACCGGTAGTGCAAGGGAGAGCGCTTGTTGTGACCTCCCAAAAAGTAAGGAACCCGAATGAGGTCATCACGGGTAAGCTTATCATAAACTCTAACGAAGTCTATACTTTATTTGATACCGGTTCTACCCATTCTTTTATTTCTCCTACTTGCGCTCATCGATTAAATTTGATTCCGGAGAAATTAGACTTTGACTTATCTGTTGAAACTCCATTGGGAGAAACCTTCATTACATCCACGGTTTATAAGTCTTGTTTGGTTCAAGTTGGTACCCACACATTACCTGTCGATCTTATTTCATTAAAAATACTTGCATTTGACGTGATTCTAGGGATTGATTGGTTAACTACTCATCATGCAAAAATTGATTATTTTCGTAAGGTTGTTAGCTTTCATATTCCTAATCGACCTATTATGCGAATTCAAGCAACCAAACCATTAAAATCAATCGCTGTCATCTCAAGCCATAAAGCTATTCGTTTATTGAAAAACGGATGTCAAGCTTTCTTAGCTCATGTCACGGATCTAAACAAAAATACGTCAGTTTTGAATGATATTTCTATTGTTAATAAATTCCCTGACGTATTCCCTGAAGAACTTCCTGGCCTACCCCCAGAGCGTGAAATTGAATTTTGTATCGACCTTGAACCCGGTACAAAACCCATTTCCAAAGCCCCATATCGAATGGCTCCTATTGAACTTCAGGAGTTAAAGATCCAACTGCAGGAATTGTTAGACATTGGCTTTATTCGTCCTAGTACTTCTCCTTGGGGTGCTCGTGTTCTATTCGTGAAGAAGAAAGATGAAAGTATGCGATTTTGTATTGATTATCGGGAGTTGAATCATGTCACCATCAAAAACAGGTACCCATTGCCACGTATTGATGACCTGTTTGACCAGTTGCAAGGAGCACAATTCTTTTCAAAGATCGATCTTCGTTCTGGATATCATCAGCTGAAGGTTAGAACTGAGGATATTCCAAAGACGGCTTTTAGAACTCGGTACGGGCATTATGAATTCCTAGTCATGTCCTTTGGATTGACTAATGCTCCTGCTGCCTTCATGGATATGATGAACCGGGTATTCAAGGAATATTTGGATCACTTTGTGGTCGTCTTTATTGATGACATCCTTATTTATTCCAACAGTCGTGAAGATCATGAGCAACACTTGAGGCTGGTACTCCAAAAGCTTCGTGAATACAAGCTTTATGCCAAGTTAAAGAAATGCGAGTTCTGGCTGGAGGAGGTAGCATTCCTTGGGCACGTAGTATCAAGTTGTGGAATATCGGTTGACCCGGCAAAGATTGAAGCTATTCACAGCTGGGAGCAACCTAAATCAGTGACCGAAGTACGTAGCTTTCTTGGTTTAGCTGGTTATTATCAGAGATTCGTGGAAGAATTTTCTCGAATCGCTACTCCATTAACTCAGCTGACTCGGAAAGATACAAAGTTCGGTTGGACCAAAGAATGTGAGCAAAGTTTTCAAGAACTCAAGAGGAGACTCATTTTAGCACCTGTTCTAACAATACCATCCGGCTCGGAGGGATTTGTCATCTACAGTGATGCTTCGAGCAAAGGGTTGGGATGCGTTCTCATGTAACATGGAAAAGTCATAGCCTATGCATCAAGACAACTCAAGGAATATAAGAGGAATTATCCTACTCATGATCTAGAGTTGGCAGCTGTTGTATTTGCACTTAAAATTTGGAGGCATTACTTGTATGGGGAGAAGGTGGAGATCTTTACGGATCATAAAAGCCTCAAATATTTCTTCACTCAAAAGGAACTCAACATGCAACAACGACGTTGGCTTGAACTGTTGAATGATTATGATCATACCATTCAATACCATCTTGGAAAAGCGAACGTGGTAGCTGACGTATTGAGTAGAAGATCATATGCAAGTACGAGTGCAATATTGTCAACACAAAGGCCCATTTTGTGTGACTTGCAAAGGATGGAGATAGAGTTAAAGACTCCATAGACCCATGTGATAATGGCGAATATACGAGTAGAACCAACTTTAATCGATAAAGTTAAAGCTGCTCAAGCTACAGACATGGAGCTGATGCGTATGAGGAAGAAAGTGCAAGAAGGTGCTATGCCGGAAGCAAGAATCGATGAAGAAGGAATACTTCGAGTCAACTCCAGACTTTGTGTTCCTAACAACCCTGATTTAAATTTGCAATCAATCTGGAAGTACCAAAATGTATCATGATCTTCGTCATACATTTTGGTGGAGCAATATGAAGAGAGAGATAGCGTTATTTATCTCATGGTGTCTAACTTGTCAACGAGTCAAAGCGGAGCATCAAGTACCAAAAGGTCCATTGCAACCACTTGAAATTCCAGAATGAAAGTGGGAGCACATTACCATGGATTTTGTTACCGGTCTTCCTAAGGTTTCTCAAGGTATAGATGCGATTTGGGTCATTGTTGATAGATTGACCAAGTCTGCTCATTTCTTACCGATACGAGAAACTTATACACTTGAACGTCTTGCTCGTATGTACATAAACGAGATTGTAAGACTGCATGGTATGCCAGTATCCATAGTTTCTGATCGAGACCCAAGATTCACTTCACGATTTTGGGTTAGTTTACAAAAAGCTATGGGCACAGATTTACGATTTAGTTCGGCATATCATCCTCAGATGGACGGACAATCAGAGAGGACTATTCAAACTCTAGAAGATTTATTAAGACTCTGTGTCTTTGACTTCAAGGGAAGTTGGGACAAGTTCTTACCATTGGTGGAGTTTTCCTACAACAACAGTTATCAAGCAAGTATTGGCATGGCTCCATTCGAAGCATTGTATGGAAGAAAATGTCGTTCTCCAGTATGCTGGGATGAGGTGGGTGAAGCAACGTTGTTGGGACCGGAGTTGGTACGTATGACTACAGAAAAGATTCAAACGATCCGACAACGTATAAAAACCTCACAAGATCGACAAAAGAGTTATGTTGATCTTCATCGAAAGGACGTGGAATTTGATATAGGAGATCATGTGTTCTTACGTGTTGCTCCATGGAAAGGAGTTACGAGATTTGAAAAAAGAGGAAAGCTCAATCCTCGATTCATCGGTCCATTTTTAATCCTCGATCGAGTAGGAACTGTGGCTTATAGACTCGCTTTACCGCCAAGTATGTCTCGTGTTCATAACGTTTTTCACATATCCATGTTACGCAAATATGTGGAAGACCCGAACCACATTATTGAGTTAGAACCGGACGAAATAGCGGAGGATTTGACGTATGAAGAAGTTCCTGTTCAAATCTTGGATAAGAAGGAACATATTCTACGCTCCAAGGTTATACCTCAAGTCAAAGTTTTGTGGAGAAACCACGATGTTGAGGAAATGACTTGAGAGTTAGAATCTGAAATGAAATCAAGGTATCCTTACCTCTTCGACATACCAGGTACGTACCCTAATTTCGAGGGCAAAATTTCATAAGAAGAGGAAGTTGTAAGACCCCAACTTTTATAAATAAAGATGAATTTTCTATAAATATCATTTTTAAATATTATGGAGTTAATTTGATATAATGTTATAGTTGTGGGTAATATTTATAAATTTTGCAAAGTACACAAGTTGTTATATAATATTCGATTGGTCGGGGAATATTCGTTTTAACATGGAATATTCGTACAACGGCACAATCATTGGTGGACCCCACAACGGAATTATTGTCGGATTGAGAAAACGACAAAAATATTTTATTAAAAATAATGGCGGAAGTTTTACCATTGATACTGTTGAACTACTCGGTAGTAAAAGTACAGTAATACGTGTGGTTGCATAGTAGCACACGATATTAATTATTAATGCTTATGTGAGAAGTCACTCAGTTTGATTCAATTATTGTCAGTTAATAATATGAATTATTTAGCGATAATGACGTTTTGTTTTATTCGTATTATTAACGTAATAAAACAGAAACATCTTTTTATATAAAACAGAATACTTTATTAAAGTTATTCTATAAGTAGAATATATTATATTTTATTTAAAAAAATTTTCTTTAAATATGGACCGTCAGATTAAAGTAATCAATCTGGACCGTTCATGGATTAGTTACTATGCATTCTATTTTTTTATAAATAGCAGCTCATTCCTTCATTATTTCTTACGAATTCACTGAACTCTAGAGAGAGAAACTATAGAGAGAAACTATAGAGAAAGAAGAAGAGTATTCTGCTACTTAACTACTTCCTTATTTCAGCTCTTCTTTAAAATGGTAAGGGGTGTTATTCTTTCTTATTCATGAAGAGAACTGGTGTTATTCTATTTCTTATTATTCTGTTGGAATAACCTGTATACGTGGTCTACCCTATACTTGGTGACATTCTTCTATTATTCTGTTGGAACATCCTGTCTGTATGTTTTACACCGGACCTGGTTCCGTCTTTATTATTATTCTGTTGGAACATCTTGTCTGTGTGTTTACACCGGACCTGGTTCCATTTTTTTTATTATTCTGTTGGAACATCCTGTCTGTGTGTTTTACACCGGACCTGGTTCCGTCTTTATTATTATTCTGTTGGAACATCATGTCCGTGTGTTTTACACCGGACCTGGTTCCGTCTTTATTATTATTCTGTTAGAACATCCTGTCTGTGTGTTTTACACAGGACCTGGTTCCGTCTTTATTATTATTCTGTTGGAATATCCTGTCTGTGCGTTTTACGCCGGTCCTGGTTCCATTATTTATTATTCTGTGGGAATAACATGTCTGTGCGGTCTATCGCATGCATGGTGATTTCTTTTGTTATTATTTTCTTTATTATACTCAGTTGGTTAAGTTTTGACTTCTATACTCCATGAAATTTGTGGAATATCCTTGATAATTGCGTTTCATCCAGTATCTTTTCATAAAAATATTCTTCTAAGCATTCTTGAATTTTACTCCACAAAGCAGTATCATGTTGACAATTTGGACATTGTTAATTCTTGGATAAATTAATTCTTGAACTTGTTTTATTGAATTCTTATATCATTGTCATTATCCTCATGTTTATAAAATGTTTAAAGTCATCTGTGGCCTGTAGTGCATAGATGGACTTGGTATGATTATAAACAGGGATTATTCGGTATAATCATGACCGTAATGTTACAAATGATGTGGTAAAAGTCCTCATTGGCCCGAAGTGCGTTGATGGACAGTTGTTGGCATGATCATGACCAATAATGAATATACGAATATCCTTGGCCATAGTGCAGGGGTGATTCGATGATGTGGATTATTTTATTAAGCTGAGTCCCAGCGATCACAGTGTTGAAAAACCTTTTAAATCATAAAAGATAGTAGAGTTTATTTTCTACTTGACTCTTTTAATGGATTGCTTGTTCCGCTGCAGTTAAACTTGATGTCTATTATATTTTATCAGTTTAACATTGTTGAAGGCTAATGATAATTTATTCTGCATTATCTTAGTCATAATATTTCTTACTGGACTAGTTGAGCTCACTCTTTCTTTCACTGTTCTCTTCAGGAAATGAGAACGTAGTTGGGGTAAGTCGGGGAACGGAGTGATGGTCCGAATGATAGTATTAGTTAGTAGTCCTCACTATTCTATGTAATGGTGTGTTAATAAATGTAATGAGGACTCCTTTTGAGTATGAATACTCTCTAGAAGATAATATTTGTATTCAAACTCACAGTTTATGTTTTGTCGTATTGTACGCGATAGTTGTATTAGTAAGTTGTATTTGTATTCTGTACTATGTATCTGACGACCCAAGATGGGTAATGTATACCTAATTTTGGGGGCGTCACATTTTGATTTCATTAAAATTCTTCACGATTGAATTGATGTCGCATATAATAATAAAATTAGAAAACAATGGCTTGTTTACATTGAATAAAGGTGAGGAGTACACATACAAGTAGAAGCTGAAATTGGGTTGTTTTCCCAATATTAATCTTGATTAATGATCAATCAAATATTCTAAATCTAGTTAATTACCTAATCTATGGGATTTGTTGTCAATTCAAATTATTTACCACACCTAAATGAGATAATAGCATGATACAAACTTAATTTCTTAAATATGCCCTCTCAAGATGGAGTTCCTGTGGAGAGTCCAATCTTGATCTTCAAAAATTAAAAACGAGCGTGTGGGAGAGGTTCGGTCAAGACATCGGCTAATTGATCTTCTGAGGACACATGGGTGACACGTAAAGCTCCAGTTTGTACTTTATCCCGAATAAAATGATAATCAATCGCAACATGTTTCATCCGTGAATGGAAGACAGAATTGGAAAAGAGATGAGTTGCACCAACATTATCACAATAGATAACCAGAGCAACATGAATAAAAACACCAAGCGCAAATAGAAGAGAACAAATCTAACGTAACTCAGCAACTATAGCAGCAACAGAATGATATTTGGCTTTAGTGAAGGAGCGTGCAACTATGCGTTGTTTCTTTTTCCCTTTCACTTTTTTGGTGGTTGCAATCCATCCATCCGACTCTCTATTTGGTGGTTGTAATATGTCAATTTGTTTTTGGATTGGCGATAAAATCGACCTCCAAGACATGATAGAGATTGAAAGGGCAATGGGTCTTTGACAAGAGAAAAGAAAGGAGGAAGATAACAAACCTTAGAGCTGATAGTCAAAATTTTGAATTGTTGTCACTTTTTTTAGAGAGAGAATGGTGATGCGGAAAGTGTTTGGGTTTGATTAGGGAATAAGTAATTTCCATGTCCTATATTACATATCATTTTTAGTTGCGAAAAATATACAATAAAATGTCACGTAAGAATAAAGAAACGGTCAAAAAAAGTCAATTAACTTCTGTCAAAAAAATGAGGAAAAACAAATTCTCTCTCTTGACGTGAAAAAATTATACTTAGTTAGCTAAAACAGAAAATAAGTGTAAGTTGGTTGGTTTTTAGCTTCATTTACCCTAAACTACACACACCAAACATTTTTTATTTTTGGCAAGTTTTTCTTGTTGTTGGGAAACAACTTAATTTTTATAGGAAGTAAGTTTTTTCTTTCCAATTTCCAGCTTGTCACCTGCAAATTTTTGTTTGAAAACCTAATTTAGATCTAAATTATTATTGTTATTGTTGTTTTTCCTAAGCAATTAGTGGTTTAGGGTGTGTTTTTCAACTTTTGAGCAAATTTAAGTGATTTTATTTTTATTTTTTTGGGGTGGGCCGTGGGGGAGGCAAAAAGTTGTTTTCTAAACTAATTCAAAATTTCTTATTGAGGTTCATATATTTTAGACTCTATCTCACCTTAAAAATGGTACCACACTTACATAACCAATTTTCGTCAAATAATTATAGTTTATTTTAATATCAATTCAATTGCAGGAAGTTAAAAAAAACTCTTTTTCCAGTTGGCAATTTTTGAATCCAATTTTGAATGAATTCATTAGTCCGATCTAGGGGTGAGCATGGTGCGGTTTGAAACTCAAACCGCACACGAAACCGCTTAGGTGCGATTTGAAAAATCCAAAACCGCACATGAAACCTGTGACACCCCCAAATCTGGACACTTCATTCCCACAAAATTTGGTGCTCACTTTCCAAAATATTTGCATCTAACTACCCATAAACAAGGATAAAGACATAACTTAAATAACTTAAATAAATATCTTCCCCATTAAAGGGTTACATCAACTTAAAACATTCTCTGGTAATCTAGCCTTTAATTATTACATAAGTCCGCGGAATACATCACATAATAACATAAGTCTTATGATATAATTTAAGTTAAGTAAATTCAAATAACTCTTCATCACTTGGACATCTTGCCCTTTCCTTTGCTAGAAGACGGCTCATCAAATTTTTCAACTTTAGCTGTAGTGTTAAATGTAAGAGTGAGCAACACAATTGCTCACTGATATAAAGAGTGATAATAGCAGTAACATAAGAGTAAGCAATGAATACTGATTAAATAAGAACTTGTTCTTCGTGACAAAACTAGTAAACAAGTTTGAGGTTTATATCTGAGGGTCTTTAAGACCATGAACTATGTCCTGAGGTTGTTAAGTATTTCTACTTCAACCTTTAACAGTCATTAGACTATACAGACTTTTACTTTCGTACTTAGGGGGATCATCCCTTAGTACTATGTATTGTGCACAAACATCTAAATGCTAACACGTACATAATCCCCTATGTTAGGTTGTTCATCTCAGTTTGACTTTAGAATTTTCCGTACTAAAGAAAGTTTAGTTTGGAACTAGCTTATCAGTGGTTCTAGAATTTTAGAACATTCATCAATTATGGATTAGTCCAACCAATAAAGGTTTATTTGCTATTCGAAAGTTTAACACAATAAGATAAGATTGAACAATGTACAATTGAGTAGACATGGTATCATCAAAGTACTACATCCAAAAGAGTTAGAAAATCCATTCGGGACAATGAATGTAAACAGTTTATGCTTTGAATATCATCAACAAATGTTAGGAATGTGAAACTCGCTCGATGTAAAGAATTAGAATACAAGAGCTTGCATTATCATAAACAAGATGGAATCAATAAGCTTGCTCAACTTTAATATAAGATTTAGGAACTTGCATATTGATAAATTAGGGCTAGAAAGCTTGCTTGACAATTAAAGGTAAACATAATTATGAAACTTGCATTCATTATAAAGAGAATTAAGTAAGGGAACTTGCCTTGTGTGTAAGATACACAAGTATAATAAACATTCGCCAATTTCCCTACATATACCATTAGAATCACAATACCAATTAGTTATGTTAACATTAACTTCATGGGTTCACTTCTCATTTTAGTCAAGTCTATAGTCTCTAGCTTAAGACCTGATTATTTTAATCATTCATGTACCATAAATCTACATCCCTAATTATATAGAAGTACCCGACATGGTGATTGCATATCAACACAAATTCTCATGATATCACATTACAAACCTTCACAACTTACTAATTCATAATCTTTTAGTTTCAACATTGTGGTTACTATATGTTATTACGTTTTATAACTTGTTTTTTGTCCTTTTACAATCATGAAAATATGTTAAGTTAGCATTCTCCGAGCTATGTTGTTAACAGTTCATCACTGGGTTTGACTGACCACTGACGCAGCCGCGCCATGGTTACCTTTGAATCCGGCGCGGCAGCGCACCCGCGCTCGACACCAGAGTCAGTTTCCAGCAGCACGAATTCAGCCTCTGTTCTACACTAAAAACCCAATTTTTTTCACCCAACACCCAATTAACCAAACCCAAATGTTGATAAGCTTTATAAACTCAGAACTAAATATTTATAAAGAAATTCTAGTTTCACAAACCACTATAACAACCAATTTTAAGGACTCAATTATCAAGTTCATGCAAATTTTTAACTCTAAAACAACCTTAATACACACATATTACAACCAAACCCAAATTCCTCTTCTTTAACATGTTTACACGAATTTTGATTACTTGAACATAATTTATAAACTTCATATAACAGATTATACACCTTTCATAACATTTATAACAAATATTCTAACAAATCACTAACAAAATTTTCCCTTTTCCCCAAGAAAACTTAAGAACATAAAACATGATTTTCATGAATTCGATCACTAACATAAGATTATAGATGACAACTAACAGGTTTAACAAGGTTATACATACATAAAATCAATATCTTAACAACAATTTAACAAATCCCAACTTTAGAGAATGGAAATTACAAAACTACAAATTAGAATTAGGGGTAGATTATACCTTAATTCTTTGTTTTGCAAGATGATGTTAACAAAGTTCTAGCAATCCTTCCTTTGATTCTCTCTTGTCATTCTTCTATCTCAATTCCTCTAACACTCTGAGTTTTCTTAGTTAGCCACTGATATAGGTCTCCCTCTCCCCCACGTACTCTTCAAGTAAGAACCCAAAAAGTTACGTCAGTTGCAATATGCCAAAGGCCACAAGGCCTTATTTGGCTACTCAAAACTCCCCATTCTAGATTATTTCAATAACATTTATATTATATAGTTCCATGTGTCACACTTTTATTTAATTCATTTTATGTTCTTACTATTATAATTATAATAATTATAATTTCCATTATAATTATTTTTATACTTACAAATTATTACACATTTAATTTATTTATTAAATTAAACTAGAACATCATTTTATTTATTTTAATTGTTTTCTTAAATATCAAACAATTCATTTAAATATTAAACGATTCATTTAATTTAATTATTTTATTAAATTAAATCTTCAAATAATAAAATTACCATTCATTAATTTAGTTAACACACACCTTTAAGTATACAGAAAATATAGAGGTGTCAAACTCTTATCGAATTCTAAGGAATGAATTGAGGAAATTAATTAAAGATAAGCAATAAAAGACTTTATGTGCTATGTGTTAATAACTTATGTACTCGCACGTATCGAAGAAGTGTCACATAATAAATAAAACTTAAAAGTATTTTGTTGTCAGGATGTCTAACGTTGAAGGATCCAATCAAGCTAGGGAGGAGATACCTCAGGTACCTAAAGATGAGGAACCCCTAGAGGTACATGTGGTTCGGGAACAGTTGATTCAGAGGGAGCCTTCTCTGATGGTCACTGAGGAAGAACATGAGGATGAGCCTGTGTCTGATCCTGAGGAGGAGAACTCTGAGGAGATAGAGGTGGAGGATGAGGAAGAGGATCCCGTGGAGTTTCCACCAAACTTCATATCGACTGAGATTTATAATGCACGGTATGACCGTAGCATAGAATTACAGGATAAGGTTGAGGAGCTGAAGGAGTTAGCTGAGATGCGTCAGGCTACTATAGAGTAGAAGGATATGGAGATTCAGGAACTCGACTCATGTCTTGGAAACACGGAGTGGAACCTAGTTCACACAGAGGGACATCAAGAGGAGCTGTTGGCTGAGAATGAGAAGATGAAGACTGAAGTGGAAAAGCTGAAAGATGACTTGAAGGAGGAGTCAGCTAAGCGTGCGAGAACAAAGGACAATTGGATGAAAGCTACTCAGCATGTAGATCGTGCTAAAGCTAAGGTTCAAACGAAGAAGGCTAAGATGAACGAGATGGATCATGCCTTTCATTTTGCGATCGATACGGCCCAGGATCGAGTCTTTTATTACCCACCTTAATTTGAAGACTTGTCGTGGTTCGTGATGGATCGTAGGACGGCATATCGTATTATGGAAGAGGAGCATAGGAAAGCCTCTCGACGTCTTAATATGCCAAGATAGGAAGAATAATAATAATAATATATGATTAAGTATGTGAATAAATAAATTGTAAATCCCTTATTTTGAGATAAATAAAGGGGTAGTATGAGTATGTAATCCTGAAGCTTGTTTAGTTTAGGGAAGTGGTATTGATAGCAGAGATGTTATCCTTATTATGTTTGGAAAGTTATGGATGGATAAAAATATCGAAGTTTATTGAAATGTTATGTGTTAAGCTTTAATCTTAGTATGTTCAAAGTTAAACTTTAGGATATTCAAGGAATTGAATATTGATCTAATAAGCGTATATGTTAATAGAAAATGCCTCATAGAAGAAGATAACCACGTCAACAACCACCTCCTGAGGGGTCTACTAACAATAATAATGAGGCCAACGCTAACTCGATTCAGCAATTGGTGGCTCTGTTAACTGGAGCACTTGCGAATCAACCACAAGCCCAAGCTACGACTTTCAAGGACTTCAAAGCGGTTAGACCGCCGGAGTTTTAAGGATCTATGAATCCAGTTGAAGCCCAAACCTGGATCATGTAAATGGAGAAGGTGTTCGACGTTGTCAGAGTCAGCGAAGATCAGAAAACTGCTTGTGTGACGTTTATGTTAAAGTCTGAAGCTAGCTATTGGTGGCAGGCGAATAAGGTTCGTGGGGGACAAGGAGTAATAGCGTGGGATAGGTTTAAAGAGATATTTTTCGAGATGTATTTTCCAACGAGTTCTCAGAATAAGATGGAAGTTCAATTCTCAGAATTGAAGCAAAGACCCATGTCAGAAGCATATCACTTTATTCCTTAGTACTTGCTCTTTTCTGTCGATAATTTGAACAGGGACTTCTTCATATGACAATTTTTTGTCAAACTGTAATGGTTCATATTTTATAACATGTTTATAATCGAACTTATATGGCCTTAATACTGAAACATGGAAAATGTTGTGAATATGTTCTAATTTCGGAGGTAAAGATACCTCATACGCTACTTCACCAACTCGTCGTAGCACTTCAAAAGGTCCTATAAACCTAGGGCTCAGTTTTTCCTTTTTATCAAACCTAATTTTTCCTTTCCAGGGAGACAAAATAAAGCTACCGATATCGAATTCCTGATTTTGTCGGTGTTGATCGACATATTTCTTCTGTCTGTCCTGTGCAGTTATCAATCTTGCCCGAATCACTTTGATGATCTCGACGGTCTGTTGTACCAATTCTGGACCTAGCAGCTGACTTTCTCCAACTTCATCCCAGCATACTGGAGTTCTGCATTTCCTGCCGTACAATGCTTCGTAAGGCGGCATGCCAATACTAGCGTGATAACTATTATTATAGGCAAATTCAACCAACGGTAAATGGTCATCCCAATTCCCTTTAAAATCTATAATACATACTCTGAGCATATCATCTAGTGTCTGGATGGTCCTCTCACTTTGTCCGTCGGTTTGAGGATGGTACGTTGTGCTCATTCTCAACTGCGTTTCCAAGCATTCTTGTAGTTGTTTCTAAAAATTTGATGTGAAATGTGGATCTCTATCTGATACAATGGACACCAGAATATCGTGTCTTGAAACAATTTCCTTCACGTACAATTTTGCCAACCGATCTAGGTTAAATCTAATCTTGATTGGAAAAAAGTGTGTCGACTTCGTCAATCGATCGACAATCACCCAGATTTCATCGTAACCTTGCTGAGTCGTTGGAAGACCTACCACAAAATTCATTGTGATATGCTCCCATTTCCATTCTGGTATCTCTAACGGTTGCAACAATCCACTTGGCCTTTGATGTTTAGCTTTAACTTTCTATCATGTTAAACATTTCGCCACGCATTCAGCCACGTCCTTTTTCATATCCGACTACCAGAAATGATGTCTGAGATACTGGTACATTTTCATACTTTTAAGGTGAATCGAATATCGTGAGTTATGAGCCTCACTCAAAATTTCCTCGTTAATTTTCGGTACTGGCAGAACCCAAATTCTCCCTTCGAACCAAAGTAAACCTTCCGAATCAATTTTAAATTTATTTTCCTCACCGTTAGACACTTTTCTTCTTATTTCCTCATAGTTTTCATCCTGGAGTTGTGCATTCTTCACCTTATCTACCAACGTTGAACTGTTTCCCATCTGGAATAATTTTTCATCTGATTCTATCGGATATTTAATTTACAATTCCATCTTTGCCATTTCTGATTCTAGCTTCTCCTGAGCAGTCAACAACATTAATTTCTCCCGACCCTTTCTACTTAAGGTATTAGCAACAACATTCGCCTTTCCAGGATGATAAAGAATCTCGCAATCGTAATCTTTAATCAATTCCAGCCATCTCCTCTATCGCATATTCAAATCTTTCTGTGTAAAGATATACTTCAGAATTTTATGGTTTGTATATATCTCACACCTCTCTCCATACAAATAATGTCTCCAAATCTTCAGAGCAAACACTACTGCAGCCAATTCCAAGTCATGAGTCAGATTCCCTTTCTCATAATCCTTCAATTAACGTGCATACGCAATAACTCTGTCATTCTACATAAGCACACAGCCTAATCCCTTATGTGATGCGTCGCTATACACTACAAAATTCCCTGTATTATCAGGCAATAATAACACAGGTGCTGAACTCAATCTTTTCTTTAATTCTTGGAAACTTTCCTCACACTTCTCCGTCCAAACAAACTTAACTGCCTTCCTAGTTAAATTCGTCAATGGAGTTACGATCTTGGAAAAGTCTTGAATAAAATGCCTATAGTAACCTGCCAATCCCAAGAAACTTCTTAATTCCAACGGTGTCTTCTACTGATCCTAGTTTATTACAACTTTAACTTTCGATGGATCTACCGAGATTCTGTCCTTGTCAATGACGTGCCCAAGAAATTATACACGTTCTAGCCAAAACTCACATTTTGAGAATTTAGCGTATAACTTCGCTCTTCTCAATGTTTCTAATGTCACTCTTAAGTGTTCAACATGTTCCTCCTTGGTCTTAGAATACACCAGGATATCATCAATAAACACCACTATAAATTTATCAAAAAATGGTTTAAACACCCTATTCATCAGATCCATGAACGCTGTAGGTGCATTGGTTAAACCAAATGACATAACCAGAAACTCGTAATGACCATACTGAGTTCTGAATGTCGTTTTCGGTACATCCACTGGCCTTACCTTCAGCTGATGACAACTACTTCTCAGGTCTATCTTTGAGAAATATCTCGCTCTCTTCAGTTGGTCAAACAAGTCATCGATTCTCGGTAACGGATACTTATTTTTGTTCATGACCTTATCCAATTCTCGGTAATTAATGCAGAGCCGCATCGATTCATCTTTTTTCTTAACAAACAACATCGACGCTCCCCATGGCGATACGCTTGGCTGAATATACTTCTTGTCGAGTAATTCTTGCAACTGCACCATCAACTCTTTCATCTCTATTGGGGCCATTCTGTATGGAGCTTTAGATATAGGGGTCATTCCTGGCACTAAATCAATCACGAACTCGATTTCTTGATCTGGCAGAAGTCCAGTCAAATCGTCTGGAAATATGTCTGCAAAATCTCTAATGATCGGTATCTCTTCCAACTTTGCACTCTCCTTCTGTGTATCGACTATGTAGGCTAAGTATCCTACATATCCTTGTCTCAGTAACTTCTTGGCTTGCATCACCGTCAAACAACTTGCTTGTCGAGGCGATTTGCTGCCATAAAACACAACCTTTGACAGAGTCATAAGGTTAACACACTTCTTTTGGCAATCAATTATTGCCCCGTAATTGAATAACCAATCTATTCCCAATATAACATAAAATTCCCCAATTTTAATTGGTATCAAATCTACCATCATCTCGTGACCCTTTATAACCACTCTACAATTCTTATATATAAATCTAACAAGAATTACTTCCCTATTCGCAATCTCTATGCTTAAAGGAAATTCTAATTCTTCTTGAGGCAAATCTAAGTTTTGAGCAAAATCATCGGATATAAATGAATAAGTAGCACCCGAATCAAATAGCACATAAGCATTAATACCATTAACTGGAATGATACCTGACACTACATCCTTTGACTGCACAGCATCCTGCACGGTCATATTGAAAGTCCTCGCAGTAGGTCGGCTTGATTGTGCTTGTCCAGTGATAGTTAATGTACCATCACCGTAGTTTCTTTTTCCTCCACTAGCACTTCCCGCTGTCATTTTAGGGCAATCACGAGCCATGTGATCCTTCGGCCCGCAGGTGAAACATGCTCCCTTCTTTGGACTAAAATAGTTTGTCGCAATGTGACCCTCCTGGCCACAGTTGAAACACACCCGCTTACCCTTCAGACACACCCACGTGTGGTTCTTCCGACAAGTAGCACAAGCTTCAAACTTCTTCTTTTGTTGAATTCCTTGTTTTCCTCCCGTATTCAAATTTTCATTCCATTTCCTTTTCTGGTTGTTACCTCCACCATTGCTTACACCAGCCTTGTTTTCACTCTCATTCTTTTTCTTCTTTTGTTCTTTATTATATTTGGTTAAGGCATCGTTTCCACCATCCAATATAATTGCCTTTTCCAGTACTGCCACAAATGTATTTAGCTGAAACATCGAAACCTTACTATACAACCAGGGCTTCAACCCTTGTTCGAACCTTCTCGTCTTACGCTCATCGGTATTGACTTGGTACGGAGTAAACCTTGCCAACTCATTAAACTTCGTAGCATACTCTGGCACCGACATGGTTCCTTGCTTCAATTCTAAGAATTGAACTTCCATCAGATTCCGAGAACTCGTTGGAAAATACATCTCGAAAAACATCTCTTTAAACTTATCCCACGCTATTACTCCCTGACCCCTATGAACCTTATTCGCCTGCCACCAATAGCTAGCTTCAAACTTCAACATAAACGTCGCAAAAGTAATTTTCTGATCCTCGTTGACCCTGGCAACGTCAAACATCTTCTCCATTTCTATATTCCAGGTTTGGGCTTCCACTGGATTCATAAATCCTTGAAACTCTTGCGGTCCAACTGCTTTAAAGTCCTTGAAAGTCGTAGATTGAGCTTGCGATTGATTCAGAAGTGCTCCAATTAACAGAGTCACCAACTGCTGAACCGGGTTAGCGTTGGCCTCGTTATTATTGTTAGTAGACCCCTCAGGAGGTGGTTGTTGATGTGGTTGTCTTCTTCTAGGAGGCATTTTCTGTTAACATATATGCTTATTAGATCAATATTCAATTCCTTGAATATTCTAAAGTTTAACTTTAAACATACTAAGATTAAAGCTTAACACATAACATTTCAATAAACTTCGATATTTTTATTCATCCATAACTTTCCAAACATAATAAGGATAGCATCTCTGCTATAAACATCCACTTTCCTGAACTAAACAAGTTTCAAGATTACATACTCATACTACCCCTTTATTTATCTCAAAATAAGGGATTTACAATTTATTTATTCACATACTTAATCATATATTATTATTATTATGATTATTATTATTATTATTATTCCTATCTTGGCATATTAAAACGTCGAGAGGCTTCCCTATGCTCCTCTTCCATAATACAATATACCGTCCTACGATCCATCACGAACCACGGCAAGTCTTCAAATTGAGGTGGATAATAAAAGACTCGATCCTGGGCCGTATCGATCGCAGAATGAAAGGTATGATCCATCTCGTTCATCTTAGCCTTCTTCATTTGAACCTTAGCTTCAGCACGATCTGCACGCTGAGTAGCTTTCATCCAAGCGTCCTCTACTCTCACGCGCTTAGCTAACTCTTCCTTCAAGTCATCTTTCAACTTTTCCACTTCAGTCTTCATCTTCTCATTCTCAGCCAACAGCTCCTCTTGATATCCCTCTATGTGAACTAGGTTTCCAAGACATAAGTCGAGTTCCTGAATCTCCGCATCCTTCTGCTCTATAGTAGCCTGACGCATCTCAGCTAACTCCTTCAGTTCCTTAACCTCATCATGTAATTCTATGTTACGGTCATACATCACATCATACATCTCAACCGATATGAAGTTTGTTGGAAACTCCACAGGATCCTCTTCCTCATCCTCCACCTCTATCTCCTCAAAGTTCTCCTCCTCAGGATCAGACACAGACTCATCCTCTTGTTCTTCCTCAGCGACCATCGGAGAAGGCTCCCTCTGAATCAATTGTTCCCGAACCACATGTACCTCTCGGGGTTCCTCATCTCTAGGTACCTGAGTTATCTCCTCCCTAGCTTGACTGGATCCTTCAACGTTAGACATCCTGACAACAAAATTCTTTTAAGTTTTATTTATTCTGCGACACTTCTTCGATACGTGCGAGTACATAAGTTATTAATACATAGCACATAAAGTCTTTTATTGCTTATCTTTAATGAATTTCCTCAATTCATTCCTTAGAATTCGATAAGAGTTTGACACCTTTATATTTTCTGTATACTTAAAGGTGTGTATGTTAACTAAATTAATGAATGGTAATTTTATTATTTGAATATTTAATTTAATGAAATAATTAAATTAAATGAACTGTTTTATATTTAAATAAATTGTTTGATATTTAAGAAAACAATTAAAATAAATAAAATGATGTTCTAGTTTAATTTAATAAATAAATTAAATGTGTAATAATTTGTAAGTATAAAAATAATTATAATGGAAATTATAATTATTATAATTATAATAGTAAGAACATAAAATGAATTAAATAAAAATGTGACACATGGAACTATATAATATAAATGTTATTGAAATAACCTAGAATGGGGAGTTTTGAGTAGCCAAATAAGGCCTTGTGGCCTTTGGCATATTGCAACTGACATAACTTTTTGGGTTCTTACCTGAAGAGTGTGTGGGGGAAAGGGAGACCTATATCAGTGGCTAACTAAGAAAACTCAGAGTGTTAGAGGAATTGTGAGAGAAGAATGACAAGAGAGAATCAAAGGAAGGATTGCTAGAACTTTGTTAACATCATCTTGCAAAACAAAGAATTAAGGTATAATCTACCCCTAATTCTAATTTGTAGTTTTGTAATTTCCATTCTCTAAAGTTGGGATTTGTTGAATTGTTGTTAAGATATTGATTTTATGTATGTATAACCTTATTAAACCTGTTAGTTGTCATCTATAATCTTATGTTAGTGATCGAATTCATGAAAATCATGTTTTATGTTCTTAAGTTTTCTTGGGGAAAAAAGGGAAATTTTGTTAGTGATTTGTTAGAATATTTGTTATAAATGTTATGAAAGGTGTATAATCTGTTATATGAAGTTTATAAATTATGTTCAAGTAATCAAAATTCGTGTAGACATGTTAAAGAAGAGGAATTTGGGTTTGTTTGTAATATGTGTGTATTGTGGTTGTTTTAGAGTTGAAAATTTGCATGAACTTGACAATATGTGTGTATTATGGTTGTTTTAGAATTGGGTTTTTAGTGTCGAGCAGAGGCTGAATTTGTGCTAATGGAAACTGACTCTGGTGTCGATCGAGGGCGCGCTGCCGCGCGGGCACGCCAGATTCAAAGGTAACCATGGCGCGGCCTCGCCAGTGGTCAGTCAGACCCAGTGATGAACTGTTAACAACATAGCTTGGAGAATGCTAACTTAACATATTTTAATGATTGTAAAAGAACCAAAAACATGTTATAAAATGTAATAACATATAGTAATCACAATGTTGAAACTAAAAGATTATGAATTAGTAAGTTGTGAAGGTTTGTAATGTGATGTCAAGAGAATTTGTGTTGATATGCAATCACTATGTCGGGTACTGTTATATAATTAGGGATGTAGATTTATGGTACATGAATGATTAAAATAATCAGGTCTTAAGCTAGAGACTTTAGACTTGACTAAAATGAAAAGTGAACCCATGAAGTTAATGTTAACATAACTAATTGGTATTGTGATTCTAATGGTATATATAGAGTAATTGACGAACGTTTATTATACTTGTGTAGCTTACACACGAGACAAGTTCTCTAACTTCATTCTCTTTATAATGAATGCAAATTTCATAATTATGTTTACCTTTAATTGTCAAGCAAGCTTTCTAACCCTAATTTATCAATATGCAAGTTCCTAAATCTTATATTAAAGTTGAGCAAGCTTATTGATTCCATCTTGTTTATGATAATGTAAGCTCTTGTATTCTAATTCTTTACATCGAGTGAGTTTCACATTCCTAACACTTATTGATGCTATTCAAAGCATAAACTGTTTACATTCATTGTCCTGAATGGGTTTTCTATAAGACCCCAACTTTTATAAATAAAGATGAATTTTCTATAAATATCATTTTTGAATATTATGGAGTTAATTTGATATAATGTTATAGTTGTAGGTAATATTTATAAATTTTACAAAGTACGCAAGTTGTTATATAATATTCGATTGGTCGGGGAATATTCGTTTTAACAGGGAATATTCGTACAACGGCACAATCATTGGTGGACCCCACAACGGAATTATTATCGGATTGAGAAAACGACAAAAATATTTTATTAAAAATAACGGCGGAAGTTTTACCATTGTTACTGTTAAACTACTCGGTAGTAAAAGTATAGTAATACGTGTGGTTGCATAGTAGCACACGGTATTGATTATTAATGCTTATATGAGAAGTCACTCAGTTTGATTCAATTATTGTCAGTTAATAATATGAATTATTTAGCGATAATGACGTTTTGTTTTATTCGTATTATTAACGTAATAAAACAGAAACATCTTTTTATATAAAACAGAATACTTTATTAAAGTTATTCTATAAATAGAATATATTATATTTTATTTAAAAGATTTTTCTTTAAATATGGACCGTCAGATTAAAGTAATCAATCTGGACCGTTCATGGATTAGTTACTATGCATTCTATTTTTCTATAAATAGCAGCTCATTCCTTCATTATTTCTTACGAATTCACTGAACTCTAGAGAGAGAAACTATAGAGAGAAACTATAGAGAGAGAGAAGAAGAGTATTCTGCTACTTAACTACTTCCTTATTTCAGCTCTTCTTTAAAACGGTAAGGGGTGTTATTCTTTCTTATTCATGAAGAGAACTGTTGTTATTCCATTTATTATTATTCTGTTGGAATAACCTGTATACGCGGTCTACCCTATACTTGGTGACATTCTTCTATTATTCTGTTGGAACATCCTATCTGTGTGTTTTACACCGGACCTGGTTCCGTTTTTATTATTATTCTGTTGGAACATCATGTCTACGTGTTTTACACCGGACCTGGTTTCGTATTGTTATTATTCTGTTGGAACATCATGTCTGTGTGTTTTACACCGGACCTGGTTCCATTATTTATTATTCTGTCGGAATATCCTGTCTATGCGTTTACGCCGGACCTGGTTCCATTATTTATTATTCTGTCGGAATATCCTGTCTGTGCGTTTACGCCGGACCTGGTTCTATTATTTATTATTCTGTTGGAATAACCTGTCTGTGCGGTCTATCGCATGCATGGTGATTTCTTTTGTTATTCCATTCTTTATTATACTCAGTTGGTTAAGTTTTGACTTCTATACTCCATGAAATTTGTGGAATATCCTTGATAATTACGGTTCATCCAGTATCTTTTCATGAAAATATTCTTCTAAGCATTCTTGAATTTTACTCCACAAAGCAGTATCATGTTGACAATTTGGACGTTAATTCTTGGATAAATTAATTCTTGAACTTGTTTT
This sequence comes from Panax notoginseng, assembly GCA_016801055.1. NCBI lineage: Eukaryota > Viridiplantae > Streptophyta > Magnoliopsida > Apiales > Araliaceae > Panax > Panax notoginseng. Next base: position 34,755,691 of record CM029020.1, read on the forward strand.
ATTGAATTCTTATATCATTGTCATCATCCTTATGTTTATAAAATGTTAAAAGTCATCTGTGGTCTGTAGTGCATAGATAGACTTGGTATGATTATGACCAGAGATTATTCGGTATAATCATGACCGTAATGTTACAAATGATGTGGTAAAAGTCCTCATTGGCCCGTAGTGCATTGATGGACAGTTGTTGGCATGATCATGACCATTAATGAATATACAAATATCCTTGGCCGTAGTGCAGGGGTGATTCGATGATGTGAATTATTTTATTAAGCTGAGTCTCAGCGATAGCAGTGTTGAAAAACCTTTTAAATCATAAAAGATAGTAGAGTTTATTTTCTATTTGACTCTTTTAATGGATTGCTTGTTCCGCTGCAGTTAAACTTGATGTCTATTATATTTTATCAGTTTAACATTGTTGAAGGCTAATGATAATTTATTCTGCATTATCTTAGTCATAATATTTCTTACTGGGCTAGTTGAGCTCACCCTTTCTTTCACTGTTCTATTCAGGAAATGAGAACGTAGCTGGGGCAAGTCGGGGAACGGAGTGATGGTTCGAATGATAGTATTAGTTAGTAGTCCTCACTATTCTATGTAATAGTGTGTTAATAAATGTAATGAGGACTTCTTTTGAGTATGAATACTCTCTAGATGATAATATTTGTATCCAAACTCACAGTTTATGTTTTGTCGTCTTGTACACGACAGTTGTATTAGTAAGTTGTATTTGTATTCTGTACTTCGTATCTGACAAACCCAAGATGGGTGATGTTTACCTAATTTTGGGGGCGTCACAGTTGGTATCAGAGCTTAGGGATATGATCCCTGGCTAAGATGTGAGAATAGAACTAGGAGGGGAGAGACGGGGAATTCCTTCGCTAGTATGACCTACCTAAGTTTATTTGCATGGTATTTAATTGGTCGATCATAATATAAGGATAATATATGACATATCAATTAACTTTTATTTTGTGGCAGTATCTAAAAATGACATCTGAGAATGTTGAGAATAGCAATGGAGCACAGGTGACTGTTGATTCACCACATATCAATAATCAGGATAATGTGCATCAGGAAGGTGACAATCCTCATGCAAACAACAACACTGACCAGATGATGAATGGTGGAATGTTCAGAAACTTTATGCAGTTCATGCAACAGCAGGCAAGAGCGGCTCCTGTCCAAAATATAGGTGGAAACACTGAAAACTCTCGGACGGTCACCGCTAAACAGTTCAAGGAGCTGGGACCCCCAGAGTTTAAGGGAGAGCCAAAATCACTTATAGCGGAAACATGGATAAAGCAGATTACCAAGATATTTGATGTCTTGGGATGCTCCGAGGAGCAAAAGGTTCCCTTTGCCGCCTTTATGTTGCGAGGAGAGGCAGATTACTGATGAGAATCGATTAAGTGTACTCAACCTGCCGCACTGAAGATATCTTGGGAGAAGTTCCAAGAGCTGTTCAATGGCAAATACTTTTTCGAAAGTGTTCGTCACATGAAGGAGGTGGAGTTCATCAAATTGGAGCAGAATAATATGACCGTGTCGCAGTATGAGGCTAAATTTGCTGAGTTGTCCCGGTTTGCGTCCCACTTGGTGGATAATGAAGAGCGAATGACGCGAATGTTTTTATGAGGTTTGAAACCTGAGATACGTCAACATCTTATTTCTCATAAACTGTGTGTGTATTCAGATGTTGTGAATAGGGCTCAGTTAGTGGAGCGCGATAACGAGTCAACGCAACCAAAAGAGAGCAATCGGCAAAATGATAATACCAGTGAGAGCAGTCATCGAAGCGGTGACAACAAGCGTGGAGGGAATCAACAGGCCAGAAATGGTAACCACTTCGGTGGTAATCAGGGCCAAAACAATTAGAATGGTCATTTCAAGAAGAGGAGATTCAACAATGATGGAAAGACGTCAGCACCAGCACCCGTTGTTAAGGAAGGAGAACGACCACCTATCATATGTTTCAAATGCGGAGGGGAGGGGCACATCAGTCCAAACTGCGCGATGTCGTCTAAAGTATGTTATAATTATGGAAGAGAAGGTCATTTAGCTCGATTTTGTCGTTTACCAAAAACAAGTTCAGCCAAGATGGAGACACCAAAGGCCGTCCCAGAAAAGTCAAAACCGGTAGTGCAAGGGAGAGCGTTTGTTGTGACCTCCCAGAAAGCAAGGAACCCGAATGAGGTCATCACGGGTAAGCCTATCATAAACTCTAACGAAGTCTATACTTTATTTGATACCGGTTCTACCCATTCTTTTATTTCTCCTACTTGCGCTCATCGATTAAATTTGATTCCGGAGAAATTAGACTTTGACTTATCTGTTGAAACTCCATTGGGAGAAACCTTCATTACATCCATGATTTATAAGTCTTGTTTGGTTCAAGTTGGTACCCACACATTACCTGTCGATCTTATTTCATTAAAAATACTTGCATTTGACGTGATTCTAGGGATTGATTGGTTAACTACTCATCATGCAAAAATTGATTATTTTCGTAAGGTTGTTAGCTTTCATATTCCTAATCGACCTATTATGCGAATTTAAGCAACCAAACCATTAAAATCAATCGCTGTCATCTCAAGCCATAAAGCTATTCGTTTATTGAAAAACGGATGTCAAGCTTTCTTAGCTCATGTCACGGATCTAAATAAAAATACGTCAGTTTTGAATGATATTTCTATTGTTAATAAATTCCCTGACGTATTCCCTGAAGAACTTCCTGGCCTACCCCCAGAGCGTGAAATTGAATTTTGTATCGACCTTGAACCCGGTACAAAACCCATTTCCAAAGCCCCATATCGAATGGCTCCTATTGAACTTCAGGAGTTAAAGATCCAACTGCAGGAATTGTTAGACATTGGCTTTATTCGTCCTAGTACTTCTCCTTGGGGTGCTCTTGTTCTATTCGTGAAGAAGAAAGATGAAAGTATGCGATTTTGTATTGATTATCGGGAGTTGAATCATGTCACCATCAAAAACAGGTACCCATTGCCACGTATTGATGACCTGTTTGACCAGTTGCAAGGAGCACAATTCTTTTCAAAGATCGATCTTCGTTCTGGATATCATCAGCTGAAGGTTAGAACTGAGGATATTCCAAAGACGGCTTTTAGAACTCGGTACGGGCATTATGAATTCCTAGTCATGTCCTTTGGATTGACTAATGCTCCTGCTGCCTTCATGGATATGATGAACCGGGTATTCAAGGAATATTTGGATCACTTTGTGGTCGTCTTTATTGATGACATCCTTATTTATTCCAACAGTCGTGAAGATCATGAGCAACACTTGAGGCTGGTACTCCAAAAGCTTCGTGAATACAAGCTTTATGCCAAGTTGAAGAAATGCGAGTTCTGGCTGGAGGAGGTAGCATTCCTTGGGCACGTAGTATCAAGTCGTGGAATATCGGTTGACCCGGCAAAGATTGAAGCTATTCAAAGCTGGGAGCAACCTAAATCAGTGACCGAAGTACGTAGCTTTCTTGGTTTAGCTGGTTATTATCGGAGATTCGTGGAAGGATTTTCTCGAATCGCTACTCCATTAACTCAGCTCACTTGGAAAGATACAAAGTTTGGTTGGAGCAAAGAATGTGAGAAGAGTTTTCAAGAACTCAAGAGGAGACTCATTTTAGCACCTGTTCTAACAATACCATCTGGCTCAGAGGGATTTGTCATCTACAGTGATGCTTCGAGCAAAGGGTTGGGATGCGTTCTCATGCAACATGGAAAAGTCATAGCCTATGCATCAAGATAACTCAAGGAATATGAGAGGAATTATCCTACTCATGATCTAGAGTTGGCAGCTGTTGTCTTTGCACTTAAAATTTGGAGGCATTACTTGTATGGGGAGAAGGTGGAGATCTTTACGGATCATAAAAGCCTTAAATATTTGTTCACTCAAAAGGAACTCAACATGTGACAACGACGTTGGCTTGAACTGTTGAAAGATTATGATCATACCATTTAATACCATCCTGAAAAAGCGAACGTGGTAGCTGACGCATTGAGTAGAAGATCATATGCAAGTATGAGTGTGATATTGTCAACACAAAGGCCTATTTTGTGTGACTTGCAAAGGATGGAGATAGAGTTAAAGACTCCAGGGACCCATGTGATGATGGCGAATATACGAGTAGAACCAACTTTAATCGATAAAGTTAAAGCTGCTCAAGCTACAGACCTGGAGCTGATGCGTATGAGGAAGAAAGTGCAAGAAGGTGCTATGCCGGAAGCAAGAATCGATGAAGAAGGAATACTTCGAGTCAACTCCAGACTTTGTGTTCCTAACAACCCTAATTTAAAGTATGAAATCATGATGGAGGCGCACAACACACCGTTTGCAATCCATCCTGGAAGTACCAAAATGTATCATGATCTTCGTCATACATTTTGGTGGAGCAATATGAAGAGAGAGATAGCGTTGTTTATCTCAAGGTGTCTAACTTGTCAACGAGTCAAAGCGGAGTATCAAGTACCAAAAGGTCCATTGCAACCACTTAAAATTCTAGAATGGAAGTGGGAGCACATTACCATGGATTTCGTTACCGGTCTTCCTAGGGTTTCTCAAGGTATTGATGCGATTTGGGTCATTGTTGATAGATTGACCAAGTCTGACCGATACGAGAAACTTATACACTTGAACGTCTTGCTCGTATGTACATAAACGAGATTGTAAGACTGCATGGTATGCCAGTATCCATAGTTTCTGACCGAGACCCAAGATTCACTTCACGATTTTGGGTTAGTTTACAAAAAGCTATGGGCACGGAGTTACGATTTAGTTCAGCATATCATGCTCAGACGGACGGACAATCAGAGAGGACTATTCAAACTCTTGAAGATCTATTAAGACTCTGTGTCTTTGACTTCAAGGGAAGTTGGGACAAGTTCTTACCATTGGTGGAGTTTTCCTACAACAACAGTTATCAAGCAAGTATTGGCATGGCTCCATTCGAAGCATTGTATGGAAGAAAATATCGTTCTCCAGTATGCTGGGATGAGGTGGGTGAAGCAACGTTGTTGGGACCGGAGTTGGTACGTATGACTACAGAAAAGATTCAAACGATCCGACAACGTATAAAAATCTCACAAGATTGACAAAAGAGTTATGCTGATCTTCATCGAAAGGACATGGAATTTGATGTAGGAGATCATGTGTTCTTACGTGTTGCTCCATGGAAAGGAGTTATGAGATTTGGAAAGAGAGGAAAGCTCAATCCTCGATTCATCGGTCCATTTTTAATCCTCGATCGAGTAGGAACTGTGACTTATAGACTCGCTTTACCGCCAAGTATGTCTCGTGTTCATAACGTTTTTCACATATCCATGTTACGCAAATATGTGGAAGACCCGAACCACATTATTGAGTTAGAACCGGACGAAATAGCGGAGGATTTGACGTATGAAGAAGTTCCTGTTCAAATCTTGGATAAGAAGGATCATATTCTACGCTCCAAGGTTATACCTCAAGTCAAAGTTTTGTGGAGAAACCACGATGTAGAGGAAATAAATTGAGAGTTAGAATCTGAAATGAAATCAAGGTATCCTTACCTCTTCGACATACCAGGTACGTACCCTAATTTCGAGGGCAAAATTTCATAAGAAGAGGAAGTTGTAAGACCCCAACTTTTATAAATAAAGATGAATTTTCTATAAATATCATTTTTAAATATTATGGAGTTAATTTAATATAATGTTATAGTTGTGGGTAATATTTATAAATTTCACAAAGTATGCAAGTTGTTATATAATATTCGATTGGTCGGAGAATATTTGTTTTAACAGGGAATATTCGTACAACGGCACAATTATTGGTGGTCCCCACAACGGAATTATTGTCGAATTGAGAAAATGACAAAAATATTTTATTAAAAATAACGACGGAAGTTTTACCATTGTTACTGTTGAACTACTCGGTAGTAAAAGTACAGTAATACGTGTGGTTGCATAGTAGCACACGGTATTGATTATTAATGCTTATGTGAGAAGTCACTCAGTTTGATTCAATTATTGTCAGTTAATAATATGAATTATTTAGCGATAATGACGTTTTGTTTTATTCGTATTATTAACGTAATAAAACAGAAACATCTTTTTATATAAAACAGAATACTTTATTAAAGTTATTCTATAAATAGAATATATTATATTTTATTTAAAAGATTTTTCTTTAAATATGGACTGTCAGATTAAAGTAATCAATCTGGACCGTTCATGGATTAGTTACTATGCATTCTATTTTTCTATAAATAGCAGTTCATTCCTTCATTATTTCTTACGAATTCACTGAACTCTAGAGAGAGAAACTATAGAGAGAGAGAAGAAGAGTATTCTGCTACTTAACTACTTCCTTATTTCAGCTCTTCTTTAAAACGGTAAGGGGTGTTATTCTTTCTTATTCATGAAGAGAACTGTTGTTATTCTATTTATTATTATTCTGTTGGAAAAACCTGTATACGCGGTCTACCCTATACTTGGTGGCATTCTTCTATTATTCTGTTGGAACATCCTATCTGTGTGTTTTACACCGGACCTGGTTCCGTTTTTATTATTATCCTGTTTGCACATCCTGTCTATGTGTTTTACACCGGACCTGGTTCCGTATTGTTATTATTCTGTTGGAACATCCTGTCTGTGTGTTTTACATCGGACCTGGTTCCATTATTTATTATTCTGTCGGAATATCCTGTCTGTGCGTTTACGCCGAACTTGGTTCCATTATTTATTATTCTGTCGGAATATCCTGTCTGTGCGTTTACGCCGGACCTGGTTCTATTATTTATTATTCTGTTGGAATAACCTGTCTGTGCAGTCTATCGCATGCATGGTGATTTCTTTTGTTATTCCATTCTTTATTATACTCAGTTGGTTAAGTTTTGACTTCTATACTCCATGAAATTTGTGGAATATCCTTGATAATTGCGGTTCATCCAGTATCTTTTTATGAAAATATTCTTCTAAGCATTCTTGAATTTTACTCCATAAAGCAGTATCATGTTGACAATTTGGACGTTGTTAATTCTTGGATAAATTAATTCTTGAACTTGTTTTATTGAATTCTTATATCATTGTCATCATCCTTATGTTTATAAAATGTTAAAAGTCATCTGTGGTCTGTAGTGCATAGATGGACTTGGTATGATTATGACCAGGGATTATTCGGTATAAACATGACCGTAATGTTACAAATGATGTGGTAAAAGCCTCATTGGCCCGTAGTGCATTGATGGACAGTTATTGGCATAATCATGACCATTAATGAATACACGAATATCCTTGGCCGTAGTGCAGGGGTGATTCGATGATGTGGATTATTTTATTAAGCTGAGTCTCAGCGATAGCAGTGTTGAAAAACCTTTTAAATCATTAAAGATAGTAGAGTTTATTTTCTACTTGACTCTTTTAATGGATTACTTGTTCCGCTGCAGTTAAACTTGATGTCTATTACATTTTATCAGTTTAACATTGTTGAAGGCTAATGATAATTTATTCTGCATTATCTTAGTCATAATATTTCTTACTAGGCTAGTTGAGCTCACCCTTTCTTTCACTGTTCTCTTCAAGAAATGAGAACGTAGCTGGGGCAAGTCGGGGAACGGAGTGATGGTTCGAATGATAGTATTAGTTAGTAGTCCTCACTATTCTATGTAATAGTGTGTTAATAAATGTAATGAGGACTCCTTTTGAGTATGAATACTCTCTAGAAGATAATATTTGTATTCAAACTCACAGTTTATGTTTTGTCATCTTGTACACGACAGTTGTATTTGTATTCTGTACTTCGTATCTGACGACCCAAGATGGGTGATGTATACCTAATTTTGGGGGCATCACATTTTCTAACTCTTTTGGATGTAGTACTTTGGTGATACCATGTCTACTCAATTGTACATTGTTATTGTTCAATCTTATCTTATTGTGTTGAACTTTCGAATAACAAATAAACCTTTATTGGTTGGACTAATCCATAATTGATGAGGGTTCTAAAATTCTAGAACCACTGATAAGCTAGTTCCAAACTAAACTTTCTTTAGTGCGAAAAATCCTAAAGTCAAACTGAGATGAGCAACCCTAACATAGGGGATTATGTACGCATTAGCGTTTAGATGTTTGTGCACAATACATGGTACGAAGGGCTGATCCCCCTAAGTACGAAAGAAAAAGTCTGTATAGTGTAATGACTGTTAAAGGTTGAAGTAGAAATACTTAACAACCTCAGGACATAGTTCATGGTCTTAAAGACCCTCAGATATAAACCTCAAACTTGTTTACTAGTTTTGTCTCGAAGAACAAGTTATTATTTAATCAGTATTCATTGCTTACTCTTATGTTACTGCTATTATCACTCTTTATATTAGTGAGCAATTGTTTGTTCACTCTTGCAATTAATACTGCAGCTAAAGTTAAGAAATTTGATGAGCTGTCTTCTAGCAAAGGAAAGGGCAAGATGTCCAAGTGATGAAGAGTTATTTGAATTTACTTAACTTAAATTATGTCATAAGACTTTTGTTATTATGTGATGTATTTTGTAGACTTATGTAATAATTAAAGGCTAGATTACCTAGGAATGTTTTAAGTTGATGTAACCCTTTAATGGGGAAGATATTTATTTAAGTTATTTAAGTTATGTCTTTATCCTTGTTTATGGGTAGTTAGATGTAAATATTTTGGAAAGTGAGCACCAAATTCTGTGGGAATGAAGTGCCCAGATTTGGGGGTGTCACAAAACCATTTGTGTTTGGTGCGGTGTGGTTTTGAACTGTGCGGTTTGGTTTTATTTAGTGCGGTTTCGATTCCAAAACTAATTGAAATAACAAACCCGTAAAATAGTTAGCAAAATCATTCACGCAAACGTATTAAGCAGTGAACACAATCATGTAGCTAATTTAGTAAAATAGATTCAGGCATCAACAATTATATGATTAATTAATACTATATTATCACATTTGATTTAGGAAATACCAAGCCACTCTTGATTTGCAAGCATAATTGATACTATTTATTCTTCATTCAACGCTGCAATATATTTCTTCTAAAATAAAATGAGGAGAATATTTTATAGTAGAGAAATTATATATACTTGTAGCAAATTTGAGAAAACATGATGATTATTTGGTGCAGTTTCGGTTTTATGCGTGCGGTTTTGACTAGTAACCAAACTGAAACCGTAAATTTGGTTTTTTAACCCAATAATTCTATAGCGACATTGGTTTAGGGACAAGATTTACGACCGACTGATGTGGTTGTGCCACATAGAAGAGAAAAAAAAAGCTTACTCATCACCTAGAATAAACCTTCTCTCTTTAATAAACACTGAATAAACACTCTCTCTCACACACCGGAACAAACCTCCTCTCTCTCTCTCGTAATACCCTGCTTCACTGCCGCTGGAGCAAGCTTCCTCCTAGAACAAGTGAGATCTAAAATCAGCAGCTTTCAAGGTATCATTTTCCAATTTCGTATCCTCCTCCTTCTCCTACCGTATACGCCTAAATTCCCAAAACCCTAAAATTTGTTCATGAATATGACCTTGTCTAAATTAAGTTGTATATTGTAAGCTTGTTGCTGGCCTGCTGTGGTGATGCCCCTCTGGTCTTGGATAAATTTTTTGGCTAGAATCATACATAAACATCTATGGTATTCTAGGATTTAAGTTGTGCACTTGTGGTGTTTGATAAATTGTCTCAAAGATGTTCAAGTGTTTTAAAACTAATTATTACTCAATATTTGGAATTAGGTGACATTTATATATATACTATAATGTAAACCAAGTGGATCGGATGAATCAAAATGAGCTTAAAAGTAAAACATCGAATGCTTAAGAAAACACACAACAAACTTAAAAGATTAATGCTAACAATACTAAATTATTAATAGTGACATTTAAACACATATGAGTTCTAAACTTCTGATTGATTGATACCTCTAATTTTTTAGAGAGAAAAATAAGTGCTTGTTGCTGCCTGAGTGTCATATTGTCAGAATGAGAGTTCATTTCCTCAATTCCACTAAACATCAAAGAGGAGAAGTTATATTGTTAATATTTATTAAGATTATTATTAATATCTACTTATTGATAAGTTAGATTACTTGTATTATTATTATGAGAAAGTACCAAACAGTTCAAAATTCGGATATTATAATATACAGATGACAACTTAAAAAACACAGAATAAGTTCGAGAAAAGATTAATGCTGCCAATTATAAACCTGATTAGGTAATTAAACATAGGCATCTGGGTTTTAGAGGGACTGGGGAAGTGAACTCTTTTGTAACACTAAAAAAATATTCCATTAGATGAATTGGGAGGAAGAGGTGAGAGTGTGGCATTTATAGCTTAAAAATCAGGGGATGGATATTTGTATGTATCTAATTTAACTGATTCCAATTAGTCATGCCCAGCCTTGTTGCATTTCTTGTCCAGTATGTTTGTCATTAATCATAACAAGCCTACTGTTTACATTCCAAAGGGGAATCAAATTCCAAATAAAAGCTTTTTGGCATAATTCTTCATTTGTTCTCATTTCAAATAGAAGCTTGTGTATTTCATAGTGATCTTCATTTCTTCCTTACTGCACCATCTTGGCTAGATGTAGTTTGTAATTTCAGTCTCATACTTCTGAAACAGCTTAGAGATTTTTGTTTATCTATTATTTTTGTAGAAGGACAACATGGCATCAGGAAGCATGATAGAGAGCAATGAATTTGATTTAAGGATTCAAAGCAAGTAATGTCATTGTGGACAATTTGTGATTTGTAAAATTATCCGCTCCAATAAGAATGGTAATGAAGGTCAAATCTACTATACATGCCCGAATGGAAAATGCGATTTCTTGGGATGGTGCAAAGCCATAAATGAAAAAAAATAATCAGCAACTATTGAAACGCAACTGCCAAATAATTTCATTATGCATTGAAATGAGACAAGAAATGAGATTATTGAAGAAATTAGTTTTTCTAATACTTATTCTCTATTTGTTTGTTATTATGAAAAACTAGTTGTCTTTTGTTGGAAGTTGTAATGGAGGTGAAGTTGTGAAAGAAATTGTAATTGGTTAAATCTAATGCAGTTTAACATCACATATTTATCTCTTATGCACGACTATATATTGGTTAAGCAAGTGTGTGGTTTTGTTCTCATGGTATTCATCAAGACCATTTGTTCTCATTAAGCTTGGCTTTTTTATAAGCAATTATATGGCATTTTGAAAGAACTAAATCCTATGTTTACTTATTTGACATTTCCTGTTTCTTAACTGACCATAATCTACCTTAATTTCAAAACCTTGTTGTCTTTTACATAAAAGACCATAATCTGCTTAAACAAAAGGAACTAGCTTGAACAAAAATGATTTCCCAAAGATGTGTACTCTTAGTTTCTTACAGTAAACATATTGTATACAAGACGGAACATTAACACTTGGTGTACAGACTAGAAGGAACTTTAGCTCAAACTTGTATAAGAATTGTATGAATAAATTACAAGCATAAGCAACATCAAACAGCATGCCCTAAATCCAACCTACAAGAGGCAACCATTGGAATAGTATATTAGCATCCTATTGAGCTGAGCTGAAACAAAAATGTTGACAAAACTATTTGGTTACAAACTTCAGCGGTGGTGCAGTTCAAGCGGTTCTGTAATAGAACTTGTATTTGGTCTACTCCAAAGTCCCGTTCTTTAATTATGGCAGGCTTCTTCCCAGTCTCTACCTTTTTTGGTTTTAGTTGGTGCGCACCAGTGTTGGTTGAGTTGTGGTTGTTGCTCCTACCTATTGGAATATCATGATTATGTTTGCCTTCATATGAAGTTATGACAGCTTTAGGGTCTTTTGAAGCCCTCTCAACATGTTTCCTGACATTGCATCCTGTGTACGTGCATTTGTAATAACTCCTGCAAATAGAAGTCAAGTGCATCAGAGATGAGCCTTGTGCAAAGTAAACAAGACTCATACCTCTTTTTATTACCTTGGTAATAAACAAGGTTTCTTATATCATATAGGCCCATACCAATATAGTTGTTCATTTTCACATATCACATTCTCAAATTATATGGATTTAATAGTCATGGAAAATGCTATGCCAACAGCCATAGAAAACATAATACAGCTTGTGACTATGATTGTATCACGTTGTGATTCAAGTAAATATTGAATTTTAGAGTTGTCAGTATGTGTCATACATAGAAGAGAAACTATATGTTAGGAATAAGCATGTGAATGATATTCCTATTTATGTATGATTTGATTATGATATAAATGAATGAATATGCAAGTATGCTTGCATTAAGAAAAGTTGTAAAGTCCTTTAATAGATAATAGGAACATATGTACAAAGACTTAGAATGAATTGATCAAATATGTTAGGTTGATCCTACATAAGTAAAATAGTTTTGTAAAGTCCTTAAAAAGAAATGATGTACAAGGACTATAAATATAGAAAGATCAAGCTTGTTAGGTTGATCTTATAATGTAATAGATAGGCTTGTCTGATCATCGAGCATTGCACCAGAAATCGTAGTCTGCCAGGAGAGTCAAGGAAAACTCGAGAACTATCAAGGCAGAATCGTAGTTTGCAAGATAGTAGATCTCGGAGTTCGTAGACTACCAGGAGAGACGAGAAAGGATCGTAGTGTGTCGAGATGAACTTCCTCGGAGACATAGTCTGCTAAGGAAGTCATGTTCAGAATCATAGAGACAACCTGTCTACGAGCCGACCGAGCATCTGCCGAAGCCAAGTCAGGAATCGTAGACCACACTCGGAGTCGTAGAGTCTACTTATCACATCAGAGGCAGAGATCGTAGTCGAGCCAGATCAGATGAAGACAATAAGCTTGAGGAAAGAAATTATAGAGTGTCAAGTTCTGATCTTGGAGTCGTAGTGTCTGAAGAACCAAAGTTGAATCGTAGAGTGCAGAACTAAGGCATCAACAGAGGTGCTCACAACTCTAAAGGAGAATCGTAGAGCAAACACGATTCTAAACACACGAGCACTCCCAGAATATCCAAAGTATAAAGTCTCTGGTATGAGCTGCAAAGGTACATTCCACCTGAAGGAAACCAGAGAGCACTCAACGAATGGCTTGCAAGCTAACAGAAGATCTAATCACCAATCTAATCAACATCCATATTAAGTTGTGAAGCCATTCAATATGAAGTCTTCCACAAGTTGATCAGAAAAAGACTTCGGTAAAAGTAACTGACTAAGGAAAGTCAGCAAGTGCAGTAGCTGTCAAGAGAACAGAAAACAACGATCTTGGGATTAACCAGGATCGTAGTGTTTGCCAAATAAAGCAGAAACTGATGAAGTGTGCACAGAGATACTGGTCAGCTGATGAAGAACAAGGCTAAAGTGATTAAGCATTGGGTCAGTCCATTGATGATAAGTGAACGGGAGATCACAAGGAGAAAGCGAGCTAGGCATGCCACAAATCTAAAGTGTCTTGCTATTCAGAAGAGGCCAGAACAAGGAGTCAAGCTATCAGTTCCTAAGATTAGTCGAAGCAAACAGAAGTGTTGAAGCACTGCACAAAAGAAGGAAGAAGTAGTGTTGTCTCAACCCTTCAATGAGCAACATTCAACAAGACACACTACGATCAGGCCCAAGAACATCTGCATCAAAATCGTAGAGTTCGGTCATCTAAAGATTAAAGCATTGACAATGGTTCGATCTGAAGATTGATATTCGAACATTGCTAGTTGAGAGCATTGATGCAAAAGGACAACTCCTGATGCTCTAATCGAGAAATCAGAAAGGAGAAATAAAGTTGACTACCTGCCCGTGACATCAAAGTGACATCTTAGACGGGGTAGGTGAAACAGTAGACTGCAGTGTCAGAAAGATGAAAAAGGGGATGTCATGTCACATCTGTAGTCTACACCAAATAACTCGAGATCTGCGAAGCAATTCAAAAAGCTTTCAATGGCTATATCCCAACAGGAAGATTGGGAAGGAGTATATATCAGTCAGAGCTTCAAAGATCAAGAGTTGCCGATATTGCTGAAGTTGCAGAATCGTTGAGTTGTTGGAATGCTATATTGTTGACTCTACGAGTTCCACCTGAGCTGAACAGAACAAGTTTCAGTGACAGTGAGACTACGAAGGTGGAAGTGAAGTAGATTTGAAGAAGGACTTGAACAGATTAAAGCTTCACTCAACAAGGATGAGAATGCCACTGAAGATGGCAGCTAAGCTGAGTGTCGAGAAGGCCAAGAAGATAGCATTCAGAAGAGTGGCAGAGCACAAAGAAGATCCAGAAAGCCACTCTACGAATCACCATGAACCAAAAGCTAAAACAGAACAGATGCAGAACCATGTCTACAAACCATTCGAGAAGGGTTCAGGGAATGCTAAGTGCCAGACGAAGTTTACTAAAAGCTCAAACACTTAGCAAACCCAAATGGTGATGGTGCACAGCTGACATCAGATGAGATGAGCTGAAGAGAATGAAAATCAACTGCACCAAAGAAGATGTGGTCCAGACTCTACACAGAATGCAAAGAGGACCACGCCAAGCTGCTAAGTACAGAAGACGTTCAAGCTTAAAGACATCTTAGCAACAAGTCACAAATAACAACAACACCAACAACAAGTAGCCAGGGCCTGAGGGGTCCTTGTCCAGAGGGACTAAATGAAGTTCCAAGCCTGCTGGGCTTGAAGAGTTCCTAGGAAACTAGAGGAGTTCCAAGCCTACTAGGCTTAAAGAGTTCTTAGTGAACTGAAGTTCCAAGGCTGCTGGCCTCGAAGGAATCTTAGTGATTCAGGGTGCTGCCCTTCCTTAGTAGAAATCCTACTAGTTAAAAGCAGAAGAGTGGATTAGGACCTTGAGTCTCTGAATCACTTAAAATCTCTTGTGTCATTATGTACCTAACTGCTATAAATGTTATGTATGTATTAACTGCTTACAACTAAACTAACTCTACGAACAATGTAGGTATAATCATGATTATACTAATGAAGGGGATCTTTTACTTATTTCGCTGTGCTTGAAAAGATTCTTATGTTTGTCATATGCTAAGTCATTAACAATACAAAAAAATGAGAAAAATATTTGAAATTAAAAAGGATCTATTCAACCCCTCCTTCTAGATCTATTGTGTGCCTACTGGGAACTAACAATTGGTATCAAATCAGGTTCTCATGCTATATTCAAAAGCTAATCGCTTTGAGTCTGATCCTAGGCACAAACATTGTTCTAAACTTAGTTTAGTAGTAAGTCACTTGTAAATGTAGATGAGCTCACACGTTGGAAATATTGTGCACAGGTAAATGTGTATATACACCTGAAGCTGCTTAGTGTGTCCATGTTATTAAATGCCATGACAACAAGACCAATCCTTGGCCACAGTCAATCTTATAGTCTGAAGACCAGACAAGGGGTCAACAGCAAAGAGTCAAGCTTTCTCCAATCTAAAAGATGAAAAGGTCGTATATGCTAAGAAGTACTTATCCAGAGAAGAAAGAAGAATTTCTCAAATCTGTATTTGGCCAACCAGCAGCTGGATGTGAACCTTGAGGTCTCAAGGTTGTCAAAGAACTAAAGATGCCAAGATTCTCTTAGCTTACATCTTCAAGACTATAGTTGATTGATTGAAGGACAATTGGAGCAACAAACTGTCAGGAGTGAATGCAAAATTATGCACATCAATGCCTAATCTCATAATATCAAGATAAATAACTGTCAAGAAACTGACAGTGGAAAGGTACGGTTCCTCATAAAAATAAATGTGTACATCATGTTGCATCACCTTATGCACTATAACAGTATTATGTCAAGACACCATACTCTACCTAAAAAGGAGAACAGAGAAAGTACACTAAGGTTGGAAAATCTAATGTCAATAAACTTTATCTCCATCCAAGTTTTAGGTTGAAGATTACATCTTGAAAGAAGTATGAAATAGTTCATAAGCATATTAGGATTTAATTTATCCTAAGTGGAGTATTTTTTGTTGATGGGTGAGTATGTATGTACAAACCTATGTTCTAAGTTTTTGATAATACATAGAGTATGATCGGTTCTATAAGAGTATCTTGAAGATTTGTAGAAACTGATCACCTCCATGAATCAACCAGATACAAATAAGTGATAAAGTTGATTCTTACTCTGTGAACATTTAAACTTTGTGAACATAACCAAGCAAGTGTTGAAACCAAAAAAGAAAAAGAGTGTTTTATTAAAATGCTTAATCTTACACACACTCATCATCATGCATCTCAAAATGTAACATCTAAATTGGAGTTATGCATGAATATGATTGTTGGTGAACAATATGATGATAATTCAAATATATGAGGAATAGGGATTGTGAAAACTAACCTGGCAGGACTCATTTAACCATGGGTACCAAAAATAGAAATTTATCTAACCTGTAGGTACATGGTCTATCTGATCACACTAAGGAATGCTGAAGCAGATGACCTTAGTCAATAAGATTCAACAAACACAAGGCTTAAGACATTTCAGAAATGTTTCTGACAAAATCCTTATTTGTCAAAGCCTGTCCTTGAGGACTTACTGAGCTAACATGAGTGAAGCTCACATGGTTGCTGATCTCCATATGGAAGCAGACCATTTAACCTAAGATAAAAAGGGTCTTATATGCTCAATCTTCCGAAGCATATCATCTGAGAAGAACCTTCATGGAACTCATCATAGAAGCAAAACTCCGCAAGCACAAATTGTCAAAGAAGACTACGTTTGTAGTTCTGACAAATGATCGCAGAGTGATTAGTCCTGAAGATATCCATTTCTATGATATAAGAAGATTTAATTGATAATGATGACTTCAGTCAGAAAGAGATATGCAAGGCTGCCTTCTGATGCACATGAAGAAGAAGAACTCACACCTCTCTGAGAAGACAGTATCAACCATGGGAGAGCAGTGATCTGTTAAGGAACAGCAGCACTGAAAGTATCAGAAATACACTATGAACCAATATACCAGTTACAAAGTCCCAAAACTTTGTGGCTGATGAACCAAATGAAGATCCATAGTCAGTAGGAACGTCTCAAAATGTACTACTGATAACATTGTTAACCACCCAACTCAAAATCGTGGAGCGCCTACGATCAAACATCTGATCGTAGTGTAAGAGCAGGAGGACAACACGATTACAGCCAAATGTCTAAAGTTGGTAGAGGAACTCCCAAATAGAAAAGGTCAAATGAGAGATCAGTGCAAATCACTTCTAAAGTTTTTCTTCTGGAAAGCGCCTTAGGGACAAACCTAACCCTTAGTTCACTCTAAGAGGTTGGCCCTTCCTGAGCTACCTTAACCCAAAAGGAATCCTTAATCAAGTTCATCTCAAGGACCAGGTCAGACAACGATCGTAGAGTAGATTCTGAAGTGAACTCGATGATTGTAGTACAACCTCAACGATCGTAGAATAGACTCGACAATCGGTAGTCTTCCCAAAGGATATACTAGCTCATGAAGAGCTCGGAAGAATTAGACACTTGCCCAACTATCAGATCATGTGGAGATAAGTTCGAATACAGTGTGAAAAGAAGCTCAGCAAACTCACCTCAGAATTCCAGTGCTCAAACTATCTCGGTGTACATCAGTGGTTAAGCCATGCAACTTCAAGATGAAGATTAGTGTCAAATCATCTACTGAAGCATCTCTCAGAAGACGATCGTTGAATCGACAAAGAAAATCGTAGAGTCCGTAGCTACCTCACCAAGCTACTCTACGTACTGAAAAGGTCAACGGTCAATCCAAGTTAGTAATGCCTATTTTCTTAAAAGGAACATCAAACTGAAAAGTTTATGAGGAGTTACAGTTTTTTACTGGGCATCGTGCAACCAATGACTGGTTGACACATCATAACTTATGCAGATTCAGAAGGAACTATCAAAAAGATAAATTCAAAATCTCTAAATAGTTATGAGAAGCTATCAAACCTCTCTCCCTCTCTTTTTTAAACCCTAAAATCCTCTTCACAGCTTGAATCCATTAAACCTCTAGATTCGCCCAAATCGCATTTAACTATCTCTCATAGGAAGTCTGAAACTAAATACACATTTGTTTTGAACCCTCAAAATGGAAGAATGGCGCGTTATAATCAGAATTCAACTCGGCTTCAAGAAGTTGAGAGATTAGAAAAGAAGTTCAAGGATATACTTGAGATTGTAAAGGATGATGGATTCTTTGAATGCTTGGAAACCAACACTTTAGTCTATACGGAGCTGGTGAAGTAATTCTACTCCAATACATCGATAGATTCTAGGCTTCTGTCCACAAAGGTCAAAGGAGCAAGCCTGAAGATAAGGGCATCAAACATCAACCAATGTCTAGGGTTTCCCGACCAAGGTCTGATTAACCTCGAGGAAATTGACATTGAAGAAGGAAAGTGGTTAATGCATTACAAGAGGAACGTAAATCTGAAAGATATAAAGAAGAAGGAGTTTCCTGAAGAGTTTGAATTTCTGGCTGAGATTACAGGAAAATACATCATGTGCAAGGACACTACACATGATATTGTCAGTGATCTGCAATTGAGAATTATGACTGCAATCGTCATGAAGTAGCAGATGAACTTTAGAGCCTTTCTAATTGATTGGTGAACCAAATGGTTGGAAAAGGCTGAGATGAAGAAGTCTATAGATAAACCACTCACAAAAGTTTTTCATGGAAGACTCTTGAGCATTGTACTAAAGAAGAAGTTGAAAAAAAAGATAAGGGATGATGAGGGAGAATCACTGAATGTCCACAAAGTGATGTCCCCACAACTGTTTGAAAACTAGAAGAAAAATCCTAAGGAAAATAAGAGGCTAATAACTTCTGGCAACAGCAGCAAGGTCTCGGTGAAGAAAAGAAAGGAACAAGAGGTAGAAAGCAAGCCATCTCATTCTGATGACTCTGTATCTGCAGCAGCCACACCAACAAAGAAGAAGTCTAAGAGTGTGAAGAATGCAGAGGCTATACCAATCAGTCTCTCCACTGACAAAAAGAGATATGGAGTAGAAATAGAAGAACCATCAACTACAAAAACCCCAAAGAGAAGGAGTAACAGATTACTCCAAGGGCCATCCAAAGAGAAAGCAAAGGTGATGAAGAAATCAGCCCCAGTTCCCCAAAGAAGCCTATCTACTCAAGAAGAAAGAGAAAATGTAGAGTCAGAATCTGAGAAGGGATCTGAAAGCTTCAAAGATAAACCCTCAAAGAGCAAGTCCAGTAGTGAAGAAGAAGCTGAATCTATGAAAGAAATAGCTAAATCTGGTGGTGAAGAAAAATGTGCAAGTCCTATGGCTAACACTCACAGCAGCAATTGTGTTGCTAAAGAAAGTTTGAGAGCTGAAACAACTGCAACTCCTACTGCTAAAACTCCAACAAATTCAGATGATGAATCAAAAGATGTTGAGTCCAAAAAAGAAAGACATGTCCCTATTGTTGCTGAACAACAAGCAAGTTTATCTGTTGATACAGAGGCTTCAGATTCTGAAGAAGAAGAAGAGTCTGAAACTCCTATTGCTGAACCTCCAAGGAGAAGAAAAAGTAACTGACTGCTTGTCAAAATTCTTCTAAAGAAGAAAGGAGACTCTTCTACTGCAATCATCAAATTGAGTGGTGATAAGTCTGAATCCAAGGGAGAAGATGTTGAAGAAGGTACTAGTGATGAGAATCAGCATGAAGGATTCACTAATGAATCAGATAAAAGAAGTCAGCATGAATTAAGCTCAGAAGGTGAAGAGATGGAAAAAGATTCTAGTTCTACAAATCAAGAAGCAGAGGAATCAGCAGACTATCTTGTTCTCTCTCCAACGAGAGTTCGCAATAGAATAGTGGTGGAAGTCCTTGATGAACCACAAGATGCACCACCAGAAAGTTGGATAAGCTATGGAAATGAACAACTCAAAGTTGTAAGGATGACTACAAATGAGGTGTTCAACAACTAGAACAACATAGAGTTAGACTACACAATAATACTGTACAATTCTGATGATCTTCTGATGAGATGGTTCCACCCATGGATACCCTGGTTAAAGGCATATACTGAAAAAGATAGGAGTTACTTCAGTTGGTGTTACTCACAGTTTCCTAACCTGGAGCTGGTGTCACAAAATTTTCCAAGGGCAAAAAAGTTTGCAACCAAGATGATCAAAGACCAGTCTCACTTCAAAGTCTACCGACATGCTGGTAACCACTATATTCCCTACGATTGTAGAGTGGGTTCTGATGGCAGAAGGATTATGCCCAAGTGGATGATCGTAGAGTTCCTTCACTCTACTACTAAAGATGATCAAGTTCAGAATGGGAAGCTTCCTTCTATCCAAGCTCAATTATCTGATATTCCTTCATCCTCCAACAGTGATTGGTACTCAATAATTTATCAGATTCTCACTGCTTTCGAAAAATTGTTCAAGAATGAAAATCGTGGAGCCCAATCTGGTGTTCAACAAGAGCCTGCCCAATCACATGACCAAACTTCTACGGAGAAGGGGTTATTGAAGAACTCTGATGAGTTGGTTGAGAAGATATCTATCATCACTGAAGAGGCAAAGACGTTGTCAGAAAAATGAGAAAAAGTGTTTCAAAATAGACTTCAAGCCTCTATGTCTGATATATCTCTCAAGATCGAAGAAAGAGATCAAATCTATCAGAAGGCTATAAATGAACAGATGGCAGAAGCTCTACGAGCACAGAAGGCTAATGAAGAGCAAATCCAAGCCCTCTATAACAAGATTGACAATCTGAATCAGTCTTTCTCTCTACAACTTGAGTTGAGCCAACAAGAACTCAAGATTGAGGTTGGGAACTGATCTTATCTCATGGAGCAACTTATGTCAAACATGGAGCAGCTTTACCAAGTGATTAATAACAAAAAGGGGGAGAAAAAGACGCATGGGAAGAGGCACTCAAGGAGGAGTAAGGCGAAAAGAATGAAGGAAGAAAAGAAGGAGAAGAAGAAGACAACAACAGCAAAAGCAGAGTCAGAATCTGAGGGGGAGCAGAGAAAAAAAATGAAGTCACCATCCGAGGGGGAGCAGGAGCAAAAAGACAAGCAGATAAGTAGCTGATCAACAGACATTCTGGAGACACACATGAGGCCAAAAAGGTAAATCTCTAACCAGTTAGGTATGTTCTGGATCCAGGATGTAAAGTGTCATAGTTTATGTAATTCCATATTATTATCAATAACATTCATAATTATCTGTTTTAGAAATACAGCTGCTCACTGTATATAAGATTCATTCATATCATGAATATGCACTAATTATTTTTGCCAAAATCAAATAGGGGGAGATTGTTAGGAATAAGCATGTGAATGATATTCCTATTTATGTATGATTTGATTATGATATAAATGAATGAATATAAAAGTATGCTTCCATTAAGAAAAGCTGTAAAGTCCTTTGATAGATAATAAGAACATATGTACAAGGACTTAGAATGAATTGATCAAATATGTTAGGTTGATCCTACATAAGCAAAACAACTTTGTAAAGTCCTTAAAAAGAAATGATGTACAAGGACTTTAAATATAGAAAGATCAAGCTTGTTAGGTTGATCTTATAATGTAATAGATAGGCTTGTCTGATCGTCGAGCACTGCACTAGAAATCGTAGTCTACCAGGAGAGTCAAGGAAAACTCGAGAACTATCAAGGAAGAATCGTAGTCTGTAAGATAGTAGATCTCGGAGTTCGTAGACTACCAGGAGAGACGAGGAAGGATCGTAGTGTGTCAAGATGAACTTCCTCGGAGCCATAGTCTGCTGAGGAAGTCATGTTCAGAATCATAGAGACAACCTGTCTACGAGCCGACCAAGCATCTACCGAAGCCAAGTTAGGAATCGTAGACCATACTCTGAATCATAGAGTCTACTTATCACATCAGAGGCTGAGATCATAGTCGATTCAGATCAGATGAAGACAACAAGCTTAAGAACAGAAATTGTAGAGTGTCAAGATCTGATCTCGGAGTCGTAGTGTCTACAGAACTAAAGTTGAATCGTAGAGTGCAGAACTAAGGCTTCAATAAAGGTGCTCACAATGCCAAGGCAGAATCGTAGAGTAAACACAATTCTCAAAAAATGAGCACTCCCAAAATATCCAAAGTACGAAGCCTTTGGTCTGAGCTGCAAAGGTACATTCCACCTGAAGGAAACCAGAGAGCACTCAACGAATGGCTTGCAAGCTAACAGAAGATCTAAGCACCAATCCAATCAACATCTATATTGAGTTATGAAGCCATTTAAGATGAAGTCTTCCACAAGTTAATCAGAAGAAGACTTCAGTAAAAGTAACTGAATAAGGAAAGTCAGCAAGTGCAGTAGCTGTCAAGAGAACGAAAGATAGCAATCTTGGGAGTAACCAGGATCGTAGTGTTTGCCAAACAAAGCAGGAACTGATGAAGTGTACACAGAGATACTGGTCAGCTGATAAAGAACAAGGCTAAAGTGACTAAGCATTGGGTCAGTCCATTGATGATAAGTAAACGGGAGATCACAAGGAAACAGGGAGCTGGGCATGCCACAAATCTAAAGTGTCTTGCTATTTAGAAGAGGCCAAAATAAGGAGTCAAGCTATCAGTTCCTGAGATCAGTCGAAGCAAATAGAAGTGTTGAAGCACTGCACAAAAGAAGGAAGAGATGTTCTACATTGAAGATCCAATGAACACTCTTCAGGATCGTAGTGTTGTCTTAACTCGTCAATGAGCAACATTCAACAAGACACACTACGATCAGGTCCAAGAACATCTACATCAGAATCGTAGAGTTCGGTCATCTAAAGATTAAAGCATTGGCAACGGTTCAATCTGAAGACAGAAAATTCGAACATTATTAGTTGAGAGCATCGATACAAAAGGACAACTTCTGATGCTCTAATCGAGAAATCAGAAAGGAGAAATAAAGTTGACTACCTTCCCAAGACATCAAAGCGACATCTCTGACGGGGTAGGTAAAACAGTAGACTGCAGTGTCAAAAAGGTGAAAAAGGGGATGTCATGTCACATCTACAGTCTACACCAAATAACTCGAGATTTGCAAAGTAATTCAAATAGCTTTCAACGGCTATATCCCAACAAGAAGATTGGGAAGGAGTATATATCAGCTAGAGATTCAAAGATCAAGAGTTACCGATATTGCTGAAGTTGCAGAATCATTGAGTTGTTGAAATGCTATATTGTTGACTCTACGAGTCCCACCAGAGCTGAACAGAACAAGTCTCAGTGACAGTGAGACTACGAAGGTGGAAGTGAAGCAGATTTGAAGAAAAATTTGAACAGACTAAAGCTTCACTCAACAAGAATAAGAATGTCACTGAAGATGGCAACTAAGCTGAGAGCCACGAAGGCCAAGAAAATAGCATTCAGAAGAGTGGCATAGCACAAAAAAAATCCAGAGAGTCACTCTACGAATCACCATGAACCAAAAGCTGAAACAGAACAGATGCAGAACCATGTCTGCAAACCATTCGAGAAGGGTTCAGGGAATGCTAAGTGCCAGACGAAGTCTACCAAAAGCTCAAACACTTTGTAAACCCAAATGGTGATGGTGCACAGCTGACATCGGATGAGATGAGCTGAACAGAATGAAGATTAGTTGCACCAGAGAAGATGTGGTCCAGACTCTATACAGAATGCAAAGAGGACCACGCCAAGCTGCTAAGTACAGAAGATGTTCAAGCTTAAAGACATCTTAGCAGCAAGGCACCAACAATAACAACACCAACAACAACAAGTAGCCAGGGCCTGAGGGGTCCTTGTCTGGAGGAACTAAATGAAGTTCCAAGCCTGCTGGGCTTGAAGAGTTCCTAGGGAACTAAAGGAGTTCCTAGGGAACTAGAGGAGTTCCAAGCCTGCTGGGCTTGAAGAGTTCTTAGTGAACTGAAGTTCCAAGGCTGCTGGCCTTGAAGGAATCTTAGTGATTCAGGGTGCTGCCCTTCCTTAGTGGAAATCCTGCTAGTTAAAAGCAGAAGAGTAGATTAGGAGCTTGCGTCTCTGAACCACTTAAAATCTCTTGTGTCTTTTACATTCAGTCATTTACTTACTGTCATTTACATTATGTACCTAACTGCTATAAATGTTATGTATGTATTAACTGCTTACAACTGAACTAACTCTACGAACAATGTATGTATGATCATGATTATATCAATGAAGGAGATCTTTTACTTATTTCGTTGTGCTTAAAAAGATTCTTATGTTTGTATTATGCTAAGTCATTAACAATACAAATAAACGAGAAAAATATTTAAAATTAAAAATGATCTATTCAACCCCCTTCTAGATCTATTGTGTGTCTACTGGGAAATAACACTATAATATATTGTTATATAAAAGACTGCATTATATGGCCAATATAATATATTTCCTCACTTAACTGGCATATCTCATCACCACAGCGGACACTCTAAAATCATTTTGAATCATGCTAATTGCTCCTATTGTTCGGATCACATCCTTCACCACTCCTACAATATGGATTATAGTAATCCTACAACAAGAAAAATAAAATGGTGGTTTTTAGTAACAAATAACATCCAATAAGACACCACAAAATGAAAGAGAAAGTAGTAAAATAAGACAATATACCTGAAAATGAATGGGGAAACCCCCTCCATAATAGACATCATGATTTGTGGCAAATGGAAAGTCATTAACATGTGATGATTGCAGATTTGCATTGGTGGAGAAGTCTCCAGCCTTAAATGTATAAAATAATGATCATTCATATAAATTAAAACCTTTAAGAATATGATTTATTCATATAAATTAGTGACAAACCTTTAAATTAAGATCTATTGCACCATGTCTCATGTAGTCTTCTGGACCATGTTCAACTTGATGTTCGACTTGATATGGGTTATTGAGTACGATTACAAAATAGTCATCTTGAAAACTCTACACAAAAAAAGCAGTAAAATAAGGCATACTTTTAATCTAAATAAATAAGTTTTTACATTTGAAAAAATTAAAGAAAAAGGTTTACCAAATTAGTGAAATTCATGTTATGTTCAATGGCCTTGTCTTTTCCTCTCTCTCTCTCTCTTTCTCATTCTTTTTCCCTTTCCTCACTCTTATGCTTCTAACAACCTTCTCAATCTTAGATTGAAACCTTTTAAAACGAGGTCGACCATTACGATGAACCAACAAAGGACTACGAATATTGTTGCTTTCTTTACAACCACTACCCACATAGTGCCTTGTCTGGAAGGAGTCGACTGATTAGTTCCACATGTTCCATCATCTTTTGATAGTACATTAACAAGTTTTTTAATCCAATGCATAAAAACTTTTGTCTTATCTTCATTATCTGTCGCCAAGTCTATCGCTTCATAAAAAGAGTTGCACATCCTATCAAAACGTTCATTTTCCGGATACAACGTCCAGTCGGAATATATTATCTTAACCTTCTTATGACACCTCTTCACGTCTTTCCTCCACCTTCGAAGAATGAATTTATTCGGTAAGGTTCGAACTCGATTTTTCAGCAACACCGTAAGGGCATGTCTACATAATATTTCCCTTAACTCAAAAAATTAACAATTGCACTTAATGGTACATTCATCTTCTTTAAAATAAACTTTAAAAGTGACTTCTCGAGTCCCTACAAACATATCTTGTGTAACATCGTATACCTCAAAATCACATTCTACTTTAACTGAATCAATGGCACAATAAAGCTTTCCTTTTACCTCTTCTTATAATTCCTTGAATTTTGTTATGGTATAAGCATCTTGAAATTGGTTCTCAAATGGATAATCAGTAATACATGGATTCTAATGGTCGAAGGAATTGAAATTTGCCTCATTCTCTTTTTGCACCTTACTTCTTAATGCATTCTCATATTGCTCAACAAATTGTTTCAAGGTTGTCCTTGAATTCACATAACCATCAAAAAAAGCATTCATACTTTCACTTCTTTGAGTTGAGGATATTCCAGCCCAACACGTATTCTTTAAAAACGTCGGTGCCCAACGACTTCTTTCGTCGTATAGCCTAGTCAACCATGCATTCTCTTTCAAGTTAAAATTCTCAATGACACTAACCCATCGCTCTTCAAATTCTTTACAAGTTAATGAGTCATAAACTGCCTTTTGCATTGAATATTTGATAGATTAATATTGATTGCAACCGCTTAATTTCTCGGGTAACTTCTTCATAATATGCCACAGGCACCACCTATGTCGCGCATTTGGGAACACAATTTTAATAGCCTTCTTCATTGCTTTATCTTGGTCAGTGATTATTGCGGCAGGAGCACGACCATTCATACATGCAAGCCAAGTTTTAAAAAGCCAACTAAATGACTCAATATCCTCATGAGATATTAATCCACAACCTAAGAGTATTGACCGACCGTGATGATTAACTCCAACAAATGGGGCAAATGGCATGTCATACTTATTAGTTAAGTATGTTGTGTCAAAGGTAATGGCATCCTCGAACACCTCACAAGCTGCCCTACTCCTTGCATCTGCCCAAAAGACTTTTCATAGTCTCCCATCATCATCCAAATTCATAAAATAATAAAAATTTGTATTATTAGCTTGCATTTTTTGGAAGTAGTTTTGAAGTGTCATAGCATCCCCATCACCAAGTTTTAACCGCCTAACTTTGTCAAGATAATCGTAACAATCTTTCTGTGAAAAGGACACATTCTCATGCCCACCAGCTTCAACCAAGAAAGAACTAAAATTTTTATTTGGTCTAATACCAGCTCTATCGTTAAGTTCAAGTCTTCTTTTCACATACTTGCTCATAATCTAATTTTTCTTATAAAATATAGATTTTCCCGGGCTCAACTGATGATTATGATCAAGTGTTAGAGTCTTTACTCGCACTTTTCTGTCTTCGACTACTGCAACCCTAATCTTAGCATTGTAACCAGTTTTGCTAACAGGGCGTAAGTTAAAGGCATTCTTTGACTTGCTTATTGAACATCCTGACCGAGCACATGCAATAACCATAAATTTAGTCTCTCCATTTTCTCCTTTTTCCATTGATCTTATTTTCAACGGAAATCTATTTTGGTTACCATAATTAGTGTAATATTCTATGTATAAATCAACGGAATCAAACTGCATTCCTACTTCCGAATCTCTAATAATTAACTTCATTAACTTCTTCACTTTCTACTAAATCCTTTGCCATAACACATTCCTCAATATCATTCATTCTCATACTTGAATTAAACTCATCACTACATGCCATTTCTGCAAATTTATAAAAATATATTAATTACATGCCATAGAATGTTAACAAATTAAATTGTAAGTGTATTGGATTCTAATAATGAGAAACATTTTGGAACATCCCAAACATCCTTTTGAGACTCTGGGATCAGTGTATTCAACTCATAGAATATAACAAGGTCTATTTATGAAATGGAGCCTTTTGTGTATGTGAAAAGCATGTAAAAATGATCTCTTGAAATGCCTGGTAAAAATGAACATCAAGAGGTGGTAAATGAATCAAAATAAAATTTTGAAAGACCAATTTGTACCCACTGAAGGTATTTTGGTCTACAAAATACAGTAATCAATATTAGTGAGAGAAGAACTCATCAATATTCTTTACTCATAAAAGGCACTAAATGTACAAATTCCATTTTACTGCTCAGGTATAGAGTTTTTGTGACAGAGTAATTTAGGGCTTTCTTTACCAATAAAGTCTGGACACAAATTACTTGCACAACTAGTCACTAGTCATTACAGAATCCTTAATTTAGTCATAGATTGTTCACCCAAAACAAGAATTTCAACCAAAACAAGAGTTTGCACAAATTTTAGGGTTTTGGAAATTTAGGCGTACGAGAGAATAATGGCAGGAGGAGAAGGATACGAAATAGAAAAATGATACCTTAAAAGCTTGTGATTTTGGATCTCACTTGTTCCAGGAGGAAGCTTGCTCCAGCGGCTGCGAAGCAGGGAATTACGAGAGAGAGATAGAGAATGTTTGTTCTGGTGTGTGAGAGAGTATTTATTAGAGAGTGTTTATTTAGTGTTTATTAGAGAGAGAAGGTTTGTTCTGGGTGATGAGTAAGCTTCTAATTTTTTTCTCTTCCATGTGGCACAGCCACATCAGCCGGTCGCAAACCCTATCCCCAAACCAATGTCGCTGTAGAATTATTATTTTCAACTCACCTAAAACTGTCATATACGCCAGAACCGTTGGTGCAGTTTTAATTGCTGCGGTTTGTGCGATTTTTGGTGTGGTTTCGGTTCCAATTTAGTTACTTGCTCAGCCCTCCCATCTGGCAAGTATAATCTAAAAGCAAAAATTAAACGTCTTACACACCTAAAACACTACCTTTTGTAAAGAACGAATCTAAAGCACTCCTCTTAAATAACACTCTCTCTTAAATAACACTCATTTATTAAAATTACATTATTTTGGAGATTCTTTTAAAATAGTACAAAATAAAATTAAAATAGAGCGGTCTCACTTGCTTTACTTTTATTTAAAAAAATGTCACATGCGTCCCCACTTGTTTTTTTAAAAAAAATCTCCAAAACGACGTAATTTTAATAAAGAAGTGCTATTTAGGAGAGAGTGCTTCGGATTCGTCCTCACCTTTTGTAATACTCATTTATTATTCATTTCAAATTATTATTAGAGTTCTGTTATGTATTGCTATAAATTTATATCAAAATACAATTAAACTTGTCAATACATGGGATAGGTAGGATTTATAGAAGAGTCCAAATTACTACACATTTATCTAAAAATATATCACTAATATTTATCCACTTAACTGACAATAAAA
The DNA here is from genome assembly GCA_016801055.1 of Panax notoginseng. NCBI lineage: Eukaryota > Viridiplantae > Streptophyta > Magnoliopsida > Apiales > Araliaceae > Panax > Panax notoginseng. The sequence continues at coordinate 34,784,423 of CM029020.1, forward strand.
AAATGACATAAACATTTGCAATATTTATTATGATTCTTATTATTAATAAAAAATTTAAGAAAAAATGAGAATTATTTATAGGGTTCAAGGGAGCTCATCAACTTGTGACAGTGTGAGAATTTGAGCCAAAAGTATTATTTATTTATTTATTAGTCGAAAATTGTTATGCAATTTTTCTTTTAGGTTATGTTTGTTTGCAAGTATTATACTTGAAATATAATAGGACTATTAATCTCAATTGTTTTGTTTATTTTTAAATTTGAACTTGGGACTATTAGTCCAAGGATTATAAAATGACTTAAGATGGTGGACTATTTAATATTATGTCTAGCTAGATATTATAATCTCATCATGTGAGATTAAAAATTTATGAACAAAACTAACTTTTATTTCTTTTAATATGACTAGCGGTGTATTAATAAATAGAAATTAACAATAATCTTGGACAATTTTTTTTAATAGCGTGTATGTTATGAAATTTTTAATAGCGTGTATCAGCTTTCTCTCCTTCTCCCATCACTTTATCCAAGCACATCAATTTTTTTTAATAGCGTGTATGTCTATTAAAAATTTATATATATTATTCTAAATTTTTATGAAGTTTAATATGACATCGTTTGATTTTAAAAATCAAATTATATCTTTTATTTTAAAATAGAGATAATATTATTTTCAACATAATAAAAAATAATGTAATAAAAAGTAATACATTGATTAAAACATCAAATTAATAAATGTAGTAATCAATGTATTCATACACTTCAACATTTTCGTAGTTGTAATTATTTTTTTATGAGAATAAAAATTTATTTTGAAAATACATTTACATTTACTATTAAAAAGTTTATCATTTATTTTTCTTAAAATAAATTTTTCACGTCGCTAGTACGTACAAGTGATATAAATAATATAAGACCCCAATTTTTATGAATAAAGATCTAATTGTCTCTAAATATTATTTTGAATAATAAGGTGTGGATTTGATATAATGTTATAATTGTGGGTAATATTTAGAAATTTTACAAAGTAAGCAAGTTGTCATAAAATATTCGTTTGGTCGGAGAATATTCGTACGACGCCACAATCATTGGTGGACCCCACAACGGAATTACTGTCAGATTTTGAAAGCGACAGAAATAACATTTTTATAAAAATAACGACAAGACTTTTACCGTTAACTGTTAAAATATCCAGTGATAAAAGTACAGTAATATGCGTGGTTGCACAGTAGCACACGGTATTATACAATATCTCTAATTATTGATGCTTACGTGAGAAGTCACTCAGTTTATTCAATTATTACAACAGTAGTTGATGCATAGTATCTCATATTATTGATTCAATTATTGTCACAGTATCATTTGCACAATATTTTATATTATTAAATCAATAATTAAGACGATAAAATTATTCATATTATTATTTACATTATTGTAAGACCCCAACTTTTATAAATAAAGATAAATTTTTTATAAATATTATTTTTGAATATTACAGAGTAAAATTGATATAATGTTATTATTGTGGGTAATATTTATAAATTTTATCAAATACTCAAATTGCTATATAATATTCGATTGGTCCGAAAATATTCGCTTTAACAGGAAATATTCGTACGACGACACAATCATTGGTGGACCCCACAACGGAATTATTGTCGGATTGAGAAAACGACAAAAATACTTTATAAAAATAACGGCGGAAGTTTTACCATTAATACTGTTGAACTACTTGGTAATAAAAGTACAGTAATACGCATGGTTGCATAGTAGCACACGGTATTGATTATGGATGCTTACGTGATAAGTCACTCAGTTTTGTTTTATTGGTATTATTAATGTAATAAAACAGAAAAACTTTTTATATAAAATAGAATACTTTTATAAAGTTATTCGTTTTATTAGGCTAATAGTAAAATCTTTTTATATAAAACAGAATACTTTTATAAAGTTATCTGTTTTATTAGACAATAATTAGAATATATTATATTTTATTATGCATAGTGTTTGTATAGTACCTGCATAGTATTTGCATAGTAAAATCTTTTATAAAGTTATTCGTTTTATTAGATTATAAATAGAATATATTATATTTTATTTAAAAGATTTTGCTTTGAATATGGACTGTCAGATTAAAGTAAATCAATCTAGACCGTTCATGAGTTATGCAGTCTATTTTTCTATAAATAGAAGCTCATTCCTTCATTATTTTCTTACGAATTCACTGAAACTCTAGAGAGAGAAACTATAGAAAGAAAGAAGAAAAGTATTCTGCTACTTTACTACTTCGATATCAAGTTTTTTTTACGGTAAGGGATATTATTTGTTGTACTCGTAAAGGGTATTCTTTCTTTCTTATTCATGAAGAGAACTTCTGTTATTCCATTCTTTATTATTCTGTTGGAATAACCTGTATACATGGGCTACCCTATACTTGGTGAAATTCTTCTGTTATTCCTTTCTTTATTATTCTGTTGGAATATCATGTTTGTGCATTTATGCCGGACCTGGTTTCATTATTTATTATTCTGTCGGAATATCCTGTCTATGCATTTACGCCGGACCTGGTTCCATTATTTATTATTCTTTCGGAATATCCTGTCTGTGCGTTTACGCCGGACCTGGTTCCATTATTTATTATTCTGTCAGAATATCCTGTCTGTGCGTTTACGCCGGACCTAGTTCCATTATTTATTATTCTGTCGGAATATCCTGCCGGTGCGTTTACGCATGACCTGGTTCCGTTATTTATTATTATGTAGAATAACCTGTCTGTGCGGTCTATCGCATGCCTGGTAATTTTTTTTGTTATTCCATTATTTATTATACTCAGTAGGTTAAAGTTTTGGCTTTTATAATCCATTAAATTACTGGAATATCCTTGATATTTGCGTTTCATCCAGTATATTTTCATGGAAATATTCTTCTGAGCATTCTTGAATTTTACTCCACAAAGCAGTATCATGTTAACAATTTGGACGTTATTGGTTCCTAGATAAATTAATTCTTGAACTTGTTTTATTAAATTCTTATATCATTGTCATCATCCTCATGTTTATATTCTGTTGAAAGCCATCTGTGGCCTGTAGTGCATAGATGGACTTGGTATGATTATGACCAAGGATTATTCGGTATAATCATGACCGTAATGTTACAAATGATGTGGTAAAAGACCTCATTGGCCGTAGTGCATTGATGGACAGTGGTTGGCATGATCATGATCATTAATGAATACATAAATATTCTTGGCCTGTAGTGCATGGATAATTGTGGTCGTGATACTAAAGAATATCCTTGGCTGTAGTGCAGGGGTGATTCGATGATGTGGATTATTTATTAAGCTGAGTCCCAGCGATAAAAGTCATGAAAAACCTTTTAAATCATAGAAGATAGTAGATTTTATTCTCTACTTGACTCTTCGAATGGGTTGCTTGTTCCGCTGCAGTTAAACTTGATGTTTGTTATATTGTATCAGTTTAACACTGTTTAAGGCTAATGATAATTTATTCTGCATTATCTTAGTCACAATATTTCTTACTGGGCTAGTTGAGCTCACTCTTTCTTTCACTGTTCTCTTCAAGAAATGAGAATATAGTTGGGACGAGTCGGGAAACGGAGTGATGGACCAGATGATATCCTTAGTAGTCCTCACTATTCTATGTAATAGTGTGATAATAAATGTAATGAGGACCCCATTGAGTTTGTATATTGTCTATCTGACAATATTTGTATTAAAACTCACAGCATATGTTTAGTCGTATTTTACACGACTGTTGTATAATTAAGTTGTATTTGAATTTTATACCATGTATTTGGCAACTCAGAATAGGTGATGTATACCTATTTTGGGGGCGTCACTAACCTGTCTGTGCGGTCTATCGCATGCCTGGTGATTTCTTTTATTATTCCATTCTTTATTATACTCAGTTGGTTAAAGTTTTGGCTTTTATACTCCATGAAATTAGTGGAATATCCATGATATTTGCACTTCATCTAGTATATTTTTATGGAAATATTCTTCTTAGCATTCCTGAATTTTACTCCACAAAACAGTATTATGTTGATAATTTGGATGTTATTGGTTCCTAGATAAATTAATTCTTGAATTTGTTTTATTGAATTCTTATATCATTGTCATCATCCTCATGTTTATATTTTGTTAAAAGTCATCTGTGGTCTGTAGTGCATAGATGGACTTGGTATGATTATGACCAGGGATTATTCGGTATAATCATGACCGTAATGTTACAAATGATGTAGTAAAAGTCCTCATTAGTCGTAGTGCATTGATGGACAGTGGTTGGCATGATCATGACCATTAATGAATACACAAATATTTTTGGCCTGTGGTGCATGGATAATTGTGGTCGTGATACTAAAGAATATCCTTGGCCGTAGTGCAGGGGTGATTCGATGATGTGGATTATTTATTAAGCTGAGTCCCATCGATAAAAGTCATGAAAAACCTTTTAAATCATAGAAGATAGTAGATTTTATTCTCTACTTGACTCTTCGAATGGATTGTTTGTTCCGCTGCAGTTAAACTTGATGTTTGTTATATTGTATCAGTTTAACACTGTTTAAGGCTAATGATAATTTATTCTGCATTATCTTAGTCATAATATTTCTTACTAGGCTAGTTGAGCTCACCCTTTCTTTCACTGTTCTCTTCAGGAAATGAGAATGTAGTTGGGACGAGTCGGGGAACGGAGTGATGGACCAGATGATAGCATTAGTAGTCCTCACTATTCTATGTAATAGTGTGATAATAAATGTAATAAGAACCCCATTGAGTTTGTATATTGTCTAACTGACAGTATTTGTATTAAAACTCACAGCATATGTTTAGTCGGATTTTACACGACTGTTGTATAATTAATTTGTATTTGAATTTTGTACCATGTATTTGGTGACTCAGAATAGATGATGTATACCTATTTTGGGGGCGTCACAGTTGGTATCAGAGCTTAGGGATATGATACCTGGCTAAGATGTGAGACTAGAACTAGGAGGGGAGAGACGGGAAATTCCTTCGCCAGTATGACCTACCTAAGTTTATTTGGTATTTAATTGGTCGGTAAGAGTATAGAGATGATATGTGATATATTATTTAACCCTTGTTTTATTTGAAATTGACATCCGAGAATGTTGAGAATAGCAATGGAGCACAGGCGACCGTTGATTCACCACATATCAATAATCAGGATAATGTGCATCAGGAAGGCGACAATCCTCATGCAAACGACAACACTGGCCAAATGATAAATGATAGAATGTTCAGGGGCTTTATTCAATTCATGCAACAACAGGCGAGAGCGGCTCCTGTCCAAAATATAGGTGGAAATATTGGCAACTCTCGGACGGTCACCGCCAAGTAGTTTAAAGAACTGGGACCACCGAAGTTTTTTGGAGAGCCAAAACCACTTAAGGCGGAGACGTGGATTAAACAGATCAACAAGATATTTGATGTCTTGGGATGCTCCGAGGAGCAAAAGGTTCCCTTTGCCACCTTCATGTTGCGGGCAGAGGCAGATTACTGGTGCGAATCTATAAAGCGTACTCAACCTGCCGCACTGAAGATGTCTTGGGAGAAGTTCCAGGAACTATTCAATGACAAGTACTTTCCCGAAAGTATTCGTCACATGAAGGAGGTAGAATTTTTCAAGTTGGAGCAGAATAATATGACCGTATCGCAGTACGAAGCTAAGTTTGTCAAGTTGTCCCGATTTACATCCCACTTGGTGGATAATGAAGAGAGAATGACGCGGATGTTTTTAAGAGGTTTGAAGCCAGAGATACGTCAACATCTTATTTCTCATAAACTGTGTTTGTATTCAGATGTTGTAAATAGGGCTCAGTTAGTGGAGTGCGATAACGAGTCAACGTAACTAAAAGAGAGCAACTGACAAAATGATAATACCAGTGAAAGCAGTCATCGAAGCGGTGACAACAAGTGTGGAGGGAATCAGCAGGCCAGAAATGGTAACCACTTCAGTGGTAATCATGGCCAAAACAATAAGAATGGACATTTTAAGAAGAGGAGATTCAACAATGATGGAAAGACGTCAGCACCAGCACCTTTGGTTAAGGAAGGAGAATGACCACCTATCATATGCTTCAAATGCGGAGGGGAAGGACACATCAGTCCAAACTGCGCGATGTTGTCCAAAGTATGTTATAATTGTGGAAGAGAAGGTCACCTAGCCCGATTTTGTCATTCACCGAAGATAAGTTCAGCTAGGATGGAGGCACCAAAGGACGTCCCAAAAAAGTCAAAATTAGTAGTGCAAGGGAGAGCGTTTGTTGTGACCTCCCAGAAAGCAAGGAACCCGAACGAGGTCATCACGGGTATGCTTATCATAAACTCTAGCGAAGTCTATACCTTATTTGATACCGGTTCTACCCATTCTCTTATTTCTCCTATTTGCGCTCAATGATTAAATTTGACTCCGGAAAAATTAGACTTTGACTTATCTGTGAAAACTCTGTTGGGAGAAACCTTCATTACATCCACTGTTTATAAGTCTTGTTTGGTTCAAATCGGTAACCTCACATTACCTGTCGATCTTATTTCATTGAAAATACTTGCATTTGATGTAATTCTAGGGATTGATTGGTTAACTACTCATCATGCAAAAATTGATTATTTTCGTAAGGTTGTTAGCTTTCATATTTCTAATCAACCTATTATGCGAATTCAAACAACCAAACCATTAAAATCAATCACTGTCATCTCAAGCCATAAAGCTATTCGTTTATTGAAAAACGAATGTCAAGCTTTCTTAGCTCATGTCACGGATCTAAACAAAAATACTTCAGTTTTGAATGATATTTTTATTGTTAATGAATTTCCTGACGTATTCCCTGAAAAACTTCCTGGCCTACCCCCAGAGCGTGAAATTAAATTTTGTATCGACCTTGAACCCGGTACAAAATCCATTTCTAAAGCCTCATATTGAATGGCTCCTATTGAACTTCAGGAGTTAAAGACCCAACTGTAGGAATTGTTAGACATTGGCTTTATTCGTCCTAGTACTTCTCCTTGGGGTGCTCCTGTTTTATTCATGAAGAAGAAAGATGGGAGTATGCGACTTTGTATTGATTATCGGAAGTTGAATCATGTCACCATCAAAAATAGGTACCCATTACCACGTATTGATGACCTGTTTGACCAATTGCAAGGAGCACAATTCTTTTCAAAAATTGATCTTCGTTCTGGATATCATCAGTTGAAGGTTAGAACTGAGGATATTCCAAAGACTGCCTTCAGAACTCGGTAAGGGCATTATGAATTCTTTGTCATGTCTTTTAGATTGACTAATGCTCCTGCTGCCTTCATGGATATGATGAACCGAGTATTCAAGGAATATTTGGATCACTTTGTGGTCGTCTTTATTGATGACATCCTCATTTATTCCAAAAGTCGTGAAGATCATGAGCAACACTTGAGGCTGACACTCCAAAAGCTTCGTGAATACAAGCTTTATGCCAAGTTGAAGAAATGCGAGTTCTGGCTTGAGGAAATAGCATTCCTTGGGTACGTAGTATCAAGTCATGAAATATCTGTTGACCCGGCAAAGATTAAAGCAATTCAAAGCTGGGAGCAACCTAAATCAGTGACCAAAGTACGTAGTTTTCTCGGTTTAGCTGGTTATTATCTGAGATTCATGGAAGGATTTTCTCGAATCGTTACTCCATTAACTCAGCTGACTCGGAAAGATACAAAGTTCGGTTGGAGCGAAGAATGTGAGAAGAGTTTTCAAGAACTCAAGAGGAGACTCATTTCAGCACCTGTTCCGATAATACCATCTCGCTCGGAGGGATTTTTCATCTACAGTGATGCTTCGGGCAAAGGGTTGGGATGTGTTCTCATGCAACATGGGAAAGTCATAGCCTATGCCTCAAGACAACTCAAAGAATATGAGAGGAATTATCCTACTCATGATCTAGAGTTGGCAGTTGTTGTCTTCGCACTTAAAATTTGGAGGCATTACTTGTATGGGGAGAAAGTGGAAATCTTTACGGATCATAAAAGCCTCAAAAATTTCTTCACTCAAAAGGAACTTAACATGCGACAACGACGTTGGCTGGAACTGTTGAAAGATTATGATCATACCATCCAATACCATCCTGGAAAAGCGAATGCGGTAGCTGGCGCATTGAGTAGAAGATCATATGCAAGTACGAGTGCGATATTGTCAACACAAAGGCCCATTTTGTGTGACTTGCAAAGGATGGAGATAGAGTTAAAGACTACAGGGACCCATGTGATGATGGCGAATATACGAGTAGAACCGACTTTAATTAATAAAGTTAAAGCTTCTCAAGCCGCAGACCTGGAGCTGATGCGTATGAGGAAGAAAGTGTAAGAAGGTGCTATGCCGGAAGCAAGAATCGATGGAGAAGGAATACTTCGAGTCAACTCCAGACTTTGTGTTCCTAACGACCCTGATTTAAAGTATAAAATCATGATGGAGGCGCACAACACACCGTTTGCAATCCATCCTGGGAGTACCAAAATGTATCATGATCTTCGTCATACATTTTGGTGGAGCACTATGAAGAGAAAGATAGCGCTGTTTATCTCAAGGTGTCTAACTTGTCAACGAGTCAAAGCGGAGCATTAGGTACCAAAAGGTTCATTGCAACCACTTGAAATTATGGAATGGAAGTGGGAGCACATTACCATGGATTTCGTTACTAGTCTTCCCAAGGTTTCTCAAGGCATTGATGCAATTTGGGTCATTGTTGATAGATTGACCAAGTCTGCTCATTTCTTACCAATACGAGAAACTTATACACTTGAACTTCTTGCTCGTATGTACATAAACGAGATTGTAAGACTGCATGGTATGCCAGTATCCATAGTTTCTGATCGAGACACGAGATTCACTTCACGATTTTGGGTTAGTTTGCAAAAAGCTATGGGCACGAATTTACAATTTAGTTCGGCATATCATCCCCAGACGGACGGACAATTAGAGAGGACTATTCAAACTCTTGAAGATTTATTAAGACTCTGTGTCCTTGACTTCAAGGAAAGTTGGGATAAGTTCTTACCATTGGTGGAGTTTTCCTACAACAACAGTTATCAAGCAAGTATTGGCATGGCTCCATTCGAGGCGTTGTATGGAAGAAAGTGTTGTTCTCCAGTATGCTGAGATGAGGTGGGTGAAGCAACGTTGTTGGGACCGGAGTTGGTACGTATAACTACGAAAAAGATTCAAACGATCCGGCAACGTATAAAAACCTCACAAGATCGACAAAAGAGTTATGCTGATCTTCATCGAAAGGACGTAGAATTTGATATAGGAGATCATGTGTTGTTACGAGTTGCTCCGTGGAAAGGAGTTACGAGATTTGGAAAGAGAAAAAAGGTCAATCCTCGATTCATTGGCCCATTTTTAATCCTCGATCAAGTAGGAATTGTGCCCTATAGACTCGCTTTACCGCCAAGTATGTCTCGTATTCATAATATTTTTCTCATATCTATGTTACATAAATATGTGGAAGACACAAACCACATTATTGAGTTAGAACCGGACGAAATAGCGGAAGATTTAACGTATGAAGAGGTTCTTGTTCAAATCTTGGATAAGAAGGAACATATTCTACGCTCCAAGGTTATACCTCAATTCAAAGTTTTGTGGAGAAACCACGATGTTGAGGAAATAACCTAAGAGTTAGAATCTGAAATGAATTCAAGGTATCCTTACCTCTTCGATATACCAGGTACGTACCCTAATTTCGAGGGCGAAATTTCATAAGAAGGGGAGCTTGTAAGACCCCAACTTTTATAAATAAAGATAAATTTTTTATAAATATTATTTTTAAATATTACGGAGTAAAATTGATATAATGTTATTATTGTGGGTAATATTTATAAATTTTATCAAATACTCAAATTGCTATATAATATTCGATTGGTCGGAAAATATTCGCTTTAACAGGAAATATTCGTACGACGACACAATCATTGGTGGACCCCACAACGGAATTATTGTCGGATTGAGAAAACGACAAAAATACTTTATGAAAATAACGGCGGAAGTTTTACCATTAATACTGTTGAACTACTTGGTAATAAAAGTACAGTAATACGCATGGTTGCATAGTAGCACACGGTATTGATTATGGATGCTTACGTGATAAGTCACTCAGTTTTGTTTTATTGGTATTATTAATGTAATAAAACAGAAAAACTTTTTATATAAAACAGAATACTTTTATAAAGTTATTCGTTTTATTGGGCTAATAGTAAAATCTTTTTATATAAAACAGAATACTTTTATAAAGTTATCTGTTTTATTAGACAATAATTAGAATATATTATATTTTATTATGCATAGTGTTTGCATAGTGCCTGCATAGTATTTATATAGTAAAATCTTTTATAAAGTTATTCGTTTTATTAGATTATAAATAGAATATATTATATTTTATTTAAAAGATTTTGCTTTGAATATGGACTGTCAGATTAAAGTAAATCAATCTAGACCGTTCATGAGTTAGTTACTATGCAGTCTATTTTTCTATAAATAGAAGCTCATTCCTTCATTATTTTCTTACGAATTCACTGAAACTCTAGAGAGAGAAACTATAGAGAGAAAGAAGAAAAGTATTATGCTACTTCACTACTCCGATATCAAGTTTCTTTTACGGTAAGGGATATTATTTGTTGTACTCGTAAAGGGTATTCTTTCTTTCTTATTCATAAAGAGAACTTCTGTTATTCCATTCTTTATTATTCTGTTGGAATAACATGTATACGCGGGCTACCCTATACTTGGTGAAATTCTTCTGTTATTCCTTTCTTTATTATTCTGTTGGAATATCCTGTCTGTGCATTTACGCCGGACCTGGTTCCATTATTTATTATTCTATCGGAATATCCTGTCTGTGCGTTTACGCCGGACCTGGTACCATTATTTATTATTCTGTCAAAATATCCTGTCTGTGCGTTTACGCCGAACTTGGTTTCATTATTTATTATTTTGTCGGAATATTCTGTCGGTGCGTTTACGCATGACCTGGTTCCGTTATTTATTATTATGTAGAATAACCTGTCTGTGCGGTTTATCGCATGCCTGGTGATTTCTTTTGTTATTCCATTCTTTATTATACTCAGTAGGTTAAAGTTTTGGCTTTTATACTCCATTAAATTAGTGGAATATCCTTGATATTTACGCTTCATCCAGTATATTTTTATGGAAATATTCTTCTGAGCATTCTTGAATTTTACTCCACAAAGCAGTATCATGTTGACAATTTGGACGTTATTGGTTCTTGGATAAATAAATTCTTGAACTTGTTTTATTAAATTCTTATATCATTGTCATCATCCTCATGTTTATATTCTGTTGAAAGTCATCTGTGGCCTGTAGTGCATAGATGGACTTGGTATGATTATGACCAGGGATTATTCGGTATAATCATGACCGTAATGTTACAAATGATGTGGTAAAAGTCCTCATTGGCCGTAGTGCATTGATGGACAGTGGTTGGCATGATCATGACCATTAATGAATACACAAATATTCTTAGCCTATAGTGCATGGATAATTGTGGTCGTGATACTAAAGAATATCCTTGGCTGTAGTGCAGGGTGATTCGATGATGTGGATTATTTATTAAGCTGAGTCCCAGCGATAAAAGTCATGAAAAACCTTTTAAATCATAGAAGATAGTAGATTTTATTCTCTACTTGACTCTTCGAATGGATTGTTTGTTCCGCTGCAGTTAAACTTGATGTTTGTTATATTGTATCAGTTTAACACTGTAACAACCCCAAAATAGGTCCATTCCATCCAACCCATTTTGAGTCGCCAAATACATGGTACAGAAAATAACTACAACTTTATTACAACAATTGTCGTGCAAAATACAACAACACATATGCTGTGAGTTTGGATACAAATATATACCAAATGTGACTCATGTCCCAACCGTGGATAGTACCTCACAGTGGCACCTTACATAAAGGTATAGTCAAAGACTGTTTTAAAAATTAAAATTTTTGGGAAGTGCTTAAGGAAACCTTCGTACATGGGAGGCCACGCGTCTAGGTTATGATAGATATCATATGGCCACAGAATTATCCTTGGTTGACCCAATAGACCTCAAAGAAAAACGAGAAGATTACTATCATATTCTTCCCAATGGTGAGTCTTCTCTTGACTTATCATTATCTCCACTGTCTCTAATTGAGAATTATACTTCAAACAAACACCAAGATTATATAGGTAGTGCCCATAGATATACTCAGCAAGTGGATGAGCACAACCCTGTCTTATGATGACACGAGGTTGTATGTCATTAGACATCTTGTATGATAGTGACAAAACACCCTTCCAACGTTGGGTTCGCCTCACCCTATTTTCTTCACCAAATATAACTACTAAATGATGACCACCGTTCTATTCCCTTGTTACCCCCGCTCGACCCAGCTACACTCTTATTACCTGAAAAGAATTGTGAAGCAAAAGGGTGAGCACAACTAGCTCAGTAAAGAATATCATGACTAAAGATAATTAAATTATCAATAGCCTTCATCAATAATAAATCAGAGATTTAGAACATATGGTAAATGATAAAAATTTCAACCATAGTTGCAGCGGAACGAGCAATCCATTAGAAGAGTCAAATAGACTATAAAGTCTATTATCTTCTCCACGTTAAAAATCCACCAACAATGTTTTATCCATGTAACATCACTCAACAGTTCCTTTCCACAATCATATGAATAACTCATAATCATAATTGTGACTATAAATTTTTCTTCGCACCCAGGACGAAGAATATTTTCATCACCTGTCTTTACCTGAAACATCAAAGATCATTGTTATACCAAATCACAATTCCTGTTTATAATCATACTAACAAATCCATCTTTGCACTACGGGCCAAAGATATTCATCAACAAACCATCTTTGCACTACGGGCCAAAGATATTCATCAACAAACCATCTTTGCACTACGGGCCAAAGATATTCAACAACAGTTCATCTTTGTACTACAGGCCAAAGATATTCATCAACAGGCCATATTTGCACTACATGCCAAAGATATTCATCAACAATTCATATTTGCACTACAAGCCAAATATATTCATATCTCAAAGAAATATATAATCATTTCAGAATTTATATAAACAATAATTATAACCATGTTGATCAATTCACCTTTGCACTTAAGCTTAAGATATTCAATTATAAATTCAATGGTCATGATCATACCAGTCACAATTCAACTTTGCACTACAGGCCAAAGAGAACCCTAGTCATGATCATACCAATAATCTACCCATCTTTACACTCCAGTGAAAGAGAATTTCAATATCAGGGTTATAAAAATGTTATATATGATGATAAAAATAATATGATCAACATATAGTTTTAATCTCAAGAGTAATATTCGTAACTCATGAATAGTAAATCGTGAATAGTAACTCATGAATAGTAATCCCGACACAAAAGATAGAATTTTCACAATAAAATCCATACCAATATTTCGGTATAATGATATTGAAAGAATAACATTACTTAAATTTATAAACAATTTATTTTAATTGTTTACACTTTACTAATTAATGCATTTAATCATCATAAAATGCAAACTCTTACAATTTTATCATCAATAACCAAAACCCTCATCAAAAATCTGCATATACCTCATATAGGATTCTCAAGCCATAAAATCCTATTTTTCCAATTTTCTTTCTTCACAAAACATATTTAATTCATTTACTCATAACTAGACCATTTTCATGAAAAATACCAAATCAGTTCCAAAAATATTTCTTTTCTGGAATTTAGCATAATATAGTCTCATAGTGAACATATATTTTTCTCAGAATTTTTAAAAGTCATTTACTATTTTTCATATGGCCAAAATAGCCGAATATTTAGACATTTATCAAAAATTGTACTTTTGTCTAAAAATTCTGAAATTTACAGAGTATACTTCTATCATATACATGTACTCCCAATAAAAATTTCATCAATTTTGGAGTTAACCACAAGGAATTATAAGCTGTTACTTTTAAAATAGTCTTTTCTCATAAAATTCATAACTCTCAATCTATACATCCAAAAATCACCATTTTTGGACACAATCAAGAAAACTCATCAAAATATTATTTCAAATTTTTCCAGAATTTTTGAAGATCAGAAAAATTACGACACTGAAAATCATAACAACCCTTAAAATCCATTACTATCCCTTACTATCCCTTACTATCCCTTACCTCAAAAGAGCAGTACTTCTGACTGGATATCGGATATGATGCTGAAGAAAACTTGCACTGATGAATAGCAACTCACCAAGTATCTAAAAACTCACAAAATATGCTTCATAATATAGAGAGAGAAAGAGAGAAAACTTATGTTTCTGGTGTGATTTTCAATTCTAACTTAGCCCTCTATTTATAGGAAAATTTTGGTAGGTTTGACCTGCAACCTGATGGCTTTACCTGCTACTATTCCCACCCACCACATTTGAAATATAATTCAGCACATTTCTTCACCAACCACAAGTGGAGCCCACCAATTCTAGAATTTTCCACCAAAACGATAAACTCCGAAAATTCAACAATTTCTGAACCAGTCATCTCGTAAAATTCATAATAAATCATACGTTTATTTTTAACGGTTCAAACTTTGTGGACATATACTCAACTTATATATGTATAACATATCCAAAAATTACCACGATCCAACGGTCGGATTAAAAATTATAACCCCCGCAAAATATCTCAAAAACCCTGATTTTTAATACCTCCATTCCGACAAAAATACGGATAAAAATCTCAACATTAACTCCTTCGTTTTTTAACCACAAAAATATATCCCTCATTTATATCCACATAAAATAAATATTTTCTTATCATATGAATCAATAATTAATTATTCACAAATAATATTACGGAATCACATTTATGACAACCAGGCCGTTCCCAGGAAAGAGGGGGCTCTCCAATAAGAATTTCTCCTTACTGGCGCGCAATTAGATGACCAAACCTCTCCTTAGACAGAACTTTCTAGACATTGCCAATAATGTTATCTAATAATATTATTCAAATAATATGAATTATTGATCTGATAATGGGAAATACTGTGCAGCAACAATTATTGAAACAAAAATAATATAAAATATCAACGCAGCAATTATTGAATCAATAAAGTAAAATATTGAACAGTAATTACTGTAACAATTATTGAGTAGTGCCTTCTTATGTAAGAATCAATAATTTTAAAAATACTGTGCAATACCGTGTGCTACTGTGCAATAACGCGTATTACTGTATTTTAACCAACGGGTATTCCAACAGTGTTAATGGTAACAACTACGCCGTTATTTGTAAAAACTCAAATTTGTCGTTTTCTTCACCCGACAATTATTCTGTTATGGGGCCCACAAATGGCTGCGCCGTCGTACGAATATTCCCCACAGAAAGAATATTCCCCGACAACAATGATTATTTTATAACCACTTGCTTATTTTGAAAAAAAATTATATATCACCCTTAACTTTAATATTTATCAATTTAACCATTTACTGAATAGTAATTATAAGAAAAATTGAATACTTTTATTTCATAAAATTCGGGGTCTTACAAACACTGTTTAATGCTAATGATAATTTATTCTGCATTATCTTAGTCATAATATTTCTTACTAGGCTAGTTGAGCTCACCCTTTCTTTCACTGTTCTCTTCAGGAAATGAGAATGTAGTTGGGACGAGTCAGGAAACGGAGTGATGGACCAGATGATAGCATTAGTAGTCCTCACTATTCTATGTAATAGTGTGATAATAAATGTAACGAGGACCCCATTGAGTTTGTATATTGTCTATCTGACAATATTTGTATTAAAACTCACAGCATATGTTTAGTCGTATTTTACACGACTGTTGTACAATTAAGTTGTATTTAAATTTTGTACCATGTATTTGGCGACTCAGAATAGGTGATGTATACCTATTTTGGGGGCGTCACAATTATTGACAATGTCTAGAAAGTTCTGTCGAGGAAAGGGGTTTAGTCATCTAATTGCGCGCCAATAAGGAGAAGTCCTTATTGAAAAGTCTCCTCTTTCCTGGGAATGATCTGGTTGTTAATATTGCGAGCTATAATATTAATGATGAATAAATGTTATTAAAAATATGTTTAGAAAAGTCAAGTGATTTGTGATAAATAGATGAAACTTTTTTATGAAGTATTTGTTATAAGTTTGGCTTATTACATCGACCCCCACTTACTAATTTTTCAAAATCGCATGTAGAAAGTTATCTCAGTGTTTGTTTTATTATTATTATAATAGTAATAAAATAAAAAACTTTTTATAAATAGAATATATTTTATTTTATTTTATTATATAGTACTGCATAATATTTGCATAGTGATGCATAGTAAAATTAGAAAATTTTGCCTGTTTCGTCTGTAATAATATTATTGTTCACCTGTGATTTTCTTTTTAAATAGTATCCTGTCATTCTCCTATAAATAGGATACTTAGTTTGAAAATGAAAATCTCACCAGAATCAGAGAATTCTTCTTCTGTAATATTAAGTGTATTTCTTTTGAGTTTAAGAAAACTTTGAGTGTAGCAAATAGTGCAAGTTTTTTTCAAGAATATCCCCATCATACCAGTCAGAAATACTTTCCTTTTAAGGTAAGAGATATTATTTTGTTCAATATTCGTAAGAAATAATATTTTTTTCCATATTCTGTAGTATGTAAATAATATTATTTCATTTTATATTCCTAAATCTACACTTATTTTGATAAGTATTGCTTCTATACTATTTGAAATTAATAGAATATCCTTAAAATTTACGTTTCATCTAGTATCGTTTCACTGAAATATTTTTCTGGACATTCTTGTTAAATTTTAAGCTTTTCATGCCGGAGTACTATTCATGGATATTATTCATACATACGGCACTATTCATACATACGGTAATATTTATGGGGTACTATTTACGAAGTTCTATTCACAGGGTACTATTCACACGGGTACTATTCACAACAAAAATTAATTTCTTTTCTATTCAAATTATTTTTGATACATGAATATTATTCTTGAATTTTACTCCACAAAGCAGTTCTCATATTGACAATTTGGACATTCTTAAACTCTGAATAAATTGAATTATAAATTTTTAAAATTTATCATTGATCTTACTTAATTGAATTCTTATATCATTGTCATCATCATCATACTTATATTGTGATGAAAGTCATCTTTGGCCCGTAGTGCATAGATGGACTATTGATTGGTATGATTATGACCAGAAATTATGTATCGGTATAATCATGACTTGTAATGTTATAAATGATGTGGTAAAAGTCATCATTGACCCGTAGTGCATTGATGGACAGTTATTTGGCATGATCATGACCATTGGTGATAATAACGAATATCATTGGCCCGTAGTGGATGGATAATTCATGGATGTGATACTAACGAATATCCTTGGCCCGTAGTGTAAGACCCCGAATTTTATGAAATAAAAGTATTCAATTTTTCTTATAATTACTATTCAGTAAATGGTTAAATTGATAAATGTTAAAGTTAAGGGTGATATATGAATTTTTTTTTAAAATACGCAAGTGGTTATAAAATATTCATTGTTGTCGGGAAATATTCATTTAGTCGTGGAATATTCTTTCTGTCGGAGAATATTCGTACGACGGCGCAGACATTTGTGGGCCCCATAACAGAATAACTGTCGGATGAAAATAACGACAAAATTTCAGTTTTTATAAATAACGGCGTAATTGTTACCGTTAACACTGTTAGAATACCTGGTGGTTAAAATACGGTAATACACGTAGTTGCACAGTAGCACACGGTATTGCACAGTATTTTTGAATTATTGATTCTTACGTGAGAAGACACTACTGAATAATTGTCACAGTAATTACTGTTCAATATTTTATTTTATTGATTCAATAATTGCTGCGTTGATATTTTATATTATTGTTGTTTCAATAATTGTTGCTGCACAGTATTTTCCATTATCAGATCAATAATTCATATTATTTGTAAGACCCCAACTTATTAATGAATAAAATCAAATTTTCTCTAAATATTATTGTGAATAATAAGGGGTTAATTTGATATAATACTTTGGTTATGGGTGAAATGTGCAAATTTTGCAAAATAAGCAAGTGGTTATAAAATATTTATTTTTGGTCAGTGAATATTCGGTTGGTCGTGGAATATTCTTGCTGTCGGGGAATATTCGTACGACGACGCAGCCTTGTGTGGGCCCCATAACGGAAAGCGATTGGATGAAGAAAACGACAAGTATAAGTTGTTTATTAATAATGGCGTAGTTGTTACCGTTAACACTGTTTAAATACCCGGTGGTTAAAAATACAGTAATAACGCGTGGTTGCATAGTAGCACACGGATTGCACAGTATAGTTGAATTATTGATTCGTACGTAAGAAGGCACTACTCAATAATTGTTACAGTGATTACTGTTCAATATTTTATTTTATTGATTCAATAATTGCTGCATTGATATTTTATATTATTGTTGTTTCAATAATTGTTGCTGCACAGTATTTTCATTTATCAGATCAATAATTCATATTATTTGAATAATATTATTAGATAACATTATTGGCAATGTCTAGAAAGTTCTGTCTAAGGAGAGGTTTGGTCATCTAATTGCGCGCCAGTAAGGAGAAATCCTTATTGGAAAGCCCCCTCTTTCCTGGGAACGGCCTGGTTGTCATAAATGTGATTCTGTAATATTATTTGTGAATAATTAATTATTGATTCATATGATAAGGAAATATTTATTTTATGTGGATATAAATGAGGGATATATTTTTGTGGTTAAAAATGAAGGAGTTAATGTTGAGGTTTTTATCCATATTTTTGTCGGAATGGAGGTATTAAAAATCAGGGTTTTTGAGAAATATTGCGGGTGTTATAATTTTTAATCCGACCGTTGGATCGTGGTAATTTTTGGATATGTTATACATATATAAGTTGAGTATATGTCCACAAATTTTGAACCGTTAAAAATGAACGTATGATTTATTATGAATTTTACAAGATGACTGGTTCAGAAATTGTTGAATTTTCGGAGTTTATCATTTTGGTGGAAAATTCTAGAATTGGTGGGCCCCACTTGTGGTTGGTGAAGAAATGTGCTGAATTATATTTCAAATGTGGTAGGTGGGAATAGTAGCAGGTAAAGCCATCAGGTTGCAGGTCAAACCTACCAAAATTTTCCTATAAATAGAGGGCTAAGTTAGAATTGAAAATCACACCAGAAACAAGTTTTCTCTCTTTCTCTCTCTAGATTATTGAGTGTATTTTGTGAGTATTTAGATACTTTGAGAGTTTCTATTCATCAGAGCAAGTTTCTTTCAGCCTTATACCGGTATTCCGACCAGAAGTACTGATATTTTGAGGTAAGGGATATTATTTTCTTCTTAATGATATTATTTTCTTCAATATCATTATGCTGAAATATTGATATGAGTTTTTATCAAATTTGGAACTTTTTGTGTCGGGGGTTACTATTCACGTATACGGCACTATTCACGTATACGGCACTATTCACGAATACGGCACTATTCACCGAAAAATAAAATTTTCCCTTTTTGTCCAAGATGTCTATTATGGTTACTATCTTTGATTGTATCCATGTTTTGATCTTTATTTTTGAATTCTGCTTCACAATTGATTATTATGAAGTATTATTGATCTTGGATAAACTGTTATACGAATCCCTACTATTTGTCCTTCTGTCTCATTGGATTCGTTCTCTTTAAGATATTTTTCATCATCCTCAGTCCTAAATGATGATATTAATGAATATCTTTGGCCTGTAGTGCAAAGATGTATAATTACTTGATGAATATCTTTGGCCTGTAGTGCAAAGATGAACAGGTGTTGAGATGAACATGACCGACTGATGATACAAATGAATATCTTTGGCCTGTAGTGCAAAGATGAATATTTGGTTAAAGATGATTATTAATTGATGTTACAGGGATAAAATATTGATGATGGACTTTTAAATCTTAGAAGATAGTAGAATTCTTTCTCTACTTGACTCTTCTAATGGTTTGTTGTTTCCGCTGCAGTTGTTGATCTAAAACTTGTTGTCGATTATATTTTATCAGATTTTTCCCTGTTGAAGACTAACGATAATTTGTTGTATATTATCTTAGTCATAATATTCTTTACTGGGCTAGTTGAGCTCACCCTTTTCCTTTTTGTTCCATTTTTCTTCTCAGGAGGTGAGAACATAGCAGGATCTAGTCGGGGTATGGAGTGATGGTTCTAGAAAGATGTATTAGCAGTCCTCACTATTTCTGTAAAATAGTGTTTGAATAATTGTAATGAGGATTTATTTGAGTGTGGATATTGTCTAGAAGACAATATTTGTATTTAAACTCACAGTATGTGTTGTCGTATTTTGCACGACAATTGTATTATTGAAGTTGTAGTTTGCTTTCTGTACCATGTATTTGGCGACTCAGAATGGGTGTTGTATACCTATTCTGGGGGCGTCACAGTTGGTATCAGAGCTTAGGGATATGATCCCTGGCTGAGATGTGAGACAAGAACTAGGAGGGGAGAGACGGGGAATTCCTTCGCTAGTATGACCTGACTAAGTTTATTTGGTGTTTATTTGGTCGGTCAGAGTATAGGGATAATATATGACATGACTATTAACCCTTGTTTTATGGCAGTATTTAAGAATGGCAGCTGAGAACGTTAATAATGGAGTAAATCAGACCGTGGAGACACCTTTGATCACTACCCAGGGGAACGTGCAACAGGAAGGCAATATTCCTCCTGTAAACAACGTTACCGAGCAAACGATGAATGATGGAATGTTTAGGAGCTTTTTGCAGTTCATGCAAAATCAGACGAGGGAGACTCGTGTGCAGAATACGGGTGGAAATGATAACAACGCGCGGTTTGTCACAGCTAAGCAGTTCAAAGAATTGGGACCACCAGAATTTAAGGGAAAGCCGGATCCGATCATGGCGGAAACGTGGGTCAAGCAAATTACCAAGATATTTGATGTCTTGGGATGCACGGAGGAACAGAAGGTTCCATTCGCCACATTTATGTTCCGCGGTGAGGCAGACTACTGGTGGGAGTCTGTGAAGCGTACCCAGCCTGACGCACTCAACATGTCCTGGGAAACATTTCAAAAACTGTTCAATGACAAGTACTTTCCTGAAAGTATTCGTCATATGAAGGAGGTTGAGTTTATTAGACTGGAACAAAACAACATGACGGTGTCCCAGTACGAGGCGAAGTTTGCAGAGTTATCCAGGTTTGCACCTCATTTGGTCGAAAATGAGGAACGAATGACGCGGATGTTTCTGAGAGGTTTAAAACCTGAGATTCGTCAATACCTTATCTCTCATAAATTTTCTCTGTATTCAGACGTTGTCAACAGGGCCCAATTATTAGAGAGAGATAATGAGTATACTCAACCGAGGGACCACAACCAGGGTCATACCGGTGACAGCAATCATCAGAGCGATGATAACCAACGAGGAGGAAAAAATACGAACAAAGGCGGTAACCACTCGGGTGGTCATCGTGGCCATGATAATAGGAGAGGTGAGTCAAGTGGAAATTTCAGAAAGAGGAGATTCAACAATGACGGGAAGACATCAGCACCAGCGCCAGCACCAACAACAAATTTTAGGGGAGGAGAACGACCGCCAGTTAGATGTTACAAATGCGGGAAAGAGGGACATATCAGCCCAAACTGTCCACAACAATCCAAGGTGTGTTACAACTGTGGGAAGGAAGGCCACATCGCTCGAGATTGTACTATAGCGAAACCAAGTTCAGCGGGAGTGGTGATTCCAAGGGCTGTCCCGGATAAGTCGAAATCAGCGGTTCCTGGAAGAGCGTTTGTCGTTACTGGCCAAAACGCGAGAAACCCGAACGAGGTGATCACGGGTAAGCTAATCTTGAATTCTTGCGAAGTTTATACTTTACTAGATACCGGTTCTACCCATTCTTTTATCTCTCCTGCTTGTGCTCAACGTTTAAACTTGACTCCGGAGAAATTGGACTTTAACTTATCTGTTGAAACTCCGTTGGGTGAAACCTTCGTTACATCTACAGTTTATAAATCTTGCATGATCCAAGTTGGCACTATCACATTACCTGTTGATCTTATCTCTTTAAAGATACTTGCTTTTGATGTGATTTTAGGAATTGATTGGTTAACCACTCATCATGCTAAAATTGATTGTTTTCGTAAGGTTGTTAGTTTTCATATTCCTAACCAACCTGTCATACGAATTCAAACTACTAAACCACTAAAATCAGTCACTGTCATATCAAGCCACAAAGCTATTCGTTTATTGAAAAACGGATGTCAAGCTTTCTTAGCCCATGTTATGGATTTGAACAAAGACAAGTCAGATTTGAATAATATTTCTATTGTTAGAGAATTTTCCGATGTATTTCCTGAAGAACTTCCCGGTCTACCCCCGGAACGAGAAATTGAATTCTTTATTGACCTTGAACCCGGTACAAAGCCCATTTCTAAAACCCCATATCGAATGGCTCCTATTGAACTTCAGGAGTTAAAAGTCCAACTACAGGAGTTGTTGGACATCGGTTTTATTCGTCCTAGTACGTCTCCTTGGGGTGCTCCTGTTTTATTCGTAAAGAAGAAAGACGGGAGTATGCGACTTTGTATTGACTATCGAGAATTGAACCATGTCACCATCAAGAATAGGTATCCGCTACCTCGCATTGATGACCTGTTTGACCAGTTGCAAGGAGCACAATTCTTTTCAAAGATCGATCTTCGTTCTGGATATCATCAGCTGAAGATTAAAACTGAGGATATTCCAAAGACTGCCTTCAGAACTCGGTACGGGCATTATGAATTCTTAGTAATGTCTTTTGGATTGACTAATGCTCCTGCTGCCTTCATGGATATGATGAACCGTGTATTCAAAGAATATTTGGATCAGTTCGTTGTTGTCTTTATTGATGACATCCTCATCTATTCCAAAAGCCGTGAAGATCATGAGCGCCATTTGAAGCTGGTACTGCAAAGGCTTCGTGAAAACAAGCTATATGCCAAACTGAAGAAATGCGAGTTCTGGCTTGAGGAAGTAGCATTCCTTGGGCACGTGGTGTCAAAACATGGAGTATCTGTCGACCCGGCGAAGATTGAAGCCATACAAAGTTGGGAGCAACCGAAGTCGGTAACCGAAGTACGTAGCTTTCTGGGCTTAGCTGGTTATTATCGGAGATTTGTGGAAGGATTTTCTCGAATCGCTACTCCGTTAACTCAGCTGACTCGGAAAGATACAAAATTCGTATGGAGTGAGGAATGCGAGAAGAGTTTCCAAGAACTCAAGAGGAGACTCATTTCGGCACCTGTTTTGACAATACCATCTGGTTCGGATGGATTTGTTATCTACAGCGATGCTTCAGGCAAAGGGTTAGGATGTGTTCTCATGCAACATGGGAAAGTCATAGCCTATGCCTCACGACAACTCAAAGAATATGAGAGGAATTATCCTACTCATGATTTGGAGTTGGCAGCAGTCGTTTTTGCGTTGAAGATCTGGAGACACTACCTGTATGGGGAGAAAGTGGAGATCTATACAGATCATAAAAGCCTCAAATATTTCTTCACCCAAAAGGAACTCAACATGCGGCAACGACGTTGGCTTGAGCTGTTGAAAGATTACGATCATACCATCCAATACCATCCTGGAAAAGCAAACGTAGTAGCTGACGCATTGAGTAGAAGATCATATGCGGGTACGAGTGCAATGTTTTTAACACAAAGGCCCATTTTGTATGACTTGCAAAGGATGGAGATAGAGATGAAGGCTCCAAGTACCCACATGATGATATCAAATATACGAGTAGAACCGACTTTAATCGATAAAGTTAAAGCTGCTCAAGCTACGGATATAGAGCTGATGCGTATGAAGAAGAAAGTGCAAGAAGGTGCTATTCCAGAAGCAAGAATCGATGAAGAAGGAATACTTCGAGTCAACTCCAGACTTTGTGTTCCTAACGATTTTGACTTGAAGCATAGAATAATGATGGAGGCACACAACACACCGTTTGCAATCCATCCTGGGAGTACCAAAATGTATCACGATCTTCGACATACATTTTGGTGGAGCAATATGAAAAGAGAGATCGCGGAGTTTATCTCGAGATGTTTAACTTGTCAACGTGTAAAAGCGGAGCATCAAGTACCAAAGGGTCCATTGCAACCACTTGAGATTCCGAAATGGAAGTGGGAACACATTACTATGGATTTTGTTACGGGTCTTCCCAAGGTTTCTCAAGGCATAGATGCGATTTGGGTTATTGTTGATAGATTAACCAAGTCCGCTCATTTCTTGCCGATACGTGAGACTTATTCCCTTGAACGTCTTGCTAGTATGTACGTGAACGAGATTGTGAGATTGCATGGCATGCCAGTATCCATAGTTTCGGATCGTGACCCAAGATTCACTTCACGATTTTGGGTTAGCTTGCAGAAAGCTATGGGCACGGATTTACGATTCAGTTCAGCATACCATCCTCAAACGGACGGACAATCAGAGAGGACTATTCAAACTCTTGAAGATCTATTAAGACTTTGTGTCTTAGATCTCAAAGGGAGTTGGGATAAGTACCTACCATTGGTGGAATTCTCCTACAACAACAGTTATCAGGCGAGCATAGGTATGGCTCCATTTGAGGCGTTGTATGGAAGAAAATGTCGTTCTCCAGTATGCTGGGACGAGGTGGGTGAAGCAACATTGTTGGGACCAGAGTTGGTACGCATTACTACAGAGAAGATCCAAACGATTCGACAACGTATACAAACGGCACAGGATCGACAAAAGAGTTATGCGGATCTTCATCGGAAGGACGTGGAATTTAATATTGGGGATCATGTATTGTTACGTGTTGCACCATGGAAGGGAGTTACAAGATTTGGGAAGAGAGGAAAGCTCAATCCAAGATTTGTTGGTCCATTTGAGATTCTTGAGCGAATAGGAAATGTGGCATATAGACTCGCATTACCTCCAAGCATGTCTCGTGTTCATAATGTTTTTCACATATCTATGCTTCGTAAATATGTTAAAGACCCGAACCACATTATTGAGTTAGAACCAGACGAGATAGCTGAAGATTTAACGTACGAGGAGGTACCTGTTAAGATCTTGGATAGGAAAGAGCATGTCCTACGCACGAAGGTTATACCACAAGTTAAGGTTTTGTGGAGAAACCATGCTATTGAAGAAATGACCTGGGAGTTGGAATCAGAAATGAAAGCGAGGTATCCTCACCTTTTTGAAACATCAGGTACGTACGTCAATTTCGAGGACGAAATTTCATAAGGAGGGGAGGTTGTAAGACCCCAACTTATTAATGAATAAAATCAAATTTTCTCTAAATATTATTGTGAATAATAAGGGGTTAATTTGATATAATACTTTGGTTATGGGTGAAATGTGCAAATTTTGCAAAATAAGCAAGTGGTTATAAAATATTTATTTTTGGTCGGTGAATATTCGGTTGGTCGTGGAATATTCTTGCTGTCGGGGAATATTCGTACGACGACGCAGCCTTGTGTGGGCCCCATAACGGAAAGCGATTGGATGAAGAAAACGACAAGTATAAGTTGTTTATTAATAACGGCGTAGTTGTTACCGTTAATACTGTTTAAATACCCGGTGGTTAAAAATACAGTAATAACGCGTGGTTGCATAGTAGCACACGGATTGCACAGTATATTGAATTATTGATTCGTACGTAAGAAGGCACTACTCAATAATTGTTACAGTGATTACTGTTCAATATTTTATTTTATTGATTCAATAATTGCTGCATTGATATTTTATATTATTGTTGTTTCAATAATTGTTGCTGCACAGTATTTTCATTTATCAGATCAATAATTCATATTATTTGAATAATATTATTAGATAACATTATTGGCAATGTCTAGAAAGTTCTGTCTAAGGAGAGGTTTGGTCATCTAATTGCGCGCCAGTAAGGAGAAATCCTTATTGGAAAGCCCCCTCTTTCCTGGGAACGGCCTGGTTGTCATAAATGTGATTCTGTAATATTATTTGTGAATAATTAATTATTGATTCATATGATAAGGAAATATTTATTTTATGTGGATATAAATGAGGGATATATATTTTTGTGGTTAAAAATGAAGGAGTTAATGTTGAGGTTTTTATCCATATTTTTGTCGGAATGGAGGTATTAAAAATCAGGGTTTTTGAGAAATATTGCGGGTGTTATAATTTTTAATCCGACCGTTGGATCGTGGTAATTTTTGGATATGTTATACATATATAAGTTGAGTATATGTCCACAAATTTTGAACCGTTAAAAATGAACGTATGATTTATTATGAATTTTACAAGATGACTGGTTCAGAAATTGTTGAATTTTCGGAGTTTATCATTTTGGTGGAAAATTCTAGAATTGGTGGGCCCCACTTGTGGTTGGTGAAGAAATGTGCTGAATTATATTTCAAATGTGGTAGGTGGGAATAGTAGCAGGTAAAGCCATCAGGTTGCAGGTCAAACCTACCAAAATTTTCCTATAAATAGAGGGCTAAGTTAGAATTGAAAATTACACCAGAAACAAGTTTTCTCTCTTTCTCTCTCTAGATTATTGAGTGTATTTTGTGAGTATTTAGATACTTTGAGAGTTTCTATTCATCAGAGCAAGTTTCTTTCAGCCTTATACCGGTATTCCGACCAGAAGTACTGATATTTTGAGGTAAGGGATATTATTTTCTTCTTAATGATATTATTTTCTTCAATATCATTATGCTGAAATATTGATATGAGTTTTTATCAAATTTGGAACTTTTTGTGTCGGGGGTTACTATTCACGTATACGGCACTATTCACGTATACGGCACTATTCACGAATACGGCACTATTCACCGAAAAATAAAATTTTCCCTTTTTGTCCAAGATGTCTATTATGGTTACTATCTTTGATTGTATCCATGTTTTGATCTTTATTTTTGAATTCTGCTTCACAATTGATTATTATGAAGTATTATTGATCTTGGATAAACTGTTATACGAATCCCTACTATTTGTCCTTCTGTCTCATTGGATTCGTTCTCTTTAAGATATTTTTCATCATCCTCAGTCCTAAATGATGATATTACTGAATATCTTTGGCCTGTAGTGCAAAGATGTATAATTACTTGATGAATATCTTTGGCCTGTAGTGCAAAGATGAACAGGTGTTGAGATGAACATGACCGACTGATGATACAAATGAATATCTTTGGCCTGTAGTGCAAAGATGAATATTTGGTTAAAGATGATTATTAATTGATGTTACAGGGATAAAATATTGATGATGGACTTTTAAATCTTAGAAGATAGTAGAATTCTTTCTCTACTTGACTCTTCTAATGGTTTGTTGTTTCCGCTGCAGTTGTTGATCTAAAACTTGTTGTCGATTATATTTTATCAGATTTTTCCCTGTTGAAGACTAACGATAATTTGTTGTATATTATCTTAGTCATAATATTCTTTACTGGGCTAGTTGAGCTCACCCTTTTCCTTTTTGTTCCATTTTTCTTCTCAGGAGGTGAGAACATAGCAGGATCTAGTCGGGGTATGGAGTGATGGTTCTAGAAAGATGTATTAGCAGTCCTCACTATTTCTGTAAAATAGTGTTTGAATAATTGTAATGAGGATTTATTTGAGTGTGGATATTGTCTAAAAGACAATATTTGTATTTAAACTCACAGTATGTGTTGTCGTATTTTGCACGACAATTGTATTATTGAAGTTGTAGTTTGCTTTCTGTACCATGTATTTGGCGACTCAGAATGGGTGTTGTATACCTATTCTGGGGGCGTCACATTATTTAAATAATATTATTAGATAGCATTATTGGCAATGTCTAGAAAGTTCTATCTAAGAAGAGTTTTGGTCATCTAATTGCGCGCCAGTAAGGAGAAATCCTTATTGGAAAGCCCCCTCTTTCCTGGGAACGGCCTGGTTGTCATAAATGTGATTCTGTAATATTATTTGTGAATAATTAATTATTGATTCATATGATAAGGAAATATTTATTTTATGTGGAAATAAATGAGGGATATATTTTTGTGGTTAAAAAATGAAGGAGTTAATGTTGAGGTTTTTATCAGTATTTTTATCGGAATGGAGGTATTAAAAATCAGGGTTTTTGAGATATTTTACGGGGGTTATAATTTTTAATCCGACCGTTAGATCGTGGTAATTTTTGGAAATGTTATACATACATAAGTTGAGTATATGTCCACAAATTTTGAACCGTTAAAAATGAACGTATGATTTATTATGAATTTTACGAGATGACTGGTTCAGAAATTGTTGAATTTTCAGAGTTTATCATTTTGATAGAAAATTCTAGAATTGGTGGGCCCCACTCTTGGTTGGTGAAGAAATGTGCTGAGATTTTTATTCAAATGTGGTGGGTGGGAATAGTAGCAGGTAAAGCCATCAGGTTGCAGGTTAAGTCTGATTCGGCGTGCTAACATTTTCCTATAAATAGAGGGCTAAGTTAGAATTGAAAATCACACCAGAAACATAAGCTTTCCCTCTTTCTCTCTCTATATTATGAAGCATATTTTGTGAGTTTTTAGATACTTTGAGAGTTGCTATTTAGTGCAAGGTTCCTTCGGCTTTGCATTCCAGTCAGAAATACTGCACTTTTGAGGTAAGGGATAGTAAGGAATTTTAAGGGTTATTATATTTTTCAGTTCGTAATTCTTCTGATCTTCAAAAAATTCTGAAAAAATTTGAAATGATATGTTGATGAGTTTTATTGATTGTGTCCAAAAATGGTGATTTTTGGATGTATAGAATAATAGTTATGAATTTTACGGGAAAAGACTATTTTAAAAGTAACCGCTTATAACTCCTTGTGGTTAACTCCAAAATTGATGAAATTTTTATTGGAAGTATATCTATATAATATCAGTGTACTCTGTAAATTTAGGAATTTTTGGATAAAATTACAATTTATGATAAATGTCTAAATATTCGGCTATTTTGGCCATATGAAAAATAGTAAATGAGTTTTAAAAATTCTGAAAAAAATATATGTTCAATATGGGACTATATTCTGCTAAATTCCAAAAAAGAAATATTTTTGGAACTGATTTGGTATTTTTCATAAAAATAGACTAGTTATGAGTAAATGAATTAAATATGTTATGTGAAGTAAGAAAATTGGAAAATAAGATTTTATGGCTTGAGAATCTTATATGAGGTATATGCAGATTTTTGATAAGGGTTTTGGTTATTGGTAATAAAATCTTATGAGTTTGGCATTTTAGGATGATTAAATGCATTATTTAGTAAAGTGTAAACAATTAAAATAAATTGTTTATAAATTTAAAAAATGTTATTCTTTCAATATCATTATACCGAAATATTGGTATAAATTTTATTGTGGAATTTTTACCTTTTTGTGTTGGGATTACTATTCATGAATTACTATTCACGAGTTACTATTCACGAGTTACTATTCACGATAAAATTGGTTTCTTTTTCTGACCAAATTATAGTTAATTTATGAATATTACTCTTGAAATTAAATCTATATTTTGATCATATTATTTTTATTATCATATATAACATTTTTATAACCCTGATGTTGAATTTCTCTTTCACTTGAATGTAAAGATGGGTAAATTATTGGTATGATCGTGACTGAGGAATATCTTTGGCTTGTAGTGCAGAGATGAATTGTTAACTGGTATGATCATGACCATTGAATTTATAACTGAATATCTTTAGATTAAGTGTAAAGGTGAATTGATCAACATGGTTATAATTATTGTTTATATAATTCTGAAATGATTATATATTTTTTTGAGATATTAATATCTTTGGCCTGTAGTACAAAGATGAATTATTGATGAATATCTGTGGCCGTAGTGCGAAGATGGAATTATTAGCATGAATATGAACATGAACTGTGATTTGGTATAACCATGATATTTGATGTTTCAGGTAAAGACAGGTGATGAAAATATTCTTCGTCCTGGTGCGAAGAAAAATTTAGAATCACAATTATGATTATGAGTTATTCATATGATTGTGGAAAGGAACTGTTGAGTGATGTTACAGGAATAAAACATTGTTGGTGGATTTTTAACATGGAGAAGATAATAGACTTTATAGTCTATTTGACTCTTCTAATGGATTGCTCGTTCCGCTGCAACTATGGTTAAAAATTTTTATCATCTACCATATGTTCTAAATCTCTGATTTAATTCTGTTGAAGGCTACTGATAATTTATTTATCTTTAGTCATGATATTCTTTACTGGGCTAGTTGTGCTCACCCTTCTGTTTCACAATTCCTTTCAGGTAATAAGAGTGTAGCTGGGTCGAGCGGGGGTAACAGAGGAATAGAACGGTGGTCATCATTTAGTAGTTATATTTGGTGAATCATCTAGGGTGAGGCGAACCCAACGTTGGAAGGGTATTTTGCCACTATCATACAGGATGTCTAATGACATACAACCTCATGTCATCATAAGACATGATTGTGCTCATCCACTTGCTGAGTATATTACGAGTACTACCTATATAATCTTCGTATTTGTTTGAAGTATAATTCTCAATTAGAGACAGTGGAGATAATGATAAGTCAAGAGAAGACTCACCATTGGAAAGAATATGATAGTAATTTTCTCATTTTTCTTTGGGGTATATTGGGTCAACCAAGGATAATTTTGTGGTCATATGATATCTATCACAACCTAGAAGCATGGCCTCCCATGTACAAAGGTTTCCTTGAGCACTTTCCAAATATTCTAATTTCTAAAACAGTTTTTGACAATACCTTTATGTAAGGTGTCATTGTGAGTTGCTGTCCAAGGTTGGGACGTGTGTCACAATTGGTATATATTTGTATCCAAACTCACAGTATTTGTGTTGTCGTAATTTGCACAACAATTATTATAATGAAGTTGTATTTATTTTCTGTACCATGTATTTGGCGACTCAAAATATGTTGGATGGAATGGACCTGTTTTGGGGTCGTTACACGTAGTGCATAGATAATTCGGTGATGTGAATTATTTATTGAGTTGTGTTGTAGAGATAAAATATTGATAATGAACTTTTAAATCATAAAAGATAGTATACATCATGATTTACTTGACTGTTCTAATGGATTGCTTATTCCGCTGCAGTTAAATTTATTGTCTATTGTATTCTATCAATTTTTATACTATTGAAGGCTAAGGATAATTTATTCTACATTATTTTAGTCATAATATTCTTTGCTGCGCTAGTTGAGCTCACCATTTTCTTTCATTGTTCTCTTCAAGAAATGAGAATATAGCTGGGACTAGTCAGGGAATGGAGTGATGGTCCAAGATGGTGGCTATAGTAGTCCTCACTATTATATAAAATAGTGTGATAATAATTATAATGAGGACTCCATTTGAGTTTGGATATTGTCTACGATATAATATTCGTGTTAAAACTCTCAACTTATGTTTTGTCGTATTCTGCACGACAATTAATAATTGTTTAAATTAAGTTTGTATTTGAATTCTGTACCATGTATTTGGCAACTCAGAATGGGTTGTGTATACTTATTTTGGGGGCGTCACATTTAAATATTTTTTATTTATTTATAGGTGTCTTTTTAATGTATAAACAAGTTTAAATTATAGTTTAAAATATGCTACTATTGGTAAGGGTATAATAGTCCAAATGATATTTTTTATCCAATCCTTTAATTAATCTTGTAAAAAACAAACATAACATGATATTATTTTAATTTATCTCATGAATAATCCCATAAAAATAAATATATGACTAAGACTATTTAATCCTAGAATTAATAGTTTTTAGATTATAATTCTTGCAAACAAATATAGTCTTAATTTTTCGTGAAAGGAAAATGAAGGACAACGTGACGTTGCATTATAAAATGTGGAGATGAATACAATTAATGTGATGTTGCATTATAAAACGTAACGTGACACAGTGTCGTTCTTGAGATTTTGTTGGCCCAAGACAAAAAATGAAAACAAGACCCTTTTTAAATTATTGTCTTCATAAAAAAAAGTAAAATAAATATCAAAAAATACAAACTATATCAAAAAAATAGTATTTCCGAAACTTAAAATATTGTAGTTCGACTACAACAAAATATATGAAAATTTTAACTACAATAAAATATATGAAAAGTTCAACTAAATAATTCGACTACAAAAAATAAAATATGTAATAATACATTCATTGAAAGATACTTTTCTAATATTTTTAAAGATAGAATCTTCAATCAAATGTTCAAAATTATTATATCTTTATATTTTTAATTTCACATATATATACTATATATATATATATATATATATATATATATATATATATATATATATATAAATTGGGTACTCTCCCGTTCGTGCTCAAGAACGGTCCTGGACTGTGACATTATTAGCTCCCTTATAAAAATCAACTTTATCTTACTTTTTTTCCATAATACCCTTTATTTTTACATTTGAAATTTTATAAAATAAAATAAGAAAGAGCGAAAACAACAAAATAAAAAAACGAATCCAATGGTGGATTGAAAGAGTCATATATGGTCTCTCTTCAGCTACAACTTATAACCTACTCAAATCAACTTATAAGTTATTTTTGCTACACTCAAATCAACTTATAAGTTATTTTTGCTACTTAAGTGTTTGACTGTAATTTATTTTTTAACTTATAAGTAACAATTTCTTACTTCTCAAAAAAGAGTTACAAGTCATTTTAAAATAAGCAGGTTTGACTAAATATAAATATTTTTTTGTCCTTATTTTAGTAGTTTGTATATGTTGTTTTACTTTATAAGTTACTTTAGTTAAGCATCTTCACATTTTATTGTAACTTAATTTCTAATTTATAAGTCAAAATAGTGTCAACACTTTTATTTATAAGTCAATAGTTAAAATAACTTATAAGTTATTTTAAAATAAGTCATTCCCGAATAGGTCAATATTCCATCTGTTTCAAGATCAAAGTTCTATTTTAAAAATGACTATTGACACTTATATGTCGATATTGACGTGTGTAATATAAAAGATATGACATCACAAAGAAAAGATTTAGATATTACTATTTTATTTGAGAATTGTTATTTTCGTAAAAATATTTTGATGTTTTCATAAGTTCTCACTTTCAAGAATATGATTCTCATATATTATTCATGTGAAGAAAGTTTTGTGAAAATAACTTATGAAAATATCAATTTCCTTTTATTTTACTCCCTTTGTTCTAAAAGGACTTGAGCATAATTTTTTTTTTGTCTTCAAAAGATAGTTAAAGTACATAAATGGACAGTGGCGGAACCAGAACATTTATAGAGGGAGGTCAAAATACATCAGTAAAAAATTTATTTATTAACACTTGGAGTGCTTCTTTCAAATTCATTTTACCCAATTATAGAATTTCACAACATCATATTCCAACTATTGTCAACTTTTGAGTTGTGAGTCTAATAACTTTAAATACATATATATATATATATATATATATATATTATTTTTTTCGAACTATGAGACTATTAATCAGACTTTAAAATTTATATTCAACTGATTAGCTACTTTTATAGATAAATTACAAATTATAATATTATATATTCAAAATCTTATATTGTGGTTCATGGGATTAACTAGCTTGAAAGAATGAATTCCAACAACAACAAAAATAGAAGAAGACAAATTTAATAATCTTGATAGGATAGAACTATGGTGAACTTATGGTCACTATAGTAGGATCAAAAAAAAATATTTTATTTCTTTAGTTATTTATTTTTAACTATTTTACAGAGAGAATTGTTACTATTTTTTTACCTCGATAAAGTAAAAATAAAAAAAGTAACGGAGAAAAGAAAATATATAAAATAAAAAAAAAACAAATAACCCCAAAAATTTCAGGGTGGGGGTCATATGACCCCTCTGTTCTGCCCATGTAAATGGAACGGTGATTTTGACTCTAACTCGGGACGAAGAATCACCAAATAGTTATATATGAGTTTGGGAAGGAGATGATAATTGTTTCGCCCGACACAAATTTTATCTTGTACCCGCCCCCAAATAATTATATATTAATCAAATTAATATTTATACTTTTATATATTACATAATCAAAATATATGCCCATGTATGTACACACACACAAGATTCAATATTATTATTATTATTATTATTATTATTTCATTTTTATTAATTTTATCATGTGTTAACATATGATTCAGTTATATATATATATATATATATATATATATATATAGAGAGAGAGAGAGAGAGAGAGAGAGAGAGAGAAAGAGAGAGAGAGAGAGGATCAGGTCTGGACCCCCGGTCCTGATTAAAATACGAACCATATTTTTTTTTATTTTTTTTAAAACAACTAAAATTTTTTTAATATTTTATGGAACTGGAATTTTTCCATAATACAGTGTTATATGTATCCAAATCACACCCAAAATACTGTATTATGGAAAAATTCCAGATCCATAAAATATTAAAAAAAATAGTTGTTTTTAAAAAAAAAAAAATCCGGACGGTACTAAAATTCGTGAGTCCGGACTGAAATCGGACTCTATATATATATATATATATATATATATATATATATATATATATATATATTATTGTAAATATAATTAAAATTAAACTTTTTAAAATAGAAAATTCACAAAGTATTAATACCCACAGTTTTAAATTTTACGTGGGGATGGAAGATGGTTATTAAATTTTAGTTCTCATGGTGAATGGAGCAGGTACGACAAATATTTATAAACCCGGTTTGGTTCGCGGAATAAAAATTCCATATAATGCAATAAAGTTATAATGTAATACTAAAATTCAAAATAGTGTTTGTGTAGTAATTGTAATGTTATTATATTATATTCAAAATAGTGTTTGGTTCACAAAATTATATAATTATATGTAACCAATAAAGTAAATTGTAAGTTAAAATGTCAAATCAATTGAATCAATTGTAATCATTATTATTTTGTCTTTTATGACATATTGTATTATTGACGTAATTGGTCAATATATTAATCGGATAACGTAATGTAAAGCTTCAAAATTAATTTAATAGCATTACGCCCGTAACGAGCTAATACTTATAATATGTGAACCAAACATAATAAATAATGTCATATCAATATAATACCTTATTACATTCAATAATTCTTGGCAGACATGTTTATTGGACATTTTATTTTTTATTTTTTTTTTACTTGTGACTCCTAAAAAATGTAGAGTAATGCTACAGATACAAACTATTTTATAAATATTTTATAAATTGTTGATGTGGCGTACTCTATCTCAGCGTATTGATCAACAAATTATTTCAATATAATCTTTGGCCCCACACAATATGCTGAGGTGGAGTGTAAGACCCCAAAAATTTTTTTTATTTTAATAAAGATGAGTTTTTTATAAATATCATTTTTAAATATTATGGAATGAATTTGATATAATGTTATAGTTGTGGGTAATATTTATAAATTTTACAAAGTACGCAAGTTGTTGTATAATATTCGATTGG
The DNA here is from genome assembly GCA_016801055.1 of Panax notoginseng. Taxonomy (NCBI): domain Eukaryota; kingdom Viridiplantae; phylum Streptophyta; class Magnoliopsida; order Apiales; family Araliaceae; genus Panax; species Panax notoginseng. The sequence goes on from CM029020.1 coordinate 34,820,015, forward strand.
TTGGGGAATATTCGTTTTAACAGAGAATATTCGTACGACGGCACAATCATTGGTGGACCCCACAACGAAATAATTGTCGGATTGACAATATCTGTTTTATTAGACTATAAATAGAATATATTATATTCTATTATGCATAGTATTTTGCATAGTAAAATCTTTTTATATAAAACAGAATACTTTTATAAAGTTATTTATTTTATTAGATTTTAAATAGAATATATTATATTTTATTATGCATAGTATTTGCATTGTGCCTGCATAGTATTTGCATAGTAAAAACCTTTTATATAAAACAGAATACTTTTATAAAGTTTTATTTTATTTGATTATAAATAGAATATATTATATTTTATTGCATAGTGCAACATAGTATCCTTTCTATTTTCCTATAAATAGGATGCTTAGTTAGAATTGAAAACCACACCAGAAGTTCAGAGAATTCTTCTATAATCTTGAGCGTATTTCTTTAGAGTTTTAAAAAGCTTTGAGCGTAGTGTAAGTTTTCTTCAAGAATATCATCACCCTACCAGTCGTAGAATTCTTTTTTTACGGTAAGGGGTATTATTTCTTTCGTATTCATGAAGAGAACTTCGGTTATTTCATTCCTTATTATTCTGTTGGAATAACCTGTTTATGCGAAGTACCGCATACATGGTAAAATTTTTCTAATATTCCGTTCTTTATTATTCTGTCAGAATATTCTGTCTGTGCGTTTACGCCGGACCTGGTTCCATTATTTATTATTCTGTCAGAATATCATGTCTGTGCGTTTAAGCCGGACCTAGTTTCATTATTTATTATTCTGTCGGAATATCCTGTCGGTGCGTTTACGCATGACCTGGTTCTATTATTTATTTTTCTGTTAGAATAACCTGTCTGTGCAGTCTATCGCATGCTTGGTGAATTCTTTTGTTATTTCATTCTTTATTATACTCAGTTGGTTAATGTTTTGGCTTCTATACTTCATGAAATTAGTAGAATATCCTTGATATTTACGCTTCATCTAGTATCTTTTCATGAAAATATTCTTCTAAGCATTCTTGAATTTTACTCTACAAAGAAGTATCATGTTGACAATTTAGACGTTATTGGTTCCTGGATAAATTAATTCTTAAACTTGTTTTATTGAATTCTTATATCATTGTCATCATCCTCATGTTTATTTTTGGTTGAAAGTCATCTGTGGCCTGTAGTGCATAGATGGACTTGGTATGATTATGACCAAAGATTATTCGGTGTAATCATGACCGTAATATTATAAATGATGTGGTAAAGATCCTCATTGGCCCATAGTACATTGATGGACAGTTGTTGACATAATCATGATCATTGATGAATACACGAATATCTTTAGCCCGTAGTGCATGGATAATTTGTGATCGTGATACTAATGAATATCCTTGGCCGTAGTGCAGGGATGATGTGAATTATTTATTAAGCTGAGTCTCAGCGATAAAAGTGATGAAAAACCTTTTTAAATCATAAAAGATAGTAGATGCTATTCTCTACTTGACTCTTTTAATGGATAGCTTGTTCCGCTGTAGTTAAACTTGATGTTTGTTATATTTTATCAATTTAACACTGTTGAAGGCTAACGATAATTCATTCTGCATTATCTTAGTCATAATATTTCTTATTGGGCTAGTTGAGCTCACCCTTTTGCTTTCATTGTTCTCTTCAGGAAATGAGAACGTAGCGGGGATTAGTCGGGGAACGGAATGGCGGTTCAGATGATAGCATTAGTAGTCCTTACTTGTAAGACCCCAACTTTTTGAATAAAGATGAATTTTTTATAAATATTATTTTTAATATTTTGGAGTGAAATTGATATAATGTTATAGTTGTGGGTAATATTTATAAATTTTACAAACTACGCAAGTTTTTATATAATATTCGATTGGTCGGAGAATATTCGTTTTAACAAGAAATATTCATACGACGACACAATCATTGGTGGACCCCACAACGGAATTATTATCGGATTGAGAAAACGACAAAAATATTTTATTGAAAATAACGGCAGAAGTTTTACTATTAATACTGTTGAACTACTTGGTAGTAAAAGTACAGTAATACGCGTGATTACATAGTAACACACGGTATTGATTATTGAAGCTTACGTGATAAGTCACTCAGTTTTGTTTTATTGGTATTATTAATGTAATAAAACAGAAAAACTTTTTATATAAAACATAATACTTTTATAAAGTTATTCGTTTTATTAGGTTAATAGTAAAATCTTTTTATATAAAACAGAATACTTTTATAAAGTTATCTGTTTTATTAGACAATAATTAGAATATATTATATTTTATTATGCATAGTATTTGTATAGTGCCTGCATAGTATTTGTGTGACGTCCCCAAAATTAGGTATACATCACCCATATTAGGTCGCCAGATACATGGTACAGAATTCAAATACATCTTACTAATACAACTGTCGTGTACAACACGACAAAACATAAACTGTGAGTTTGAATACAAATATTGTCTACTAGAGATTATACAAACTCAAAAGGAGTCCTCATTACAATTATTATCACACTATTTCACAGAATAGTGAGGACTACTAATGCTATTCTCTGGACCATCACTCCGTTCCCCGACTCGTCCCAGCTATATTCTCATTTCCTGAAGAGAACAATGAAAGCAAAAGGGTGAGCTCAACTAGCCCAGTAAGAAATATTATGACTAAGATAATGCAGAATAAATTATCATTAGTCTCCAACAATGTTAAACTGATAAAATACAATAGACATCAAGTTTAACTGCAGCGGAACCAACAATCCATTAAAAGAGTCAAGTAGAAAATAAAATCTACTATCTTTTATGATTTAAAAGATTTTTCATGACTTTTATCGCTGGGACTCAGCTTAATAAATAATTCACATCATCGAATCACCCATGCACTACGGCAAAGGATATTCTTTAGTATCACGACCACGAATTATCAATGCACTACGGCTAAAGATAATCATGTTTTCATCAACGGTCCTGATCATGCCATAAAACAATTCATCTTTGCACTATGGCCAAAGAGAATCCATAGCCATAATCATACCAAAAACTGGCCATCAATGCACTACGACAAATGAGAATTTTTACCACATCATTTGTAATATTACGGTCATGATTACATCGAATAATCCCTGGTCATAAGCATACCAAGTCTATCTATGCACTACAGGCCACAAATGACTTTCAACAAAATATAATCATGAGGATAATGACAATGATATATGAATTCAATAAAACAAGTTCAAGAATTAATTTATCCAGGAACTGATAACGTCCAAATTGTCAACATGATACTGCTTTGTGGAGTAAAATTTAAGAATGCTCAGAAGAATATTTCCATGAAAAGATACTGGATGAAGCGCAAATATAAATGATATTCAACTAATTTCATGGAGTATAGAAGTCAAAACTTTAACCAACTGAGTATAATAAGGAATGGAATAACAAAAGAAATCACCAGGCATGCGATAGACCGCATAGGCAGGTTATTCTAACAGAATAATAAATAACGGAACCAGGTCCGGCGTAAACCGCACAGACAGGATATTCCAACAGAATAGTAAAGACGGAACCAGGTCCGGCGTAGAATGCACAGACATGATATTCCAATAGAATAGAAAAGACGGAACCAGGTCCGGCGTAGAACGCACAGACAGGATGTTCCAACATAATAATAAATAATGGAACCAGGTCCGGCGTAGAACGCACAGACATGATGTTCCAGCAAAATAATAAGAAATGGAATAATAGAAGAATTTCACCAAGTATGCGGTACTTCGCATAAACAGGTTATTCCAACATAATAACAAAGAATGGAACAACAGAAGTTTTCTTCATGAAGATGAAAGAAAGAAATAATATTCCCTATCTTTGAAAGAAACTGGATATAGGAGTAGTGAGGGAGTAGACTTCTCTTCTTCTATAGATTTTCTCTCTATAGCTTCTCTCTATAATTTCTCTCTATAATAATGGCTCTAAAGCTTTAGTGTATTGGTGAAAAATGAAGGAAGAATGAGCTTTTATTTATAGGAAAACATAGTTTCGATAATTGCACGTTTTGGGGCTCGAAATATTATAGTACAATACCTCCAACTTTTCTTTCATTTTTAATTCAATCATCCAAGTATTATCAAACTTGCACCAACTCCCCTAATAGTAATTCATGTGAATCAATAGTAAAATCATGTGACTCAATAGTTCTAAACATGTGAAAAATTAATTACAATATAGTACCTCCCTTTATACCTCTATTTTTAACTTAGTCATGCAAGTATTATCAATCTTGCACCAACTCCCCTAATAGTAACAAGAATGTGAGTCAATAGTATAACATGTGAACAAATAGTTATAATCATGTAAAATAATAGCAATCAATTACTCATTTATCCGGTTAAATACCTGATTAGTCAATATAACCTCCAGATATCAATTATTATCGAAATAAATGTCGATTTTCACTAACACAAACAATTTCAACATAATGAAACCATTTTTATCAAAAATATAAATTTTGAAATTTCGAAGTTTGACTTTTTTCTGAAAAAGTCAGCTGTTGACTTTTTGACCAGATAGTGAATTTCAGAAAATTTTGTGTTTATAGACTATTTTTACTAATTTCGACGTTCCGGACTCAAATATCACGTTTGCGTCTCCAAATTCAACTCCGAACAACATTCATCATTAATATTATAACTCATGAATAGTAACTCGTGAATAGTACTCTGACACAAAAAGTGTCCCAAATACCCGAGTGAACAATACTAGAGTGAATAATAATTTGGGTGAATAGTAACCCGTGAATAGTAACTCGTGAATAGTAACTCATGAATAGTAACTCGTGAATAGTAACTCGTGAATAGTACTCCAACACGAAAAGTATCCCAAATACCCGAGTGAATAATATTCGGGTGAATAGTAATTTAGGTGAATAGTAAATCGTGAATAGTAACTCATGAATAGTAACTCGTGAATAATACTCCGACACAAAAAGTGTCTCGAATACTCGATTGAACAATACTGAGTGACTTCTCACATAAGCATCAATAATCAATACCGTGTGCTACTATGCAACCACGCGTATTACTGTACTTTTAACACGGGGTGTTTCAACAGTTAACGGTAAAACTTCCGCCGTTATTTCCATAAAATATTTTTGTCGTTTTCTCAATCCGACAATAATTCTGTTGTGGGGTCCACCAATGATTATACCGTCGTACGGATATTCTCCGACAAATCGAATATTATATAACAATTTGCATATTTTACAAAATTTATAAATACTACCCACAACTATAACATTATATCAAATCCATACCATAATATAAAAAAATAAAAAAATAAATAAAAATATTTCGAGAATATTAAATATTTATTCATAAAATCTGGGGTCTCACAGTTTGCATAGTAAAATCTTTTATAAATTTATTCGTTTTATTAGATTATAAATAGAATATATTATATTTTATTTAAAAGATTTTGCTTTAAATATGGACCGTCAGATTAAAGTAAATCAATCTAGACCGTTCATGAGTTAGTTACTATGCAGTCCATTTTTCTATAAATAGAAGCTCATTCCTTCATTATTTTCTTACGAATTCACTGAAACTCTAGAGAGAGAAAATTATAGAGAGAAGAAAAGTGTTCTGCTACTTCACTATTTCTATATCTAGCACTCTTCCTTTCAAGGTAAGGGATATTATTTGTTGTACTCATAAGGGTTATTATTTCTTTTGTATTCATGAAGAGAACTTCTGTTATTCCATTATTTATTATTCTGTTGGAATAACCTGTATGCGCGGGCTACCCTGTACTTGGTGAAATTCTTATGTTATTCTATTCTTTATTATTCTGTTGGAATATTCTGTCTGTGCGTTTTATACCGGACCTGATTCCATTATTTATTATTCTGTCGGAATATCCTGTCTGTGCGTTTACGCCGGACCTGGTTCCATTATCAATTATTTTGTCGGAATATCCTATATGTGCGTTTACGCCAGACCTAGTTCTATTATCTATTATTCTGTCGGAATATCCTGCATAATATCCTGTCTGTGCGTTTACGCCGGACTTGGTTCCATTATCTATTATTCTGTCGGAATATCCTGTCGGTGCGTTTACGCATGACCTGGTTCCGTTATTTATTATTCTGTTGGAATAACCTGTCTGTGCGGTCTATCGCATGCCTGGTGATTTCTTTTGTTATTTCATTCTTTATTGTACCCAGTTGGTTAAAGTTTTGGCTTTTATACTCCATGAAATTAGTGGAATATCCTTGATATTTACGCTTCATCCAGTATCATGTTGACAATTTGAACGTTATTTGTTCCTGGATAAATTAATTCTTGAACTTGTTTTATTGAATTCTTATATTATTGTCATCATCCTCATGTTTATATTTTGTTGAAAGTCATCTGTGGCCTGTAGTGCATAGATGGACTTGGTATGATTATGACCAGGGATTATTCGGTATAATCATGACCGTAATGTTATAAATGATGTGGTAAAAGTTCTCATTGGCCCGCAGTGCATTGATGGACAGTTGTTAGCATGATCATGACCATTGATGAATACACGAATATCCTTAGCTGTGATGCATGGATAATTTGTGGTTGTGATACTAATGAATATCCTTGGCCGTAGTGTAGGGATGATGTGGATTATTTATTAAGTTGAGTCTCAGTGATAAAAGTCATGAAAAACTTTTTAAATCATAGAAGTTAGTAGATTTTATTCTCTACTTGACTCTTCAAATGAATTGCTTGTTCCGCTGCAGTTAAACTTGATATTTGTTATATTTATCAGTTTAACACTGTTTAAGGCTAATGATAATTTATTCTGCATTATCTTAGTTATAATATTTCTTACTGGGCTAGTTGAGATCACCCTTTCTTTCATTGTTCTCTTCAGGAAATGAGAATATAGCTGGGACGAGTCGGGGAACGGAGTGATGGACCAGATGATAGTATTAGTAGTCCTCACTATTCTGTTAAATAGTGTGACAATAAATGTAACGAAGACTTATTCTGAGAGTGGATATTGTCTAGAATACAATATTTATATTAAAACTCACAGCTCTCTTGTCGTATATTAACGATTGTATTTGTATTCTGTACCATGTATTTGACGACTCAGAATAGGTGATGTATACCTATTTTGGGAGACATTACTATTATATGAAATAGTATGAAAATAAATGTATTGAGTACTTATTTTGAGTTTGAATACTGTTTAGAAGAAAAATTTTGTATTAAAACTCACAGCTTATGTTTTGTCGTATTTTACACGATAATTGTATAATTAAGTTTTATTTGTATTTTGTACCATGTATTTGACGACTCAGAATAGGTGATGTATACCTATTTTGGGGGCGTCACATGGAGTATGTCACATCAACAATTTGTAAAATATTTATAGAATAGTTTGTGTCTCTAGTATTATTCAAAAATGTATAGTATTTATTCTAACATAAATTTTTATAAAATATAGTATTTTAGGTGCAATTTAGAGATATATATACAGGGTTGTACAGTTTGTATAACCATATTTTTGTATATGTATCTAAATTACACCTAAAATACTATAGTTTATAAAAATTATAGTTGAAATAAATAATATACATTTTTTGCGAGTCACAATTAAAAAAAATAAATTAAAAATGTCTAATATTCGTATCCAATAAACATACATACAATGTAGAAAGACTCTATTACGTTACAAAGGTATTAGATTAATTTGACGCGAACTAATTTAAAAATAAATTTAAAACTTTCTTTTTTCTCTTTCCTCCACATGCTTTTTACTTAAATTGTGTGAAAAATGTTCTTAACTCATCCTTTTTTAGGACGGACAGAGTACCATTTTTTTACATTTTCATGTTAATTTCAACTCACATTCAACATAAAAATTAGTCAACGTATAAATTATTTTTTTAATAATTGTTAAATTATAATAATGGTATAATAGTATTCAATTTATCAGTTATGAAATAATAATTTATCTATATGCATAGATTTTTTGGAGAATGTGTCCCACTTGTTATTTTTCTCTTTTACCCTACAATTTTAACTATATTACTATTTTTATCTTTTTAAAATTATTTTTTTTATATCTTTTTATTTAGCCATCCAAATTTTTAAAAATAATTATTTTACTCCATGTAATTTAAACACATCCATTGGGTGCTAGTGTTAATAAAAAAATTATATAATTCTATAATATATATATATATATATATATATATATATATATATATATATATATATATATATATATATATATATCAATCCCCTTCAGTTGAGGGATCCCTCAAATAGTGTTATTTGAGGGATAGTGTGCTCAACCGTTGGATTTGTTTTAATAACTTTATGTGGCTGAGATTTTACATCTTATGTGTTGTATTGAATAACCGTTGCATTGGATGTGTTGGATAAGATAAAAATCTCAGCCACATAAAATTATTAAAACAGATCCAACGGTTGAGCACACTATCCCTCAAATAACACTATTTGAGGAATCTCTCAACTGAAGGGACTATATATATATATATATATATATATATATATATAATACGTTTCTCAAATTTTGGGAGCAGGGAATGTTAGATATTAAAAATAAATTTTAACTTTAATATTCTCTCTATCTCATGTTATAAGGTTTGGTTGATTTTTTAAAAGAAGATAAAATAATAAAATTATTTATTTTTAAATTTTTATTTAATTATATAGTTTTTTATATATTAGTAGTGATGATGCTATATTAATATGCATAGAGAATAAAAATATAATAATTAATAATAAGAATATTATATATAAATTATTATAAAAAATAAATTATTTAAAATAAATAAATATTTAATTTATAATTATTTAAAATAATAATAAAAATTTTTATTCTGATACGGAGGGAATAATAATTTTGTTTTTGCTTTTTCGTATTTGGGCAATTTCTATCTTATTTTTGTTCACTTCTTTCTTCTGGACACCTGAGAGAGTCACCTGCATTGTCTGAGAAAACGCCATAAACATCTCTTCGATCGAGAAATCAATCAATCAAAACTCTTTTTCTGCATTCCTTTCAACGGAGAAGAAAAAAGAAGATAACCCCATTATTATTTTTCTCTCTCAAGCTAGAAATATGAATTTCTGAGTTCTTCAATCTACAAATTTTCTAACCCACTTCTTAAATTTTCATCAAATTTCTCTGTACCCATCTCTTTTTCTCTACATATATAAATATATATCTTCCTTTTTGCACTCTATGATTTAAAAAAAATCAGCTTTGTAATCATCATTTGAATTTTTCTCCTCGTCCCCTTTTTTCTCTGTATAATATATTTTTATTTGAATGATTAAACTCTCTCTTTATCCTTTTTTAGATTCTGGGGTATCTTTGAATGAGTCTAAATTTGCAACATTTTCATTAGCCTTTATACTTTTCTACAATTTTCATCTTTCTCTCTCATGATAAAGATCTTTCTTTCAGGTGTCCTAGGTTCCAATTCTGATGTCAAGATCTAAAATTTAGTCTCTTTGTAAAAAAATCTGGGATATTTAATGCTATTTATTGTTTGGTATGGCTGATGATTGATTTCTATGGATTAGAATTTTGGGTTTCGTGCATTTGTATTAATCTTTTATTGGGATACATTATTTGAATATTTGTTCGTTTGCAATCATTGGCGTGGCCTACATTTGTAAGATCTGATGTTATTCAACTCATGGTGTAATTTGCAGTATGATCTGGGGCATTTTCTTCCAGATCTTGAGTTGTTTAACCTCCCATGACAATAATCTAGGGTTTTGGTTATCCCTTTAAGGGTTTTGATTGAGTTATTACATCTATAAAAATCAATGGCAGTTGTTTTGATTTGAGGGCTTATAGCTGTATTGCTTGAGTGTGTTCAAAATGTGGAAGCAACTTCTCAGTAAACTTCCTAGGAAGTCATCATTGAAATCCGAATCCCTTGATTCTCCAAGAAGTGGGTCAGGTCCATTTAGCCCAAGCGGTGGGAATGCTGCTTCTGGCCGATTAAACTCGGCTAAACGCACTTCATCTGCAGTATTTCCGGCTGGTTTGGCTACCGGAATTGAGCCCCTTTTACCATTCAAAGATGTTCCAAGCTCAGAAAAAATGAATCTTTTTATCAGTAAGTTAAGTCTCTGCTGTGTGGTGTTTGATTTCAATGAGCCAAGTAAGAATACAACTGAGAAAGATCTTAAACGTGCTACATTGATTGAGCTTCTTGATTTTGTTGCTTCCAATCCTTCACGATATACTGAACCCGCAATTGTAGCAATGTGCAAAATGTGTGCTGTTAATTTGTTTCGAGTTTTTCCACCAAATTATCGGTCTAATTCGCATAATGGTGAAAATGATGATGATGAACCTACTTTTGATCCTGCTTGGACACATTTACAGCTTGTGTATGATATATTGCTCAAGTTTGTAACTTCTTCTTCAGTGGAAGCTAAGGTGGCAAAAAAGTACATAAATCACTCGTTCATCTTGAGATTGCTTGACCTCTTTGATTCTGATGATCCTCGGGAAAGAGATTGTTTGAAAGCTATAATGCATAGGATTTATGGGAAGTTTATGGTGCATCGGCCTTTTATTCGAAAGAGCATAAGCAATATCTTCTATCGATTTGTAAATGAAGCTGATCGGTGCAATGGAATTGCTGAGTTGTTAGAGATTTTTGGCAGTGTGATAACTGGGTTTGCTTTACCTTTGAAGGAGGAACACAAGATCTTTCTGTGGAGGGCTTTGATTCCTCTGCACAAGCCAAAAGCGTTAGGGGCTTACTTTCAACAGTTGTCATATTGTGTTACTCAGTTTATTGAGAAGGAGCCAAAGTTAGCTAGCACGGTGATTAGAGGGTTGTTGAAATACTGGCCAATTACCAATAGCCAAAAGGAGGTGATGTTCTTAGGCGAGTTAGAAGAGATTCTGGAAACAATTAACATGGCTGAGTTTCAGAAGGTTATGGCTCCATTGTTCTGGAGGATTGGATGCTGCATCAACAGTTTCCATTTTCAGGTATCTTTTCCGATTTTCTTCTCTGTTACACAGATTTCTCGTAGCTTGCTTGTTATAAATCAATGGCATGGATTATCTCCTTTTTCTAGGCATTTTCTTTCCTCCATATCCCACTACCCAATTATTTGTCTTAATTTTATGGAAGAGAGACAACTTGAGTTCATACGAACACAATTTGAAAACTGTGATCTCAATCGATGAGCATTTATTTCTATTTATACATTTTTGTTTCTCTTGTTTCTTCCATCACAATTGATTTGACTTTAAATAATCGATGTTAAAGCCTGCAGGAGAGAAGCATATGTTCTACTGCTAACTGGTGTCTCTAGTGGGAGTCATGGCATCAGTTTCAGCTGTAACTTTTATAAAAAACAAATGGAAGATGTTTCCTTGTATACATATATATGAATTTATGTTTAGAAATAATCCAATAAATTCTTTTATATAGTTTGGAACTTTAATAAGCATGTAGCTAGTTTTCGCTTCAGTAGTTCAATAGATGGCTTCCTGAGATTCTTAATGGAGATCCGAGCTTGAGTCTTGTCTGTATCATTATAAAATTACACAATATCAGCTGAAGTTGTGGACATGTTACACTCTCTTGAGACAATGATGTTTCAGACGTTTGTCACTTATTTTCAAGGTGCCATACTGCGATTTGTCGATTTAACCTCCCTTTTAATTTCAAGCTGCAAAAGTTCTCATATATAACATATAGGTTCTATAGGTGGCAGAATATTTTTTCATATATTATCTTCCACAGTAAACTTAGTGATTCTTTTTTTGCCATAAGTTCTGGAGCCCACTCCCATAACTATCCTGTTTATCTATCATTTTGCAAACAGATCCTAAAGGCCCTAAACTCAAGTCTAAGATGAAGATTGTTTTCTCTTTAGTATTGATATCTTTGGATGTGTGAGAGACGACTTAGCTAGACCAGAATGTGAGGTCAGAGGTTTGGAGTTCGAAGCTTGGTAGAAGCTAATTTTATTTATCAACAAAAATAGAGATGAATTGGTTAGTGAAAGTTTAAGTCAAATTGTGATGAGTCATAGAGCTATCATTGCTACTAACTGTGTAGAAAAGTATAAACAGTTACTGGGAGTTAACTGTTAAGAGAATATATTCAAAGAATTATTCATATGGATTATCACTCATCATCTTTAATTAAGTATAGTATGAACCTCAAAAATGCTTTTTATCTCACACTGGTTGGGTTAGGCTGAAATGAATCCAATGTGTAAGATATTGTTTGAACCACCAGCTTATATAGACTAGTGTTTAAATAACTAGAAGTTCAGAACTCTAAAATCTTTGCAGGGCTTTAATTTGTAGATCAGTTCAAGATTCTGTTAAACCTGGTGGATATCACCGTCAAGACTCAAAACTTTATAGATGGTGCTACGGTTGTGCTCAATTAGTGGGGGGAAGGAATTCCTTGCTTTTGAGGAAGAGTTAAAAAGGGCAGTATTTGTGGTGTAATAATTTTGCAGTTTTTTTTAATTGTTTTAGAGCTGAAGCATTTTTTTTTAATCTGCGGCATGTTTCATCTTTTCTTTTTGATATCCTTGTAGTACTTCAGATTTAGTGGTCACCTTGGAAGGTATGCAAGATGCCAACTCATCATTTTCATAATTTGGAATGGTCACTTGTCAAAAGAAAAAAAAGTGTGGGTGGTGGCAATGGTCACCCAGTTAGTGTTTTGTTGCGCTCAATTAGTGGGCGGAGGACTTCTTGCTTTTGAGGAAGAGTTCAAGGGCAGTTTATGCGCTGAAATAGTTTTCCAGATTTTTTTTTTATTGTTTTGTAGTTGAAGAATTTTCTTTTGAATCTTCGGCATGTTTCAATTTTATTTTTTTTTTGATAATCTTGAAATGATTTGGATTTGGTCCACCTTGGTAGGTATGCAATATTCCAGATGCCAAGTCCTCATTTTCATAGTTTGGGTAGTGGACCTAGTGGTCACCAATAGAAAGAACAGGAAAAAAAGTTTGGGTAGTGGCCACCCAATGCTTACTTTCCGGTTTGTGGAGTGAATTCAAGGTGGGGGGTAATGGTTCTTGAGTCTCATTTCAAAGCTTGACAGTAATTTTCACAGGGGATAAACTTCCTGAGTAGGTCAATATTGTCTGGCTCAGTGGAACGTGGTTCGTTTCGGTTATATAGTTAAAATGCAGTATGCTAGGGTATCTTTATACAAGTTGTTAGGAATTCTGTTAGAATTTAAATAAAATAAACGTAAATTTTATAGAAAATTTTTAGTTGAATCAAGTTTGTTGTTTTATAAATAGTTTAGGACAAATGTAATGTTTGAGCATTCAATTAGTTAGAATATTGATATTTGCAATTATAGGTAAAATAACAAAGATTTTTTTTTGGTACGCTAAATTTAGAGTATTGGTACGTAAGAATATCGTGTTTGGGTACGCAAGTATTAATACGCGGTTCTCTAGGTCAATCAAAGTATCAGGTAACTCTGTTCTGGTTTCCAAGCCATGCATAAATGATATGCATCCATTTTCTTAATTTTTTTTTGATAGGCAAATAAAGCCAGTAAAAGTGCAATACAAGAGTCTATCAAAACTTAAGTTACTTCCATCTTAATGACATAAAAAAAATGTATTAAGTACGGGGGTTTGCTAGATAGACATTATCAAATAGTGCCTTTTGATGAGAATTGAGTGTTATGAACAAGAAGCTTCGAGAAATCTTACGTGGTTATAATACTTTCAACGTAAATTAATTTGAGATATGTAAAGTTTTCCTTGAAACTTTCAAATGAGGGTTGATACTGCTAACATAATTAAATCAACTAAACTCACCTACGCCATCCCAAAATAGTTGGGGTGGGTTGAAGATGAATCCAATATGAAAGGAGATGAGTATAAATTAAAATTCAGAACCACTGTTTATTATTAGATAAATAATATACCTATAATGGTAAAGAAAGAAATAAAAGATAAAATATTTAAAAGAGCTGTTAGAAACCATTCTTCAGGTTCTCAGATGTATTTTGTCCTGGAAACAATTCCGAAGACCTCTTTTCTTGATGGTTCCGGTTGTTATAGTTATTATATCAACTCTTGCAAGTAGTTTATTTTGCAAGTCACAAGTGTCCAGTAGGTTTGGTTTACACTCTGCCAATGAAGTATGCTGCAGTTAATTCTTTGTCACTTTGAATCATCTTTTTGATTTGTAATTAGCCTTGGTTTGGTTCAGAGAATAATAATTTATCTATAAAAAATTCATCCCAGGTGGCTGAAAGAGCACTGTTCCTTTGGAATAATGACCAGATTGTCAATCTGATTGCACATAACCGGCATGTGATCCTGCCAGTCATATTCCCATCCCTGGAAAACAACATGCAAAGCCACTGGAACCAATCAGTTCTTAACTTAACTCTAAATGTGAGAAAACTGTTCACAGAGATGGATGATATGCTGTTCATGACCTGCCATTCCCATTTCAAGGAGGAACAATCGAAACTAACCTTTGTGGCAGAAAAGCGGAAGGAAGCATGGAAGCGCCTCGAGAATGCAGCCAGTCGACAGCCTATATCTGGAAACACAGCTGTTTTGGTAACTCCTTAGCAAACTCAGTTACCTGTTAAGTGAACTGTTAATCTGTTGTACTAGTCCAAATGATTTTTGGAGTCCTCTCTTTGTTTGCTGGGAAATTAAAAGAGATGGTAATTTTTGTGGGATATAGTCCATTAGACATCCTGCTGTTGTAGCTTACTTTTGTTTCATTTTGTTAACTGTTAAGCAGCGTACCACTTAATTCCTTGAAGGGTCTTAGAAGGGCCGTGTAGTGGGTTGTAGAAACTGACATCCTTCGTAGGTTGGCTGACTACTTTTGCGAAAACTAGTCTCTGTCTGTGTTTTTGTGTGACATGAATTTCCATTTAACTTCAAAACTCTTGTTCTGATTACCTGGACTCAAGGTAATATTAATATACTCTCTCCGTCCCAAGTAAACCTGGCAAAAGAGGCTTGCGCCCGCGGGCCCGTTTTTGACCAGGCTCGTGAATTATTTTTTAACAAAAACAAAAACAATGCTACTTGTGTGGGTTGAACACAAGACCTTCAAGTTATTAAATAAGAGTTCAATATAGCTAAACTATAATAGCTACTTGTTTTAACATGTGTCTAAATAAAAGTATAAAAAATAAAAAGACAACCGTTTAAACAAAATGTACAATATCTAGTTTTAATTTGCTTGTCTTTTTAAATGAGTTAAACCTGAATCATAATTAAAAATATTCAATTTAAATTATTTAAAATTTAATTCTATCCAATACATAAGTTTTTCAAACATCAATATCATTTATAAAAAGATTCTCTATTTAACTTTAAAAATTATATTGGAAAATGTATTTATTTAACTCTAAATAATATAAAATTTTGAGATTAATAAAAATTTTAGATAGTTTTATATCATTCACGGTACTCCATATTAATTAAAATTAAATACATTTATATTAATCCTAAATTTAATCATATCATATATTTATTTTAATAAGTTCAAATAACTCTTTCTATCAATCGGATGTTGTAATAATATTACTGATTTGGGCATGGACATACGAAGTACCTAAATTATTTAATTTAAATATAATAAAAAATATATTTCCAACTTTGCCCCTACTTTCGAGGAAAAAGAAAGTAATATATTTTTATTTTTTAACTGCTTGTATTTTTATTGTTCATCTTGATTGTTGTTATCTACTTATCACCAAATATACTTATCATCGGCTGTTAAAAGCTCAAGCGAAACAGAATTATATGGTCTTTATTTTTTTACTTTGAGTTAAATTAACAAATTGTGTAACACGACTTTGCAAAAAAAAAAAGAGAAAGAAGCTCGTGGGCTGGCACGGCCCGTGGGCTGGCACGGCCCGTGGGCTGGCACGGCCCGTGGGCTGGCACGGCCCGGCTCGACCCGGCCCATCCCGAGCCACGGGCCACGATTCTAGCCCAAGAAAAGTTGGACCATTTTAGCCCGGTCCAAATTTGGCCCGGCCCGTTTGCCATGTCTAATCCCAAGATATATGCCCAGTTTAGACTTTTTTGACCTAATTGAGCATTTTTAAAACTTCTTTTTTTGGTACCATTTTTGATAAAATATTCTCTCGGTTCTCAAAAGGATGAACAAAATACAAATTTCAAACATTAAAAAAAAGAAGCAAAAGTAGAGGAAAAAGAGTAAATAAAGTTTCAAATTTATCCTTAGTGGTCTCACAAGATTCATAAAGTGACGAGTAATTTTATTTATTTATTATACTAATAGATCTCACATTCTCACTAAACGACATAATTACCATTTATTTTATATATTTTGTCTTATCCTTTCGAGAACAAAAGTAATTGTACCGTTGCTTATCCTTTTGAGGACGGTGAAGGGATTATAACCATAAAAAACCTATTTCAAAAATGTATTTAAATATGCTTAATTATTAATTCTTAAATTAGTCAATTTGATCAAAATAGTCTAAATTGGGCAATTATTTTGAGATGGAGTTGCTAGCCATTTGAAGATTATGAAGAGACCTAGTAATTTGGAAGTGTCCTGTTTTTCATTGTTCAAATTATGCTGGAGCAACTAATGGAAGTCTGGAGGAGTGGATAAAAAATGGGAAATTTGGTGAAAGAAAAACTGAACCTTAAGACTTACAATTTATTCCCTTGTTTGTTGTATTTAACTAAAAATTGTTGCTCCTTTTTTTTTTTTTTTCAAATCCAGAGGCAGTATTATCCAAATTTAAACTTGATCTGAAGAATACATGTATGCAGAGGCGGAACCAAGGAGTCCGGGGGGGTCATATGACCCCGCACCCTAGAATCTTTGGATAGGACTGAATAAAAAACGGATATAACCGAATAATCGAATCGAATTGAAATAATTTAACCGGAATTTCCTGATAATTCGGGTATTTTTTATAATTCGGTTATATCTGAATATTTTTTTCAGTTTACGAGTTTGGGTTTCGATTTTGTGTTATTCGGTTAACCGAATAACCGAATAACCGAATATGACCTTTAAAAAAGTGAAGGCTTAAAGTTCACTCTCACTCTCATAAGTCATAATAACCGAATATAAACTCTTTCACTCTCAATAGTCATCACTGTCATCAGTCTCTCATCTGTAATTTCTCCATCTCTCATCACTAATCTCTAATCTCTAATCTCTCATATCTGGACCACTTATCAATCTCTCATCTCGATCTGCCCCAAACCCAAAAGCCTCCCCAGTCCCTAAATCGCAAGTCGCGACTTTGCTCGGCCTCCGAACGGCGGATCAAAATATTGACGGAACCTCATCTCCGAGCCTCCGACGGTATTTATCGACTCCGAGGTATTTGCTTTATTTCTCTCCCCTGTTTGGTTGCTTATCGATATTTTTCAGGAAAAAAATAAAATCTGACATGGTTAGTGATTGGCTTGAGGCTACTGGGTGTTTTGTTTTGAATTTTTAAATTGAACATTTTTGTACTCAGGGGTTGTATTCGGTTGACCCCTCAAACTTTTATCTTACTTAATATTTGCAAGTATTTTATTTCTTTTAGAGAACTATGCATTTTGTCCTGCGATCGCTTATTTTCCCCCTTTATGTATTTGCTTCTCTTTAGATCACCTTATAGTATGTATGATGCTTGCACTGTTGGGTTTTGTTTGAAACTTTTTTGGTTATTACCCAAACAACCAAATAGTAAATTCGGTAATTCGATTACTTATTCGGATATCAAAATTGTATAAATACCAATTTTTGGTTATAACCGAATAGCCTATTCGGTTCGGTTATAACCAAATGATATTCGGTTCGGTTATAACCAAATGATTAGTCCTATCTCTGTGGGTTATTTGCTTTCCTTTCCCTTCCTTTTTCTTTTATGTATTCTCTTCTCTTTTGTTTTTCTCTTGATTTTGCTTTATCATCAAAGTGGGACAAAAAAAGGTGGTAGGAATTTTCTCCATAAACTAATTAAAAATAAAAAACTAAAGAAATAAAATAAATTTTTTTAGATCCCACTATAGTGACCATAAGTGCACCATAGTTCTATCCTATCATGATTATTAAATCTCTCTTCTATTTTTATTTATTTTTTTGTTGCATGAATTCATTCTTTCAAGCTAATTAATCCCATGAACCACAATATAAGGTTTTGAATATATAATATTATAATTTATAATTTATCTATAAAAATAACTAATCAGTTGACTAAAAACTTCAAAGTTTGATTAATAGTCCCATAGTTCGGGAGAAATTAATATATATATATATATATATATATATATATATATATATATATATATATATATATATATATATGTGTGTGTGTGTGTGTGTGTGTGTGTGTGTGTGTGTGTGTGTGTGTGTGTGTGTGTGTATTTAAAGCTATTAAACTCGTAACTCAAAAGTTGACAAGAGTTGGAATATGATGTTGTGAAATATTATAATTGGGTAAAATAAATTTGAAAGAAGCACTCCAATCGTCAATAAATAAATTTTTTTACTGATATATTTTGACCCCTTCTAAAAATGTTCTGGTTCCGCCACTGTATGTATGTATTGCTGCTCTTGAAATAATTATGTCTAACCACAACAAAATTTAGAGATTTTTTTGTTGTTGAATTTAGTCAAAAATAAGCATGTTCTTCAGGTTTATGGTTGTTGCCAACTTTGTGTTTCTTTTATACTACCTCCGTTCCTAAAAGATTGTCGTTTTAGATTTTTGCATGTAGATTAAGAAAGTCATTTAATACTATTATTTAACAATTAAAATTTATTTGAAATTTCATCACTACCCGTTTATGGGAAGTTAAAAACTATTAATACAAGAGATAGAATTTCTTGGAACAATGAAAGAAGGTAGGGGTGATATAGGGAAGTAAATAATTTATTCTCCTAGAAAGTTGTAAACAACAAATAAATTGAAACTAATTTATTTTAAAAAATGACAATATTTTAGAAACGGAAAGAGTAGTTATTTATTTGATCTGAAATCAGCATTCATTGAATAATTTTCGTCTCGATCTGCATTTACCTTAAAAGAGGGGTTTTTTTTTGCGTGAGTGTTGGGGTGGCATTGAATGACACAGTTATATATATATATATATATATATATGGGAAATGATCCATATCATGTATTTGCTATGGAATAAAAAGTGGCATATAGCATCTACACCTTCCGTTTAACAAATGAATGGCTGCGATTTGAATTGGGAAAACGTCGTCCGCTAGAAGAACTAGCAGACGTGGTTAATGAAATATTTTGCCACTTTTACCCCCACCTAGCCCAGAAGACCAATTCGAAATAACAGTATCCATATCATCCGCTAGACTTATTAGCGGACGACAAATTCCTATAACAACAACATCAATTCAATTACAACACGAATTCCTCTCCAA
The DNA here is from genome assembly GCA_016801055.1 of Panax notoginseng. Taxonomy (NCBI): domain Eukaryota; kingdom Viridiplantae; phylum Streptophyta; class Magnoliopsida; order Apiales; family Araliaceae; genus Panax; species Panax notoginseng. The sequence goes on from CM029020.1 coordinate 34,839,481, forward strand.
CAACACCCAGTACAGCTAGTAATACAATTCATTACAACACAATACAAAATATACAGCAATTTAGTTACAACACGATTTGAGTTGATTACAACACCCAATACAACAATTCAGTTACAACACGATTTGAATTGATTACAACACCAGTACAACAATTCAATTCAGGTCAAATACAACATGTCATATTAGCTAAGCAAAAATATATGGACTAGTTCTTGTACGTAAGACCATAACTTTTATAAATAAAGATGAATTTTCTATAAATATCATTTTTGAATATCATGGAGTGAAATTGATATAATGTTATAGTTGTGGGTAATATTTATAAATTTTGCAAAGTACGCAAGTTGCTATATAATATTCGATTGGTCGGAGAATATTCGTTTTAACATGGAATATTCGTACGACAACACAATCATTGGTGGACCCCACAATGAAATTATTGTCGGATTGAGAAAACGACAAAAATACTTTATAAAAATAACGACAGAAGTTTTACCATTAATACTGTTGAACTACTCGGTAGTAAAAGTACAGTAATATGCATGGTTGCATAGTAACGCACGGTATTGATTATTGATGCTTACGTGATAAGTCACTCAGTTTTGTTTTATTGGTATTATTAATGTAATAAAACAGAAAAGCTTTTTATATAAAACAGAATCCTTTTATAAAGTTATTCGTTTTATTAGGCTAATAGTAAAATCTTTTTATATAAAACAGAATACTTTTATAAAGTTATCTATTTTATTAGACAATAATTAGAATATATTATATTTTATTATGCATAGTATTTGCATAGTGCCTGCATAGTATTTGCATAGTAAAATCTTTTATAAAGTTATTCGTTTTATTAGATTATAAATAGAATATATTATATTTTCTTTAAAAGATTTTGCGTTAAATATGGACCGTCAGATTAAAGTAAATCAATCTGGACCGTTCATGAATTAGTTACTATGCAGTCCATTCTTCTATAAATAGAAGCTCATTCCTTCATTATTTCTTACGAATTCACTGAAACTCTAAAGAGAGAAGTTATAGAGAGGAAGAAGAAAAGTATTCTGCTACTGCACTAATCATATATCCAGTATTCTTCTTCTTAAGGTAAGGGATATTATTTGTTGTACTCGTAAATGGTGTTCTTTCTTTCTTATTCATGAAGAGAACTTCTGTTATTCTATTCTTTATTATTCTGTTGGAATAACCTGTATACGCGGGCTACCCTATACTTGGTGACATTATTCTATTATTCCGTCTTTATTATTATTCTGTTGGAATATCCTGTCTGTGCATTTTACGCCGGACTTGGTTCCATTATTTATTATTCTGTCGGAATATCCTGTCTGTGCGTTTACGCCGGACCTGGTTTCATTATTTATTATTTTATCGGTGCGTTTACGCATAACCTGGTTCCATTATTTATTATTCTGTCAGAATATCCTGTTGGTGCCTTTACGCATGACCTGGTTCCATTATTTATTTTCCTGTTGGAATAACATGTCTGTGCGGTCTATCGCATGCATGGTGATTTCTTTTGTTATTCCATTCTTTATTATATTCAGTTGGTTAAAGTTTTGACTTTTATACTCCATAAAATTAGTGGAATATCCTTGATATTTGCGCTTCATCCAGTATCTTTTCATGGAAATATTCTTCCGAGCATTCTTGAATTTTACTCCACAAAACAGTATCATGTTGACAATTTGGACGTTATTGGTTCTTGGATTAATTAATTCTTGAACTTGTTTTTATTGAATTATTATGTCATTGTCATCATCCTCATGTTTATATTATGTTGAAAGTCATCTGTGGCCTGTAGTGCATAGATGGACTTGGTATGTTTATGACCAGGGATTATTCGGTATAATCATGACCGTAATGTTACAAATGATATGGTAAAAGTTCTCATTGGCTCGTAGTGCATTGATGGACAGTGGTTGGCATGATCATGACCATTGATGAATACACGAATATCCTTGGCTGTGATGCATGGATAATTTGTGGTTGTGATACTAATGAATATCCTTGGCCGTAGTGCATGGATGATGTTGATTATTTATTAAGCTGAGTCTCAGCGATAAAAGTGATGAAAAACTTTTTAAATCATAAAAGATAGTAGATTTTATTCTCTACTTGACTCTTTTAATGGATTACTTGTTCCGCTGCAGTTAAACTTGATGTTTGTTATATTTTATCAGTTTAACACTGTTGAAGGCTAACGATAATTTATTCTGCATTATCTTAGTCATAATATTTCTTACTGGGCTAGTTGAGCTCACCCTTTTGCTTTCGTTGTTCTCTTAAGGAAATAAGAACGTAGCGGGGACTAGTCGGGGAACGGAGTGACGATTCAGAGGATAGCATTATTAGTCCTCACTATTTTATAAAATAATGTGAAAATAAATGTATTGAGGACTTATTTTGAGTTTAAATCCTGTTTAGAAGAAAGTGTTGTATTTAAACTCACAGCTTATGTTTTGTCGTATTTTACACGACAGTTGTATAATTAAGTTTTATTTGTATTTTATACCATGTAGTTGACGACTCAGAATAGGTGATGTATACCTATTTTGGGGGCGTCACAGTTGGTATCAGAGCTTAGGGATATGATCCCTGGCTGAGATGTGAGATAAGAACTAGGAGGGGAGAGACGGGAAATTCCTTCGCTAGTATGACATACCTAAGTTTACTTCTTATTTAATTGGTCAGTCAAAGTATAGGGATATTATGTTACATGTCAATTAACCTTTATTTTGTGGCAGTATCTGAAAATGACATTCGAGAATGTTGAGAATAGCAATGGAGCACATGAGACCGTTGAGGTTCCACATATCAATAATCAAGATAATGTGCATCAGGAAGGCGACAATCCTCATGCAAACAACAACACTGACCAAATGATGAATGATGGAATGTTCAGAGGCTTTATGCAATTCATACAACATCAGGGGAGAGAGGCTCCTGTCCAAAATATAGGTGGAAACACTGAAAACTCTCGGATGGTCACCGCTATGCGGTTCAAGGAGCTGGGACCACCGGAGTTTATTGGAGAGCCAAAACCACTTAAGGCGGAAACGTGGATCAAGCAGATCACCAAGATATTTGATATCTTGGGATGCACCGAGGAGCAAAAGGTTCCCTTTGCAACCTTTATGTTGCAAGGAGAGGCAGATTACTGGTGGGAATCAATAAAGCGTACTCAACCTGCCACACTTAAGATGTCTTGGGAGAAGTTTCAGGAACTATTCAATGACAAGTACTTTTCCGAAAGTATTCGTCACATGAAGGAGGTAGAATTCATCAAGTTGGAGCAGAATAATATGACCGTGTCGCAGTACGAAGCTAAGTTTGTCGAGTTGTCCCGGTTTGCGTCCCACTTGGTGGATAATGAAGAGAGAATGACGCGGATGTTTTTAAGAGGTTTGAAGCCGGAGATACGTCAACATCTTATTTCTCATAAACTGTGTTTGTATTCAGATGTTGTAAATAGGGCTCAGTTAGTGGAGCGCGATAACGAGTCAACGCAACCAAAAGAGAGCAACCGGCAAAATGATAATACCAGTGAAAGCAGTCATCGAAGCGGTGACAACAAGCATGGAAGGAATCAGCAGGCCAGAAATGGTAACCACTTTGGTGGTAATCATGGCCAAAATAATAAGAATGGACATTTCAAGAAGAGGAGATTCAACAATGATGGAAAGACGTCAGCACCAGCACCCGTGGTTAAGGAAGGAGAACGACCACCTATCATATGCTTTAAATGCGGAGGGGAAGGACACATCAGTCCAAACTGCGGGATGCCGTCCAAAGCATGTTATAATTATGGAAGAGAATGTCACCTAGCCCGATTTTATCGTTCACCGAAGACAAGTTCAGCTAGGATGGAGGCACCAAAGGACGTCCCAGAAAAGTCAAAACCGGTAGTGCAAGGGAGAGCGTTTGTTGTGACCTCCCAGAAAGCAAGGAACCCGAATGAAGTCATCACGGGTAAGCTTATCATAAACTTTAGCGAAGTTTATACCTTATTTGATACCGGTTCTACCCATTCTTTTATTTCTCCTATTTGCGCTCAACGATTAAATTTGACTACGAAGAAATTAGACTTTGACTTATCTGTGGAAACTCCGTTGGGAGAAACCTTCATTACATCCACTTTTTATAAGTCTTGTTTGGTTCAAATCGGTACCCTCACATTACCTGTCGATCTTATTTCATTGAAAATACTTGCATTTGATGTAATTCTAAGGATTGATTGGTTAAATACTCATCATGCAAAAATTGATTATTTTCGTAAGGTTGTTAGCTTTCATATTCCTAATCAATCTATTATGCAAATTCAAACAACCAAACCATTAAAATCAATCACTGTTATCTCAAGCCGTAAAGCTATTCGTTTATTGAAAAACGGATGTCAAGCTTTCTTAGCTCATGTCACGGATCTAAACAAAAATACTTCAGTTTTGAATGATATTTCTATTGTTAATGAATTTCCTGACGTATTCCCTGAAGAACTTCCTGGCCTACCCCCAGAGCGTGAAATTGAATTTTGTATCGATCTTGAACCCGGTACAAAACCCATTTCTAAAGCCCCATATCGAATGGCTCCTATTGAACTTCAGGAGTTAAAGACCCAACTGCAGGAATTATTAGACATTGGCTTTATTCGTCCTAGTACTTCTCCTTGGGGTGCTCCTGTTCTATTCGTGAAGAAGAAAGATGGGAGTATGCGACTTTGTATTGATTATCGGGAGTTGAATCATGTCACCATAAAAAATAGGTACCCATTGCCACGTATTGATGACCTGTTTGACCAGTTGTAAGGAGCATAATTCTTTTTAAAAATCGATCTTCGTTCTGGATATCATCAGCTGAAGGTTAGAACTGAGGATATTCCAAAGACTGCCTTCAGAACTCGGTACGGGCATTATGAATTCTTAGTCATGCCTTTCGGATTGACTAATGCTCCTGCTGCCTTCATGGATTTGATGAACCGAGTATTCAAGGAATATTTTGATCACTTTGTGGTCGTCTTTATTGATGACATCCTTATTTATTCCAAAAGCCGTGAAGATCATGAGCAACACTTGAGGCTGACACTCTAAAAGCTTCGTGAATACAAGCTTTATGCCAAGTTGAAGAAATGCGAGTTCTGGCTTGAGGAAGTAGCATTCCTTGGACACGTGGTATCAAGTCATAGAATATCTGTTGACCCGACAAAGATTGAAGCAATTCAAAGCTGGGAGCAACCTAAATTAGTGACCGAAGTACGTAGCTTTCTCGGTTTAGCTGGTTATTATCGGAGATTCGTGGAAGGATTTTCTCGAATCGCTACTCCATTAACTCAGCTGACTCAGAAAGATACAAAGTTCTGTTGGAGCGAAGAATGTGAGAAGAGTTTTCAAGAACTCAATAGGAGACTCATTTCAGCACCTGTTCTGACAATACCATCTGGCTCGGAGGGATTTGTCATCTACAGTGATGCTTCGGGCAAAGGGTTGGGATGTGTTCTCATGCAACATGGAAAAGTCATAGCCTATGCCTCAAGACAACTTAAAGAATATGAGAGGAATTATCTTACTCATGATCTAGAGTTGGCAGCTGTTGTTTTCGTACTTAAAATTTGGAGGCATTACTTATATGGGAAGAAAGTGGAGATCTTTACGGATCAAAAAAGCCTCAAATATTTCTTCAATCAAAAAGAACTCAACATGCGACAACGACGTTTGCTGGAACTGTTGAAAGATTATGATCATACCATCCAATACCATCATGGAAAAGTGAACGTGGTAGCTGATGCATTGAGTAGAAGATTATATGCAAGTACGAGTGCGATATTGTCAATGCAAATGCCCATTTTGTGTGACTTGCAAAGGATGGAGATAGAGTTAAAGACTTCAGGGACCCATGTGATGATGACGAATATACGAGTAGAACCGACTTTATTTGATAAATTTAAGGCTGCTCAAGCTACAGACCTGGAGCTGATGCGTATGAGGAAGAAAGTGCAAGAAGGTGTTATGCCGAAAGCAAGAATCTATGAAGAAGGAATACTTCGAGTCAACTCCAGACTTTGTGTTCCTAACGACCCTGATTTAAAGTATAAAATCATGATGGAGGCGCACAACACACCGTTTGCAATCCATCCTGGGAGTACCAAAATGTATCGTGATCTTCATCATATATTTTGGTGGAGCAATATGAAAAGAGAGATAGCGCTGTTTATCTCAAGGTGTCTAACTTGTCAATGAGTCAAAGCGGAGAATCAAGTACCAAAAAGTCCATTGCAACCACTTGAAATTCCAGAATAGAAGTGGGAGCACATTACCATGGATTTCGTTAATGGTCTTCCAAAGGTTTCTCAAGGCATTGATGCAATTTGGGTCATTATTGATAGATTGACCAAGTCTGCTCATTTCTTACCAATACGAGAAACTTATACACTTGAACGTCTTGCTCGTATGTACATAAACGAGATTGTAAGACCGCATGGTATGCCAGTATCCATAGTTTCTGATCGAGACACAAGATTCACTTCACGATTTTGGGTTAGTTTGCAAAAAGCTATGGGCACAGATTTACGATTTAGTTCAGCATATCATCCCCAGACGGACGGACAATCAGAGAGGACTATTCAAACTCTTGAAGATTTATTAAGACTCTGTGTCCTTGACTTCAAGGGAAGTTGGGATAAGTTCTTACCATTGGTGGAGTTTTCCTACAACAACAATTATCAAGCAAGTATTGGCATGGCTCCATTCGAGGCGTTGTATGGAAGAAAGTGTCGTTCTCCAGTATGTTAGGATGAGGTGGGTGAAGCAACGTTGTTGGGACCGGAGTTGGTACGTATGACTACGGAAAAGACTCAAACGATCCGGCAACGCATAAAAACCTCACAAGATCGACAAAAGAGTTATGCTGATCTTCATCGAAAGGACGTGGAATTTGATATAGGAGATCATGTGTTATTACGAGTTGCTCCATGGAAAGGAGTTACGAGATTTGGAAAGAGAGGAAAGCTCAATCCTCGATTCATTGGCCCATTTTTAATCCTCGATCGAGTAGGAACTGTGGCCTATAGACTCGCTTTACCGCCAAGTATGTCTCGTGTTCATAATGTTTTTTACATATCTATGTTACGTAAATATGTGGATGACCCGAACCATATTATTGAGTTAGAACCGAACGAAATAGCGGAAGATTTAACGTATGAAGAGGTTCATGCTCAAATCTTGGATAAGAAGGAACATATTCTACGCTCCAAGGTTATACCTCAAGTCAAAGTTTTGTGGAGAAACCACGATGTTGAGGAAATGACCTGAGAGTTAGAATCTGAAATGAAGTCAAGGTATCCTTACCTCTTCGATATACCAGGTACGTACCCTAATTTCGAGGGCGAAATTTCATAAGAATGAGAGGTTGTAAGACCCCAACTTTTATAAATAAAGATGAATTTTCTATAAATATCATTTTTGAATATCATGGAGTGAAATTGATATAATGTTATAGTTGTGGGTAATATTTATAAATTTTGCAAAGTACACAAGTTGCTATATAATATTCGATTGGTCGGGAAATATTCGTTTTAACAGGGAATATTCGTACGACGACACAATCATTGGTGGACCCCACAACGGAATTATTGTCGAATTGAGAAAACGACAAAAATACTTTATAAAAATAACGACAGAAGTTTTACCATTAATACTGTTGAACTACTCGGTAGTAAAAGTACAGTAATACGCATGGTTGCATAGTAGCACACGGTATTGATTATTGATGCTTACGTGATAAGTCACTCAGTTTTATTTTATTGGTATTATTATGGAGATAATGTATGATCAATAAAGAATCTACCACTTCTATTAAAAGAAGAAAAATATTCTATGTGATTCGATAAATGACAACCCAGTAGTCATTGGCCAAGGCAGAATGAAATTAAAAAGGAGTTTCTAATTTGTATTATTTGGAGTTGTGCATTTAAGAATCGAAATACATATAATTAAATAAATAAGACTTGACAGTAATTTCATGTCTTATATTTAATTGAGACATTATATGGTGGAAGGATTAAATTGTATGGTAACTATTTACTCAAAGGTTTTTTTATTATTAATGTTGAAATCTATATTATCTGGAAAGTCGTTGATCGCTAGGGAGACTTATCCCTATTGTAGAATAAATATTAATTATTTAAATAAGATTAGAATTGTTCTAATTGATGTATTCACAACCGGTTTAATATGGAGAACCTAAAGGGTCACACCATAAAAGGAAGAATAATTATTTAAGAAGTTAATGACATAATTGTAATAATAAGTTAAGTATATTTAATTTGATTTATGGTGATAGAATAAATTAAATAACTTAATATTTATTATTTAATATTTTAGAAATATTAAATATAAATTAATAAGAGGAGTCTTATTATTATTATTACTATTATTATTATTTAATTCCTAAAGGAATTTAAAAATCAATTAATAAAAGTACTCTCATTTATTCCTAATAAGATTAAGAGGCTAATTAATTAAGAATTTAATTAATTATTCCTAATAAGATTAGGATCCTAATTAATTAAAGGAGTTTAATTAATTAAAATAAAGTCCAATTCTTTAATTGTTAAGGAGAGTTGCCTACATCTATAAATAAGAGGAGTCTTATTATGGGTCACAACAGACGTGATTCTAATTGTTGGATAGTACGATTCTTTTCTATGAGAGATAGAAAATTAGGTTTTGTCAAATACCGATCTTCTTGAATCTTTCTTTTTCTTTGGTGGATCACCTTTAGAGGCCAAACACTTGGGTGGCTAACGTTGATCAAAGGAAGGAACAAAACTCGGTGGATTCAAGTTGAACGCGAAAATAATTGGAGGTGAACTTTTACCTGTGGAAGCTCGAATCTTCAAGGGTATGATTCTTGTTCTTCATATCTTTTCGTTTAATTAATAATTTTGCATAAAGGATGATCCGGGTATATGGTTTGTAAAATTTTAAACTCTGATTTTTACACGTTTCCGCGTATTTTATGCAATTTGATTGCGTTCATGAATATTACAAACCTAACAGTGGCATCAGAGCTAAACTTTTATGTGAATTATTAATTGTTCAAATTTGATATATATATTGATATGTGTTTAGAACAATTTAATTGAGCATAATTTTATTGTATAAAATTTATTTTTATGAAGAAAAAACATTTGCGAATCCTGTTTTTTTTTAGCCCGTGGTTAATCTGTATTATCCGTGTTGTATGGCTGATTTAAAATATATAATATATTTGCAAAGTGATCTAGATTGGCTTGGCCCGTCCATATATATAATATAAGTCACGTTATAATATACTATAATAAACTACGGTGCATTCACGTGATTCAGGAAGTAATCATATGATTACTTTTATATGATTACTTATATATATATATATATATATATATATATATATATATATATATATATATATAGGTTTTTAATTATTTTATAATTAAAATAAAAGGTTTATTTTAATCTTAAAATTAAATTTCATGCTAACTAATTAGAGTTGGAATTGAATTCCATGATAACTAATTAGAATTGAAATTGGATTCTGTATTTCCTTAAATAAAAGAGTTTATTTAGATATGGAATAAGATTTTATATTATTCAAAATAAAAGAGTTTATTTGTGAATAGGAAAGAGAATCCGTGTTTCCTTAAATAAAGGAGTTTATTTAAATATGAATTAAGATTTCATATTATTTAAAATAAAAGAGTTTATTTGTGAATAGAAAAAGAATCCGTGATTCCTTTAATATAGGAGTTTTTGTTTTTTACTTGGAATTAGATTCCATAATTAATTAAAATAAATGAGTTTATTTTGATTAAAGATTTTGATTAAAATAAAATAGTTTATTTTATTCAAAATAGGATAAATTAAAATAAAAGGAGTTTATTTTGATTTAAATTTGGATTAATATAAAGCAGTTTATTTTGATTCAAAATTAGATTTTATACTAACTAAATCTGTCCATTAAATGATATCAATATATATATTTAATATTTATTATTTATGAGATGAATGCTATTTATTGATGCATATAGTGAAGTGTATGATAATAAATGAGATTGATTATGGACTATTGACCAATGTGATTGGATTTTATTTTAGTTAGATGCATGAATGTATGTGTTTTATTAAATGGGGTCTGCGTACCTCGTCTGTAAGACCCCAACTTTTATAAATAAAGATGATTTTTTTTATAAATATCATTTTTGAATATTATGGAGTTAATTTCATATAATATTATAGTTGTGGGTAATATTTATAAATTTTGCAAAGTACGCAAGTTGTTATATAATATTCGATTGGTCGGGGAATATTCGTTTTAACAGAGAATATTCGTACAACGACACAATCATTGGTGGACCCCACAACGGAATTATTGTCGGATTGAGAAAACGACAAAAATATTTTATTAAAAATAACGGCGAAAATTTTACCATTGTTACTGTTGAACTACTCGGTAGTAAAAGTACAGTAATACGTGTGGTTGCATAGTAGCACACGGTATTGATTATTAATGCTTATGTGAGAAGTCACTCAGTTTGATTCTATTATTGTCAGTTAATAATATGAATTATTTAGCGATAATGACGTTTTGTTTTATTCGTATTATTAACGTAATAAAACAGAAACATCTTTTTATATAAAACAAAATACTTTATTAAAGTTATTCTATAAATAGAATATATTTTATTTTATTTAAAAGATTTTTCTTTAAATATGGACCGTCAGATTAAAGTAATCAATCTGGACCGTTCATGGATTAGTTACTATGCATTCTATTTTTCTATAAATAGCAGCTCATTCCTTCATTATTTCTTACGAATTCACTGAACTCTAGATAGAGAAACTATAGAGAGAAACTATAGAGAGAGAGAAGAAGAGTATTCTGCTACTTAACTACTTCCTTATTTCAGCTCTTCTTTAAAACGGTAAGGGGTGTTATTCTTTCTTATTCATGAAGAGAACTGTTGTTATTCCATTTCTTATTATTCTGTTGGAATAACCTGTATATGCGGTCTACCCTATACTTGGTGACATTCTTCTATTATTCTGTTGGAACATCCTGTCTGTGTGTTTTACACCGGACCTGGTTCCGTTTTTATTATTATTCTGTTGGAACATCCTGTCTGTGTGTTTTACACCGGACCTGGTTCCGTCTTTATTATTATTCTGTTGGAATATCCTGTCTGTGTGTTTTACACCGGACCTGGTTCCATTATTTATTATATTTATTATTCTGTCGGAATATCCTGTCTGTGCGTTTACGCCGGACCTGGTTCCATTATTTATTATTCTGTCGGAATATCCTGTCTGTGCGTTTACGCCGGACCTGGTTCCATTATTTATTATTCTGTTGGAATAACCTGTTTGTGCGGTCTATCGCATGCATGGTGATTTTTTTTGTTATTTCATTCTTTATTGTACTCAGTTGGTTAAGTTTTGACTTCTATACTCCATGAAATTTGTGGAATATCCTTGATAATTGCGTTTCATCCAGTATCTTTTCATGAAAATATTCTCCTGATCATTCTTGAATTTTACTCCACAAAGCAGTATCATGTTGACAATTTGGACGTTGTTAATTCTTGGATAAATTAATTCTTGAACTTGTTTTATTGAATTCTTATATCATTGTCATCATCCTCATGTTTATAAAATGTTGAAAGTCATCTGTGGCCTGTAGTGCATAGATGGACTTGGTATGATTATGACCAGGGATTATTCGGTGTAATCATGACCGTAATGTTACAAATGATGTGGTAAAAGTCCTCATTGGCCCGTAGTGCATTGATGGACAGTTGTTGGCATGATCATGACCATTAATGAATATACGAATATCCTTGGCCGTAGTGCAGGGGTGATTCGATGATGTGGATTATTTTATTAAGCTGAGTCTCAGCGATCACAGTGTTGGAAAATCTTTTAAATCATAAAAGATAGTAGAGTTTATTTTCTACTTGACTCTTTTAATGGATTGCTTGTTCCGCTACAGTTAAACTTGATGTCTATTATATTTTATCAGTTTAACATTGTTGAAGGCTAATGATAATTTATTCTGCATTATCTTAGTCATAATATTTCTTACTGGGCTAGTTGAGCTCACCCTTTCTTTCACTGTTCTCTTCAGGAAATGAGAACGTAGCTGGGGCAAGTCGGGGAACGGAGTGATGGTCCAAATGATAGTATTAGTTAGTAGTCCTCACTATTCTATGTAATGGTGTGTTAATAAATGTAATGAGGACTCCTTTTGAGTATGAATACTCTCTAGAAGATAATATTTGTATTCAAACTCACAGTTTATGTTTTGTCGTATTGTACACGACAGTTGTATTATTAAGTTGTATTTGTATTCTGTACTATGTATCTGACGACCCAAGATGGGTGATGTATACCTAATTTTGGGGGCGTCACAGTTGGTATCAGAGCTTAGGGATATGATCCCTGGCTAAGATGTGAGAATAGAACTAGGAGGGGAGAGACGGGGAATTCCTTCGCTAGTATGACCTACCTAAGTTTATTTGCATGGTATTTAATTGGTCGGTCATAATATAAGGATAATATATGACATATCAATTAACTTTTATTTTGTGGCAGTATCTGAAAATGGCATCTGAGAATGTTGAGAATAGCAATGGAGCACAGGCGACTATTGATTCACCACATATCAATAATCAGGATAATGTGCATCAGGAAGGTGACAATCCTCATGCAAACAACAACACTGACCAGATGATGAATGATGGAATGTTCAGAGGTTTTATGCAATTCATGCAACAACAGGTGAAAGCGGCTCCTGTCCACAACGTAGGTGGAAATACTGGAAACTCTCAGGCGGTCACCGCTAAACAGTTTAAGGAGCTGGGACCACCGGAGTTTAAGGGAGAACCCAAACCACTTGTAGCTGAAACATGGATAAAGCAGATCACCAAGATATTTGATGTCTTGGGTTGCTCCGAGGAGCAAAAGGTTCCCTTTGCCGCCTTTATGTTGCGAGGAGAGGCAGATTACTGGTGGGAATCGATAAAGCGTACTCAACCTGCCGCACTGAAGATGTCTTGGGAGAAGTTCCAAGAGCTGTTTAACGACAAATACTTTCCCGAGAGTATTCGTCACATGAAGGAGGTGGAGTTCATCAAATTGGAGCAGAATAATATGACCGTGTCGCAGTACGAGGCAAAATTTGCGGAGTTATCCCGGTTTGCGTCCCACCTGGTGGATAATGAAGAAAGAATGACGCGGATGTTTTTAAGAGGTTTGAAGCCGGAGATACGTCAACATCTTGTTTCTCATAAACTGTGTTTGTATTCAGATGTTGTAAATAGGGCTCAGTTGGTGGAGCGCGATAACGAGACAACGCAACCAAAAGAGAGCAGCCGGCAAAATGATAATACCAGTGAGAGCAGTCATCGAAGCGGTGACAACAAGCGTGGAGGGAATCAACAGGCCAGAAATGGTAACCACTTCGGTGGTAATCAGGGCCAAAACAATAAGAATGGGCATTTCAAGAAGAGGAGATTCAACAATGATGGAAAGACGTCAGCACCAGCACCTGTCGTTAAGGAAGGAGAACGACCACCTATCATATGTTTCAAATGCGGAGGGGAGGGGCACATCAGTCCAAACTGCGCGATGCCGTCCAAAGCATGTTATAATTGTGGAAGAGAAGGTCATTTAGCCCGATTTTGTCGTTTACCGAAGACAAATTCAGCTAGGATGGAGGCACCAAAGGCCGTCCCAGAAAAGTCAAAACCGGTTGTGCAAGGGAGAGCGTTTGTTGTGACCTCCCAGAAAGCAAGGAACCCGAATGAGGTCATCACGGGTAAGCTTATCATAAACTCTAACGAAGTCTATACTTTATTTGATACCGGTTCTACCCATTCTTTTATTTCTCCTACTTGCGCTCATCGATTAAATTTGATTCCGGAGAAATTAGACTTTGACTTAGCAGTTGAAACTCCATTGGGAGAAACCTTCATTACATCCACGGTTTATAAGTCTTGTTTGGTTCAAGTTGGTACCCACACATTACCTGTCGATCTTATTTCATTAAAAATACTTGCATTTGACGTGATTCTAGGGATTGATTGGTTAACTACTCATCATGCAAAAATTGATTGTTTTCGTAAGGTTGTTAGCTTTCATATTCCTAATCGACCTATTATGCGAATTCAAGCAACCAAACCATTAAAATCAATCGCTGTCATCTCAAGCCATAAAGCTATTCGTTTATTGAAAAACGGATGTCAAGCTTTCTTAGCTCATGTCACAGATCTAAACAAAAATACGTCAGCTTTGAATGATATTTCTGTTGTTAATAAATTTCCTGACGTATTTCCCGAAGAACTTCCTGGCCTACCCCCAGAGCGTGAAATTGAATTTTGTATCGACCTTGAACCCGGTACAAAACCCATTTCCAAAGCCCCATATCGAATGGCTCCTATTGAACTTCAGGAGTTAAAGACCCAACTGCAGGAATTGTTAGACATTGGTTTTATTCGTCCTAGTACTTCTCCTTGGGGTGCTCCTGTTCTGTTCGTGAAGAAGAAAGATGGGAGTATGCGACTTTGTATTGATTATCGGGAGTTGAATCATGTCACCATCAAAAATAGGTACCCATTGCCACGTATTGATGACCTGTTTGACCAGTTGCAAGGAGCACAATTCTTTTCAAAGATCGATCTTCGTTCTGGATATCATCAGCTGAAGGTTAGAACTGAGGATATTCCAAAGACGGCTTTTAGAACTCGGTACGGGCATTATGAATTCTTAGTTATGTCTTTTGGATTGACTAATGCTCCTGCTGCCTTCATGGATATGATGAACAGGGTATTTAAGGAATATTTGGATCACTTTGTGGTCGTCTTTATCGATGACATCCTTGTTTATTCCAAAAGCCGTGAAGATCATGAGCAACACTTGAGGCTGGTACTCCAAAAGCTTCGTGAATACAAACTTTATGCCAAGTTGAAGAAATGCGAGTTCTGGCTGGAAGAGGTAGCATTCCTTGGGCACGTAGTATCAAGTCGTGGAATATCTGTTGACCCGGCAAAGATTGAAGCTATTCAAAGCTGGGAGCAACCTAAATCAGTGACCGAAGTACGTAGCTTTCTTGGTTTAGCTGGTTATTATCGGAGATTCGTGGAAGGATTTTCTCGAATCGCTACTCCATTAACTCAGCTGACTCGGAAAGATACAAAGTTCGGTTGGAGCGAAGAATGTGAGCAGAGTTTTCAAGAACTCAAGAGGAGACTCATTTCAGCACCTGTTCTAACAATACCATCTGGCTCGGAGGGATTTGTCATCTACAGTGATGCTTCGAGCAAAGGGTTGGGATGCGTTCTCATGCAACATGGAAAAGTCATAGCCTATGCATCAAGACAACTCAAGGAATATGAGAGGAATTATCCTACTCATGATCTAGAGTTGGCAGCTGTTGTCTTTGCACTTAAAATTTGGAGGCATTACTTGTATGGGGAGAAGGTGGAGATCTTTACGGATCATAAAAGCCTCAAATATTTCTTCACTCAAAAGGAACTCAACATGCGACAACGACGTTGGCTTGAACTGTTGAAAGATTATGATCATACCATTCAATACCATCCTGGAAAAGCGAACGTGGTAGCTGACGCATTGAGTAGAAGATCATATGCAAGTACGAGTGCGATATTGTCAACACAAAAACCCATTTTGTGTGATTTGCAAAGGATGGAGATAGAGTTAAAGACTCCAGGGACCCATGTGATGATGGCGAATATACGAGTAGAACCGACTTTAATCGATAAAGTTAAAGCTGCTCAAGCTACAGACCTGGAGCTGATGCGTATGAGGAAGAAAGTGCAAGAAGGTGCTATGCCGGAAGCAAGAATCGATGAAGAAGGAATACTTCGAGTCAACTCCAGACTTTGTGTTCCTAACAACCCTGATTTAAAGTATGAAATCATGATGGAGGCGCACAACACACCGTTTGCAATCCATCCTGGAAGTACCAAAATGTATCATGATCTTCGTCATACATTTTGGTGGAGCAATATGAAGAGAGAGATAGCGTTGTTTATCTCAAGGTGTCTAACTTGTCAACGAGTCAAAGCGGAGCATCAAGTACCAAAAGGTCCATTGCAACCACTTGAAATTCCAGAATGGAAGTGGGAGCACATTACCATGGATTTCGTTACCGGTCTTCCTAGGGTTTCTCAAGGTATTGATGCGATTTGGGTCATTGTTGATAGATTGACCAAGTCTGCTCATTTCTTACCGATACGAGAAACTTATACACTTGAACGTCTTGCTCGTATGTACATAAACGAGATTGTAAGACTGCATGGTATGCCAGTATCCATAGTTTCTGATCGAGACCCAAGATTCACTTCACGATTTTGGGTTAGTTTACAAAAAGCTATGGGCACGGAGTTACGATTTAGTTCAGCATATCATCCTCAGACGGACGGACAATCAGAGAGGACTATTCAAACTCTTGAAGATCTATTAAGACTCTGTGTCTTTGACTTCAAGGGAAGTTGGGACAAGTTCTTACCATTGGTGGAGTTTTCCTACAACAACAGTTATCAAGCAAGTATTGGCATGGCTCCATTCGAAGCATTGTATGGAAGAAAATGTCGTTCTCCAGTATGCTGGGATGAGGTGGGTGAAGCAACGTTGTTGGGACCGGAGTTGGTACGTATGACTACAGAAAAGATTCAAACGATCCGACAACGTATAAAAACCTCACAAGATCGACAAAAGAGTTATGCTGATCTTCATCGAAAGGACGTGGAATTTGATGTAGGAGATCATGTGTTCTTACGTGTTGCTCCATGGAAAGGAGTTACGAGATTTGGAAAGAGAGGAAAGCTCAATCCTCGATTCATCGGTCCATTTTTAATCCTCGATCGAGTAGGAACTGTGGCTTATAGACTCGCTTTACCGCCAAGTATGTCTCGTGTTCATAACGTTTTTCACATATCCATGTTACGCAAATATGTGGAAGACCCGAACCACATTATTGAGTTAGAACCGGACGAAATAGCGGAAGATTTGACGTATGAAGAAGTTCCTGTTCAAATCTTGGATAAGAAGGAACATATTCTACGCTCCAAGGTTATACCTCAAGTCAAAGTTTTGTGGAGAAACCACGATGTTGAGGAAATGACTTGGGAGTTAGAATCTGAAATGAAATCAAGGTATCCTTACCTCTTCGACATACCAGGTACGTACCCTAATTTCGAGGGCGAAATTTCATAAGAAGGGGAGGTTGTAAGACCCCAACTTTTATAAATAAAGATGAATTTTTTATAAATATCATTTTTGAATATTATGGAGTTAATTTGATATAATGTTATAGTTGTGGGTAATATTTATAAATTTTGCAAAGTACGCAAGTTGTTATATAATATTCGATTGGTCGGGGAATATTCGTTTTAACAGGGAATATTCGTACAACGACACAATCATTGGTGGACCCCACAACGGAATTATTGTCGGATTGAGAAAACGACAAAAATATTTTATTAAAAATAACGGCGGAAAGTTTTACCATTGTTACTGTTGAACTACTCGGTAGTAAAAGTACAGTAATACGTGTGGTTGCATAGTAGCACACGGTATTGATTATTAATGCTTATGTGAGAAGTCACTCAGTTTGATTCAATTATTGTCAGTTAATAATATGAATTATTTAGCGATAATGACGTTTTGTTTTATTCGTATTATTAACGTAATAAAACAGAAACATCTTTTTATATAAAACAAATACTTTATTAAAGTTATTCTATAAATAGAATATATTTTATTTTATTTAAAAGATTTTTCTTTAAATATGGACCGTCAGATTAAAGTAATCAATCTGGACCGTTCATGGATTAGTTACTATGCATTCTATTTTTCTATAAATAGCAGCTCATTCCTTCATTATTTCTTACGAATTCACTGAACTCTAGAGAGAGAAACTATAGAGAGAAACTATAGAAAGAGAGAAGAAGAGTATTCTGCTACTACTTCCTTATTTCAGCTCTTCTTTAAAACGGTAAGGGGTGTTATTCTTTCTTATTCATGAAGAGAACTGTTATTCCATTTCTTATTATTCTGTTGGAATAACCTGTATACGCGGTCTACCCTATACTTGGTGACATTCTTCTATTATTCTGTTGGAACATCCTGTCTGTGTGTTTTACACCGGACCTGGTTCCGTTTTTATTATTATTCTGTTGGAACATCCTGTCTGTGTGTTTTACACCGGACCTGGTTCCGTCTTTATTATTATTCTGTTGGAACATCCTGTCTGTGTGTTTTACACCGGACCTGGTTCCATTATTTATTATACTGTTCTTTATTATTCTGTCGGAATATCCTGTCTGTGCGTTTACGCCGGACCTGGTTCCATTATTTATTATTCTGTCGGAATATCCTGTCTGTGCGTTTACGCCGGACCTGGTTCCATTATTTATTATTCTGTTGGAATAACCTGTCTGTGCGGTCTATCGCATGCATGGTGATTTTTTTTGTTATTCCATTCTTTATTATACTCAGTTGGTTAAGTTTTGACTTCTATACTCCATGAAATTTGTGGAATATCCTTGATAATTGCGTTTCATCCAGTATCTTTTCATGAAAATATTCTCCTAATCATTCTTGAATTTTACTCCACAAAGCAGTATCATGTTGACAATTTGGACGTTGTTAATTCTTGGATAAATTAATTCTTGAACTTGTTTTATTGAATTCTTATATCATTGTCATCATCCTCATGTTTATAAAATGTTGAAAGTCATCTGTGGCCTGTAGTGCATAGATGGACTTGGTATGATTATGACCAGGGATTATTCGGTATAATCATGACCGTAATGTTACAAATGATGTGGTAAAAGTCCTCATTGGCCCGTAGTGCATTGATGGACAGTTGTTGGCATGATCATGACCATTAATGAATATACGAATATCCTTGGCCGTAGTGCAGGGGTGATTCGATGATGTGGATTATTTTATTAAGCTGAGTCTCAGCGATCACAGTGTTGGAAAATCTTTTAAATCATAAAAGATAGTAGAGTTTATTTTCTACTTGACTCTTTTAATGGATTGCTTGTTCCGCTGCAGTTAAACTTGATGTCTATTATATTTTATCAGTTTAACATTGTTGAAGGCTAATGATAATTTATTCTGCATTATCTTAGTCATAATATTTCTTACTGGGCTAGTTGAGCTCACCCTTTCTTTCACTGTTCTCTTCAGGAAATGAGAACGTAGCTGGGGCAAGTCGGGGAACGGAGTGATGGTCCGAATGATAGTATTAGTTAGTAGTCCTCACTATTCTATGTAATGGTGTGTAAATAAATGTAATAAGGACTCCTTTTGAGTATGAATACTCTCTAGAAGATAATATTTGTATTCAAACTCACAGTTTATATTTTGTCGTATTGTACACGACAGTTGTATTATTAAGTTGTATTTGTATTCTGTAATATGTATCTGACGACCCAAGATGGGTGATGTATACCTAATTTTGGGGGCGTCACATCGTCTTTTCTAATTTTTCTTAATATAAATTTTATCTCCCTCCTATGTACTTCCCCTTGACTGTTGATAAATATTTTTATTTATATTAAATAGTTTTGTAATAGGAATAGTTAGAATTAATTTTTAAAAAATTAGAGATCAAGGAGCAATGAGCACTTGAAGACCCGTTTGTAATGGAGTCCGGATTTAAATGTAATAGTTATATTTAAATATTAATTTTTACACCCCTAGGTTTGACCTTTTGGTTCACTTGGTGGCTCTAGTGAACCAAACTAGAATAAAAGTCCATAATCAATTCGGGTATAATATAGTATTCTATATGTGCATGCTTATAATATATATATTATATATTATGCAAACATGCTTCGCATGTTAATTAATATGACGCGTATTTTATATATATATGTACATGCGCGCTAAATAAGATGAGACAAATTAATAACAAACCCCTCAATTATTTTATATTAAGTTGTAACGTTCAAAGATATTTGAAATATCGAACGCCGCCTTCTAGCATGATAGAAACAATAGAGTATTGAATATTTAATATGAATTTGTTGTGCACACACAATGCAAGTATTAAATATTTAAGATGTTATTTTTATTACATATGATGTTTATAAGGAATTGAACATTACTGTTTTGTTGTGCACATACAAGGGCTGTAATTTTCTCTTCACTTATATGGAAATGCTGGGTCTGACTTAACTTAAATTATTTTAGTTCAGATGTGCACACACTTGACCATTATGATTTAAGAGGTAAAATACAAGGAGTAACATAGTTGATGTAATTGACAAGAGTTGTCTACCTATTTATTTATATATAGTTTGTTGTGCACACACAAGACTATATACATTTGAAATGAGATCCTTATTCTCACTAGCATATCGTTAATTAGATATTGTCGAACTATATATATTGAGGGTAATATAGTTTGATGAAAATAGTGAGAGATACCAATTTAAAATAAGACCTAATTTATTTTGATAATTAATAATAGAATGTATGCTAAAATGTTATTAATTACAAATTCATTTACAGAATTTTATAATGTCTAAATTACTATCACTGCAAAGCATATTAGATGCTATTTAACCGGACCGAATTAAACGAATTGGTTAAGGAATTTGAGAATAGTTCTCATGGCTGAAAAGTTATCTTATGTCCTTAATATGTCTATCACTGCAATGGTTGCAGGCAATGCCTCTGAGAAAGAGATTGCTACCTTTAGAAAGTGGCAAGATGATGCACAGTTAGCTCAATGTATCATGCTCGCATCCATGAGTAACGAGCTTCAGCGTCAGCATGAAACTATGAATACTCCTATTATATTCATGCACATCAAGTAGTTGATGGTGAGGAAAGTAGGACTAATAGATATCAGATATCTAAGGAGCTCTTCCAATCTAGAATGACCGATGACACTACAGTACAGATAAAAGTCCTTAACATTATCAATTTGATTGATCAATTAGGACAACAGGTTTTGTCATGGATGGAGAGTTGAGCCAAGATTTGATCTTGCACTCACTCCCAGACTCCTTTCACAATTGTTATGAATTTTTTATATGAACAAGCTAGATATCAGCTTCGCTGATTTGCTTAACATGTTAAAAAATATTGAGAGTCACTTTCCAACCAAGAAAGACCAAGTCTTACTGGTAGGGGCCAAAAGATCTTCTAAAAAGAAGAACAATTCAAAGAAGGTAAATATAAAAAAAGGGCAAAAATAAAGGATAATAAGAACAAAACTGATACGGATAGCAAATGAATTTGCTTCCACTACAATAAGCTTGAACACTGGAAAGAAACTGCAAGAAATATCTTGCAGAGGCTAACCAGAAGAAGCTTAGTGAAGTTTCGGTTACAAATACAATTTTGTTCATGATTTAAAATAAATTTTTCTTTAAGTCATGATTCTACTTGGGTATTGAATACCGACTTTGGTTATCATAAATATAGATTTATGAAGGGACCAATCAGAAGTAGAAAGCTAAACAAAGGATAAGTAATCCTATGTCTGGTAAATGAAGAAAAGGTTATTGCATTAGTTATAGGAACTTATAGTTTATCAATGCCTACGGGAAAATCTATTAAGTCAATAAGTTGTTATTGTATTCCAATTTTTGTTAGAAATATTATTTTCACTTTATTGTTGGACAATAAAATTTGGTATTATATTTAAGAACAATTGTTGTTCTATTTATAATAATAATATTTTTATAGAAATGGAATATTACTTAATAAATTTTGTATGCTTGACTTATTTGAAAATAATTTTACATATTGAACAAATTAGTATATAAAAGGAGATGACCATTCAAAGAGTTGAATGTGTGTATTTGTTGAAATACAAGTGTGAATTATTTGAAAGGTTCAAAGAATTCAGAAGTGAAACAAATTGGCAAAGTATTAAGATTCTTTGATTAGATCAAGGAATAAATACTTGTGTAGTAAGTTTCTAGATCATCTCAAATGGTTTTCTCATAATGGACGCCTCCTGATACGCAATAATTGATTGATGTATCTGAAAGGAAAAATCGCACCTTGTTGAACATGGTACGGTCCATAATAATTTTACCGACATTCCAGTATCCCTTTGGGATCATGCCCTAGAAATGGTTGCATATCTAAGAAAAAGGTAACCTCAAAATCTGACCACAAGACTCCATAAAAGTTATGGATAGGAAGGATTCCTAATTTTAAGTAAGTTCATATAAGGAGTTGTCTAGCTTATGTGAAAAGGTTTCAAAGGATAAGCTTGGGACAAGATTTGACAAGTACAACTTGTGGGACATCCTAAAGTAAGTTTAGGGTATATGTTTTATAATCTTACTTAGCAAAAGGTATTTATTACGAAACACGCTACCTTCTAAGATAAAGATGTTTATCATTGAAGGGGCTAGTGGGAGGATAATACATCTTGAAGAGTTCAAGAACCACAAAACACTATAAGTCAAATAAGAGGAACCTGTAGATAGACCTATTGTACCACAACCGAATCGTAAACCTGGAATAGTACCGAAGATATCTAGGAGGTGTGGATTCATCATAGATGATGATGATGAGGTACACAACATAGAAGATAATGATCCAGTTACATACGATGAGGTAAGAGTTTTAGTGTGTACAAAAGGGTTAGTGGGAGCGCCGTGACATTCCTAATATTATATGTTGATATACTATGAATAAGAAATGACATACTAATGCTACAATCAGTAAAGATAAAGTTGTCTAAATATTCCTCCATGAATGATTTGGGAAGAGTATCTTAATTGGGGATACAAATCTATATAGATAGATTTGAGAGGATGGTCGACATAACCCAAGGAACGTATATTCATTTGATGCTAAAGTCTTTTAGCATGACAAACTCCAAGAGATGTCTCATGTTGATGAGTCATGGAGTGTATCTCTCTTAATAGTCCCCATAGACTCATAAAAGAGAGATCGCATGAGTAACTATCATGTATGCAATGAAATGTACGAGACCTGATGTTGATCAGTCATATTATAGAGAAGTTCACTATGAGTCAGTAAAAAATATCTTAAAGTACTTAACTGGCACTAAGGATGTGATCATATTAATGGTGGGTCTAAATTAAAACTAGAGGGCTTAACAGACTCAAGTTTTTCAGACAGACCAAGACAACAGAAAATCCACTTTAAGGTAAAGCGTTACCTTGAACAGTGGTGCAGTGAATTGGAAAGGTTCCAAACAGTAAAGAGTTACTGGTTTAGTGATAAAGACAAATTATATAGTTATAAATGAAGCTACAAGTTGATTGTTTGGATGAAAAGTTCATTACAGAACTAGGAATAGTTCCTAAGTCTCATCTTGGATCTAAACATGTGTTGTGGCACTTTCATTTGATTATGGGAATCATTGAAAGATGAGAAATCACTATAGAGATAGTGAACTCTCAAGAACAACATTACATATCTATTAACTAAAGCTTATCCAACAACAGCATAATCGTCACTTAGAGAAGAAGGGTATGAGATACCATGGCGATTGACTTTAGTGTAAGTGGGAGATTGAAAGTAGTATGCACACAAGCCAATCATGTTTGATGATAAAGCATATACTTTATAACAATCTTATTTATTTATTAATAAAAATAAGTATTAATTCATTAAAGGCTTTTAATTATCTACATAATGTTATTTTATAATATGTGATAAACTCATAGTTTTAAGCAATGCTTTTATAATAATGATGACGATCATTCTAATGAGATCTAAATTCTTAGAAAGCTTAAAATTAAAATAGTTCCCAATCGTTGGATTACTAAATCGGGGATTAATGAATCCGGATAGATTGGTACATACGTTGCTTGCTCATTGGATGAGGATGATTGATCTCATGATCATTTGTGTGGAGACACTAAAGCAAGTATGTAGGTGCTTATTAGAGAATAATTTCACTGAACGTGGCTCGCTAAGGAATACCTAATGGAGTTTTACTTGCCTGTCAATAGGAATTCCTGTAGTGATAGTAGTACAAGTGATCCATGAACTTGAGATCATCATAGTATATCTTGTGTATGATGAGTTATACTTTGACTTATTCCTTAAGATCCTTAGGGTATATCAAAGGATATGCTTAGGTATAATAAGTCGTACATGGAGATAATGTATGATCAATAAAGAATCTACCACTTCTAGTAAAAGAAGAGAAATATTCTATGTGATTCGATAAATGACAACTCAGTAGTCCTTGGCCAAGGCAGAATGAAATTAATAAAGAGTTTCTAATTTGCATTATTTGGAGTTGTGCATTTAAGAATCAAAATACATATAATTAAATAAATAAGACTTGACAGTAATTCCATGTCTTATATTTAATTGGGACATTGTATGGTGGAAGGATTGAATTGTACGGTAACTATTTACTCAAAGGTTCTTTTATTATTAATGTTGAAATCTATATTATCTGAAAAGTCGTTGATTGCTAGGGAGACTTATCCCTATTGTAGAATAAATATTATTTATTTAAATAAGATTAGAATTGTTCTAATTGATTTATTCACAACCGGTTTAATATGGAGAACCTAAAGGGTCACACCATAAAAGGAAGAATAATTATTTAAGAAGTTAATGGCATAATTGTAATAATAAGTTAAGTATATTTAATTTAATCTATGGTGATAGAATAAATTAAATAGCTTAACATTTATTATTTAATATTTTAGAAATATTAAATATAAATTAATAAGAGGAGTCTTATTATTATTATTATTATTATTATTATTATTACTATTATTATTATTTAATTCCTAAAAGAGTTTGGAAATTAATTAATAAAAGTACTCTCATTTATTCCTAATAAGATTAGGAGGCTAATTAATTAAGAGTTTAATTAATTATTCCTAATAAGATTAGGAGCCTAATTAATTAAAGGAGTTTAATTAATTAAAATAAAGCTCAATTCCTTAATTGTTAAGGAGAGTTGCATACATCTATAAATAAGATGAGTCTTATTATGGGTGTAGAGTTGTTGTTGACTTTTCACAACAGACGTGATTCTAATTGTTAGAGAGTACGATTCTTTTCTATGAGAGATAGAAAACTAGGATTTTGCCAAATACCCATCTTCTTGAATTTTTCTTCTTTCTTGGTGGATCACCTCTAGAGGCCAAACACTTGGGTGGCTAATGTTGATCAAAGAAAGGAACCAAACTCGGTGGATTCAAGTTGAACGCGAAAAGGATTGGAGGTGAACTTGTACTTGAGGAAGCTTGAATCTTCAAGGGTATGATTCTTGTTCTTCATATCTTTTTGTTTAATTAATAATTGTGCATAAAGGATGATCGGGTATATGGTTTGTAAAATTTTAAACTCTGATTTTTACACGTTTCTGCTTATTTTATGCAATTTGATTGCGTTCATGAATATTACAAACCTAACAATATAATATTGAGCGCATTTCTTTAGAGTTTAAGGAAGCTTTGAGTGTAAAAAATAGTGAAAATTTTCTTCAAGAATATATTCGCTATACCAGTCAGAAATACTCTTCTTTTGAGGTAAAGGGTATTATTTATTTTATATTGACTTACGATATTATTTTTCGTATTCGTAAGAAATTTTTTTTTCGTTCAATACTCGTAAGGAATATTATTTTCGTTTAATATTCGTAAAGAATATTATTTTCGTTCAACAGTTGTAAGGGATATTTTTTTTGTTCAATATTCGTATGAAATAATATTTTCTTCCATACTCTGTAGTATGTAAGTAATATTATTTTATTTCGTATTCTTAATTCTACACTCACCTTGTTAAGTATTGCTTCTATACTCCTTGAAATTAGTAGAATATCCTTGAAATTTGCACTTCATCTAGTATCTTTTCACGAAAATAATATTCTGAACATTCTTGTTCATTTTTAATCTTTTCATGTCGGGATACTATTTACGGGATACTATTTCCAAAGTACTATTCACTCAGGTACTATTCAACCGGGGTACTATTCATGATAAAAATTAATTTTTTTTCGTCCAAATCATTTTTAATACAGTATTATTCTTGAATTTAACTCCACAAAGCAGTATCATGTTGACAATTTAGACATTATTTGTGACACCCCCAAAATAGGTATACATCACCTATTCTGAGTCTCCAAATACATGGTACTAAATTCAAATACAACTTAATTAATACAACTGTCGTGCAAATACGACAAAACATATGCTGAGAGTTTTAACACGAATATTGTCTTCTAGATAATATTCAAACTCAAATTCAATCTTATTACAATTATTATCACACTATTTCATAGAATAGTGAGGACTACTAAAACAACCATCTAAACCGTCACTCCGTTCTCCGACTAGTCCCAGCTATATTCTCATTTCCTGAAGAGAACAATGAAATCAAAGGGTGAGCTCAACTAGTCCAGAAAAGAATATTATGACTAAGATAATGTAGAATAAATTATCGTTAGCCTTCAACAGTGTTAAACTGATAGAATATATAGACAACAAGTATAACTGCAGCGGAACAAACAATCCATTAGAAGAGTCAAGTAGAGCATGATATCTACTATCTTCTATGATTTAAAAGTTTATCACCAATTTTATCGCTGAGACTCAGCTCAATAAATAATCCACATCACTGAATTATCCATGCACTACGGGCCAAGAATATTCATTATTATCACCAACGGTCATGATTGTACCAACAACTATCCATCAATGCACTACGTGCCAATGAGGACTTTTACCACATTATTTATAATATTACGGGTCATGATTATACCGAATGATCCCTGGTCATAATCATACCAACCAACAGTCTATCTATGCACTACGGGCCAAATATGACTTTCATAACAATATAAACATGAGGATGATGACAATGATATAAAAATTCAATTAAATGCAAGCAAATGATAAATTCTAAAGATTTATAATTTAATTTATTCAGAATTCAATAATGTCTAAATTGTCAACATTATACTGCTTTGTGGAGTAAAATTCAAGAATAATATTGTATCAAAAATGATTTGGACCGAAAAGAAATTAATTTTTATAATGAATAGTACCCCGGGTGCATAGTGCCTGAGTGATTAGTACCCCGTGAATAGTACTGTCGAAATAGTATCCCGTGAATAGTACTCCGGCATGAAAAGGTTAAAACTTATCAAGAATTCTCAGAATAATATATTCATGAAAAGATACTGGATGAAGCGCAAATATCAAGGATATTCTATTAATTTCAGGAATTATAGAAGCAATACTTACCATAGTAAGTTTAAATTTAGGAATATGAAATGAAATAATATCCCTTCCATACTATAGAGTATGAAAGAAAAAAAATATTTCTTACGAGTATTGAAATAAAATAATATCCTTTACCTTAGTAAAACTGGATTTAACTGGAATATCGGATATTATTCTAAGAAAATCTTGCAGAAAAACTACACTTAAAGTATTTTTATACTCAAAAGAAATACTCACAATACTATAGTAAAAATGCTTGAGATTTTGTGGGGGTGATTTAGGATGGAGGGTTGCCCTCCTTTTATAGCGCAGCACGGAGGATAAAATAACAAACATGCCTAATTTTCTTTTCTTTCCAAAACCTAACATCCTGCCTAACTCTCCATTTTTCAATGCCCAACTCTTATTTTCTCATGGAAGAAGGGCCTACACATTTGGAAAATGAATTGCAGGAATGATTTAATCAATAATATGAGATACTATACAGCAATTACTGTAGCAATAATTGAGTATAACTGAGTGACTTTTTTCGTAAGCATCAATAATCAATATCGTGTGTTACTATGCAACCACGCGTATTACTGTACTTTTACCACCGGGTATTTCAACAGTTAACGTAAAACTTTTGTCGTTATTTTTATAAAAAGATATTTTCTGTCGTTTTCTAACTCCGACAGTAATTTCCGTTGTGGGGTCCACCAATGATTGTGCAGTCGTACGAATATTCCCTGATAAAACGAATATTTCCCGACCAATTGAATATTTTTATGACAACTTGATTACTTTGCAAAAATTTATAAATATTACCCACAACTATAACATTATATCAAATCCACACCATAATATTCAAAAATAATATTAGATAAAAAAAACCTTTATATTCATAAAAGTTGGGGTCTTACAACCTCCCATTCTTATGAAATTTCATCCTCGAAATTGGTGTACGTACCTGGTAGTCGAAGAGGTTAGGATACCTGATTTCATTTCAGATTCTAACTCCCAGGTCATTTTCTCAACATCGTGGTTTCTCCACAAAACTTTTACTTGAGGTATAACCTTGGAGCGTAGAATTATACTCCTTCTTATCCAGAAGTTTTAACTTGTACCTCTTCATACGTTAAATCTTCTCTGCTATCTCTTATGGTTCCTACTCAATAATGTGGTTCGGGTCTTCCACATATTTACATAACATAGATATGTGAAAAACGTTATGAACACGAGACATACTTGGCGGTAAGGCGAGTCTATAGGCCACAATTCCTACTCTATCGAGGATTTCAAATGGGCCAATGAATCGAGGATTGAGCTTTTCCTCTCTTTCTAAATCTTGTAACTCATTTTCTATAGAGCAACACGTAACAACACATGTCTCCAACATTGAATTTCACGTCCTTTCGATGAAGATCATCATAACTTTTTTGTCGATCTTGTAAGGTCTTTATACGTTGCCGGATCATTTGTATCTTTTCCGTTGTCATGCGTACCAATTCCGATCCCAACAATATTGCTTCACCCACCTCATCCCAGCATACTGGAGAACGACACTTGCGTCCATACAACGCCTCGAATGGAGCCATGCCGATACTTGCTTGATAACTATTGTTGTAAAAAAATTCCAGCAATGGCAAGAACTTGTCCCAACTTTCTTCGAAGTTAAGGACACAGAGTCTTAATAGATCTTTCAGAGTTTGAATAGTCCTCTCCGATTGCCCGTCCATTTGAGGATGAATGCCGGGAACTAAATCGTAAATCCGTGCCCATAGCTTTTTACAAACTAACCAAAATTGTGAAGTGAATCTTGGGTCTCGTCAGAAACTATGGATACTGGAATACCATGCAGTCTTACAATATCATTTATATACATACGAGCAAGACGTTCAAGTGAATAAGTTTCTCGTATAGGTAAGAAATAAGAAAACTTGGTCAATCTATCAACAAAGACCTAAATTGCAACTATGCCTTGAGAAACCTTGGGAAAATCGGTAACGAAATCCATGGTAATGTGTTTTCACTTTCATTCTGGAATTTCAAGTAGTTGCAATAAACCTTTTGACACTTGATGCTCTGCCTTGACAAGTTAGACACCTTGAGATAAACTCCGCTATCTCTCTCTTCATATTACTCCACCAAAATATATGTCGAAGATCATGATACATTTTGGTACTCCCAAGATGAAAAGTAAAATTTTAAGTGCGAAAATGACAACTGCCAACTCCAGATCATGAGTAGGATAATTCTCTCATATTATTTAAGTTGTCGTGAGGCATAGGTTGTAAGATCCCGAATTTTTTTTTTATATAAACAAAATTGAATTTTCTCTATTCATTATCTTGAAATAATAAGGAGTTAAATTGATATAATATTTTGGTTATGGGTGAAATGTTCAAATTTTATAAAATAAGCAAGTGGTTATAAAATATTCATTTTTGACGGGAAATATTCGTTTGGTCGTGGAATTATCTTGTTGTCGGCGAATAATCGTATGACGGCGCAGCCATTTGTGGGCCCCATAACAGAATAATTATCGGATGAAAAAAATGACAAGTTTGAGTTTTTATAAATAGCGGCGTAATTATTATCGTTAACACTGTTAGAACACCCGGTGGTTAAAATACAGTAATACGCGTGGTTGCACAGTAGCACACGGTATTGCACAGTATTTTTGAATTATTGATTCTTACGTAAGAAGGCACTTCTCAATAATCGTTACAGGTAATTACTGTTTAATATTTTATTTTATTGGTTCAATAATTGCTGCGTGATATTTTATATTATTGTTGTTTCAGTAATTGTCACTGCATAGTATTTTCCATTATCAGATCAATAATTCATATTATTGAATAATATATATTAAATAACATTATTGGCAATGTCTAGAAAGTCTGTCTAAGGAGAGGTTTGGCCCACCTAATTGCAACGCTAGTAAATCGAAAAAGTCCCCCTCTTTTCTAGGAACGGCCTGGTTGTCATAATTGTGATTCTGTAAAATTATTTGTGAATAATTAATATTGATTTCTATGATAAGAAATATTTAATTTATATGGATATAAATGAAGGATA